>JAVJIF010000758.1:547500-675602 GCA_038442645.1 Agave tequilana | reverse complement strand
CACACCCCACACTTATCTTTTTGCTCGTCCCGAGCAAAACAAGAAAAAAAAACTATACTACAAATGTTATTACACTACTTTTGCAGGTGACGCAATTGCACTGAGCGTGTGTAACAAGTCCTTAAACCTCTAGGTTTCCTCTAAAGGAGGAGTGTTGTCTCCTGAGGGTTTTCAGCAAATTGCACTCGCAAAATCCATAAAAAAAGAAAATAAATGTTATTGTTTTGAAAACACATTTTGAAAAAGAGACAAGTTTTTAAAATATTTTTGCAAAAATTTAAGCGATCTAAGATCATAAGTCCACCAAAATTATTCTCCCTTAAACTTAATCTATATGCAAGATCTTGTATTCTATTAAGGTAAGAATTCAAAATTAGATTGAATATTTTATCTTTCATAAAACTTAAATATTATGCACTTTGTGATAGTGAAGATGTGGCCAAGGAAATTGCGCGAGGATTCATTTGCCCTCGGAAAAATTCGTGTAAAAGCGAGTTTTTCCGATTGAAGTACTAACAAACTCATTTGCAGGGTTACCAAAAGCCGCTAAAAAAATTGCTTTCTAAATCTTTTAGTTCCATTGAATGCTTCACCTATATATGTGTAATAAACTCAACAGAAATTCACTTGTTGCTTAATTGAAATTTGGATTAGACTTTTGCATTTAGGGCACGTGTCTATTTCAATTCATTTTAATTTCTGTTGAAGAGTGCTGGAGAAAAGGTACGTGTGCATCATATAGAATAGGACCAACATTTTGGAGTGATTTATCGCATTGAGTGTAACCTTGTTGTGAATAAACTGTACACTTGCACAATCCAAAGGGCATGCGTCGGTAAGTGAAGGTTCTGAATGGGCAGGTGAACGTGGTCTTTCCTGGTCTTCTACAGCAATAGGGATTTGGTTGTATCCCGAGTACCCATCTAGAAAGCAGTATCACTCATGTCCAGCCAATCGTTCTAGCATTTGGTCGATGAAGGGTAGCGGGAAGTGGTCTTTATGGGTGGCTGCATTCAACTTTCTATAGTCGATACAGACACGAACCTTGGTAGGCAGTCTTGTCTGCACCAACTCTTTTTGCTCATTTTCAACCACCATAAAGCCAGCTTTCTTTGGGACCGCATGAACAGGGCTAACCCATTGGCTATCAGAAATGGGATAAATGATCCTATTATCTAATAGTTTCAAAATTTCTGCTTTAACTGCCTCTTGCATGAGTGGGTTAAGCCTGCGTTGTGGGTCCCTCCTGGGGATTGCTTCATCTGTCAATTGGATTCTATGTTGCACTATGGCTAGACTTATCCCTTTGATGTCCTTCATCGTCCATCCAACGGCTTCCCTATGTCTTTTCAGAATAGACATTAAGCTGTCCTCTTGTTGCTCAGTCAGGTGGGATGCTATGATGACTGACAAGGTGTCCTTTCTACCCAGGTAGGCGTACTTGAGGTGTTTACGTAAGGCTTTTAGCTCTAAGGAAGGTGTTGCTTCATTGGAGGCAATCTCAGGGCTTGCAATCCTATGATGAGGTACACCTGGGCTTGACGCCCAGTCCACTGCTAAATCTACGATCTGATCTAGATTAAAATCCTCAGCCTCCAGATCAAACTCTACCTCCGTTTCTATCTCCATACTTTCCTCATGCTCACTGGCTAGATTTTCAATAGAATTGACCTTAAATGTCTGATCATTGACATCCCTAGGCTGTCTTCCAAGGTTGATGACATTGACTTCCTTCGTCATGTCTCCAAAGGTCAATCGCATGGACCCATTCCTACAGTTGATTATGACATTGGCTGTAGCAAGGAAAGGGCGCCCTAAGATGACTGGAGTTTGAGACCTCAGATTTGATACAGGTTGGGTCTCAAGAACAATGAAGTCAACAGGGTAGATGAAATTCCCGACCCGGATAAGGACGTTTGTGATTTCGCCTTCGGGATCTTCACAGATCGGTCAGCTAGCTGAATGGTGACTCGAGTTGGGCTTAGCTCGCCCAACCCAAGTTGCTGGTATACTGAGAGAAGTAGCAAGTTGATACTTGCTCCCAGGTCAAGGAGTGCTCTGCTAATTTCGGTCTGTCCTATGGTACAGGAAATGGTGGGACATTCGGGATCCTTGTATTTCACCGGAATGGGACCAGACAGAATTTCGCTTATATTAGTTGTCAAGAACACTTTCTTGGCACATTGGTCTTTCTCTTCTTAGTACACATATCCTTAAGAAATTTTGCATAAGCTGGGACTTGTTGGATAGCGTCAAGAAGAGGCACATTCAATTTGACCTGGTTGAACATCTCTAGCATCTTTTCTATGTGCATATTCTTATTGTTGTTCCTATGCCTATTAGGAAAGGGTGCTACAAGCTTATGAACTTGTTCAGCAGCTTTGTCCTCGTCAGATGTCAGAGGAGCAGTTTAGGAGGAACTGGCAGAGGTGGAGGCTGAAGTAGGATCAGGATGGACTGGACTTTTCTATTGGTAGACCTGGATGTCTACCTTTTTTCTAGATCGAAGTGTGTGAACAGCATTGCACTCGTTGATCGATGGATCCTGAATTTCATATGCTTGATTGGAGGTTTTTGGGTTAACTAGCGGTTGACTAGGTAAAGTACTCTTTGGTCTTTCACGTAGGGAGCTAGCTAATTGGCTCATCTGCATTTCATTCTCGATATCGCCTGTGAATGGTTGTTCAACATTTGTCCCTGGTTTTGCATAAAAGCAGCTTGGGACTTCATGAAAGCTTCCATGCTCTCCTCTAATTTGCTGCATTTCTTTTCCATTTGTGAACCTTGAGAGGAGGAGGATGGAGCTTGACTGGGGAAATTTTGTGGAGAACTGGGATGGTGAAAGTTGTTGGAGAAATTAGGCCTAGGAGGATTATTCTGGGCCCAGGAGAAATTTGGGTGATTCTTCCAACCTGGATTGTATGTTTGTGAGTAGGGATTGTGAAGCGGCCGTGAGTAAGCCGCGTTCAGGTGTTCCGGTGGCACTTGCTGGGCATAGAAAATAGGGCACTCTTCAAAGACATGGTTTGGTGCCTGGCAGTATGAACAACCCGGATTGTGAATTGGTGGTGGGTTGATTTGGTTGACATTGGCTAGCTCTTTTGCCTCTAGAGCCTCTATTCTCCTCATTCTTAGCCTCGGCAGTTATGGATGATTCTAGAGATAGGAGCCCTCCTCTTGAAGCTATAGATTGTGAATTCTTAGGTTTTTCTGAGGCTGGCTCCCATTGCAGGGTTTTCTCAGCTAAATCCTCAAATAAATCCCAACCTTGATTCTCATCCTTCTGCAAGAACCCTCCCTGACTCATGGTTTCTAAAAGGGTTTTCGTCTTATAATCTAAACCATCGTAGAGAATCTGGCACTGACGCCATTTCTCCACACCATGTGAGGGCACTGAGCTAGGTGATCTTTGAATCGCTTAAAGTATCTCCAAAATGGTTCGCTCGGTTCTTGTCTGAACTGCATGATGTTCTTTCTAATGAGGGTAGTTTTGTGAATTGGGTAGAATTTCTTCAAGAAGACCTTGACGAAATCATCCCACGTCGTGACTGAATCTACCGCCAAACTGTACAACCATTTCTTCGCTAGGTCCTTTAGGGAAAAAGGGATGAAACGTACCTAACGGCATCATCTCCTAGCTGGGGTATACACATCATGAGGCACACTTCTTCAAATTCCCTAACAAAGAAGTATGCGTCCTCTGATTCTAAACCATGAAACTTTGGGAGAGTGCTGATGAATTGAGGCTTTAATTCAAAATTATTTCCATTTGCCTCAGGCAGTTTTATACAAGAAGGTAATGAAGTTCTGATCGGGTAAAATCTGTCCTGAAGTGACGCCATCACAGGTTCTGGATGCAAGGGTAAGGAAGTGTTTCTGGTTAATCTGAAAGATACAGGATCTCTCACCCACTCTTGCATGCAGCACACCACAAACAACGTAAAGACAACAAACAAATGAAAAGATAAAATAAACAAACAAAAGAAAGAAAAACAACCACAAGCCTTAGTCTAAGGTACCTGGACCTAGACGACTCCTAACTGGTCGATTCTCCGGTGAAGGTTGTTGCAGGAACTCGACTACAAGCTAATCGGCCAGGAAAGGGCAAAGCTCGGGGAGAGGTATCCGGGCATGAGCCACGGGCCTAATTACGCCAAACCACGGAGCTTTCGAGGCTTTACCTCTCAATCCACTTTCCTTAGACACCAATTTTACAGGAGTATAGTTCTTACAATTTCTAACCTTGGTTAATCTCTTAGTGAGTCCGAGATGTCCCTAGGGCAAACGTCTATTGATTTTTAGTTAAGGCTTGGGAAAGCGTGAGTGCACTTGGAGATGGTTTTTGGGCTATGAAAGGGTGATGAAATCCCACCTTATCTTGTTTATTTGGGTTTTGCCTTTAATGTCAATGGCTTAGAATCTGAGGATGGGTACTTCTTCATTCAGGAGTTTGAAAAAGTATGCTTGATGATGAGAATCCCCAGCTGGGGAAAGATGCTGTTAGACTGAGATTTATACCCTTTGCACTTAAGGACATGGCCAAGAAGTGGCTATACAACTTAACTATTAGTTCTATATCATCATGGAATGACTTTGTAAAGGTGATTCTTAAGAAATTCTACCCCATCCATAAGACTGCCCTCATCAAGAAGAACATTATGCAGTATAAACAGGAAACCAATGAACCATTCTGAAAGTATTTTGAAAGGTTTAAGGATTTGTTAGCTCAGTATCCTCACCACAGAATAGAGAAGTGGCGGCAGTACCAAATTCTCTATGACGGGTTAGATTACCAGACCAAGACACTCCTTGAGATTATGTGTCAAGGAGAATTTTTGAAGAATGATGAGGATCAGAGTTGGGACTTATATGAAGCCTTAGCTGAGAAAACCATTCAGTGGGAGTCTTACACTGAAAAGACTAACCCTATAACTTTCAGAACTGGTATGCACTCCATTGAGTCCTCTATAGCTGTTGAGACTAAAATCGCACAATTGATGAATAGATTAGAACTACTTGAGGCTAGGGAGCCAAACTCAATAAACCAGGTTAACCCAACACAAATGACAAGTCCGGGTTGCACCTATTGCCATGCCTTAACTCACTTATTTGAGAAGTGTCCAGTTTACCAAGCTCAACAGATGTTCCCTGATAGTATGAATGCAGCCTACACCAGACCCAATTACAATTCTTACTCCAAGACGTACAACCTGGGATGGACGAATCATCTAAATTTTTCTTGGAGTCAGTCTGGTACTGAGCAGCCAAGACAACAGCTTCCACATCAGTACACTGCTCAATCCCATCAATCCAATTTTCATCAGAATCAACCAAATTTTTAGTTGACTTACCAACACAATTTTCAGCACACTTACCAACATCAGCAACAAAATTATCCAGATAGGAAAATGACAGATTTGGAAAGAATGATAGAAAACTTATCCAAAACTGAAGCCTCAATGATGAACAATCATAATCAAGCTATTAATAGGTTAAAGGTTCAAATAGGTCAATTGGCTAACTCACTTAATGAAAGACAAAAAGGAACATTGCCTAGTCAGCCACTACCTAATCCAAAGAACTCCTTCCCTATTAATGAAGCTGAGGACATAAATCCAAAACAATGCAGCACTATTCATATCCTAAGATCAGAAAACAAGTTGATAACAAAGTTTCTAATCACCCAATTTCCAATAATCCAGTGTCTAATCCTCCTGTGACTAGACCACAAGTTTTGAATGATCTATCTTCATCTTCAAGTTCACAATCATCCACTTTCAAGTCTAATGAAAAGGATAAAACAGCTGAGCAAACTCACAAGACTATTTTGCCATTTCTTAATAGGCTAGCAACCAACAAGACCAATGATCAATGAAAAAGATTAGGGAAATGTTTAATCAAGTTCAGATAAATGTGCCCCTTCTTGATGCCATACAACAAGTTCCATCATATGCCAAATTTTTAAAAGACATGTGCACCAAGAAAGGAAAATAAATATTTCTAAAAAGGTCTTCCTCACATCCGACATCAGTGAGTTGTTAACCGGGCCCACCCCTGTAAAATACAAAGACCCCTGGAGTCCAACCATTTCATGCATCATAGGACAGACCACAATAAACTGGGCACTGCTTGACTAGGAGCAAGTATCAACTTGCTTTCCTTTTTCGTGTATCAGCAACTCGGGCTGGGCGACTTCCGTCCAACCCAGGTTACTATACAATTAGATGATCGTTCTGTATAAATTCCCAAAGGGGAAATTACAGATGTCCTTATAGGGGGTCGGGGAGTTCATCTACCCCGTAAATTTCATCATTCTGGAAACACAACCTGTGCAAAACCTCAAAGCACAAACCTCAGTCATTCTAGGATGACCTTTCCTATCAACTGCAAATGCGATCATAAACTGTAGGAATGGGTCTACGTGTTTGACTTTCGGTGACATGACAAAGGAGGTGAATGTTTTCCACTTTGGAAAATAACCTCGGTACTTGGATGACCTATCATTTAAGGTGAACTTCATTGAAGGACTCACAAGTAAACAAGAAGAGGAGTTAGAATATGTGTCTGACCATGAATTTGATTTGAAGTCAGATGAATTCAATCTTGACCAAATAGTTGAATCAACAGTTGAGAGGGCAACAAATGCGACCCCAATCATTTTCTTGCAAGAAGAACAACCCTTGATAGATCATACTCCTTCTTCAGAATTGAAAGTTCTTCCTACTCATCTCAAGTATCAGTATTTGGGTGAAAAGGAAGCTTTCCCTATAATCATAGCTTCACATCTAACTGAACAACAAGAAGAGGATCTTTTTGCTGTATTAAGGGAAAACAGAGAGGTCATTGGTTGGACCATGGTCAATATTAAGGGATCAGCCCATCTATTGTACAACATAGGATTCATCTGATAGAAGAGGTCAAAGCAAAACGTGATCCACAATGTCAACTGATTGCACACATTTATTACATTATTCTTTATTACATATCCACATTTATCATGAATTAAACCTGCTAAATTCCTTGTCTTAAATGTCTATTTTGCAGAAGATAATCATGGGGAGAAAGAGGATAAAATCAAATAAATATCAATTAAATTCAGATTTAACTAGAGTTATTTGGTTAGAGGAGGATGATCCCAAATCCAGTTGGTTAAATTCAGTTTTTGGTGAATCAAGTGGTTAAAGCTAAAGATCAACGAGGATAACATTAAATACAGAGTCTAAATCCAAAGGGATAAACAGATAGAGAGAAGATCAACGGATGAGATGAAGCAATTTTGAGTAAGATTCTGGTTGGATACATTTTAATATTTGAATCATAACTTTCGCTACTAGTACTCAAATCTGATGATTAAAGATGATCCAGAAAGAGGACTTAAAGGGCTACAACTCTTAAGTTGATCATTATTTCTAGTTTTGTTATTTGATAAGTTATATTAGGCAATCAATACGCCAATAAGCTGCAGATCAGAACTGAATATCCACATTAAATCAAGTTTGGAGATAAGGGGTGGATTCAAATTCAGAAATAGCCAGCTTCCCTTATCTTCATACTCCTCTACCCTCTGCATTTCTCCTATAAATACCTGGAATCTCAAAGGCAAAGAGAGGACGACCATGCAGAGATAGACTTTAGGCCAGTTTTTTCTTCATTTTAGTATAGGTTTTTATTTTATTTTTATGTAATTTTTAGTTTTCATTTATGTAATTCAGAGGAGATTAGAGTTTCATAGGAGAGCGAGAGTGAAGCTTATACTGAAAGTGACAATGGTGTAAGTTATCTTCTTTTCTCTTATTGTTACAAGATTGAATCTGTAGTTGTATTTGTAAGTTCTTCTTTGTTTTTTTTGAGTTCTTCTTCTTCCTTTCTATTTTTCTCCTATTGGTGCCAATTGCTATCCAAGTGAGTCTTATAGCATCCAAAGAGCCTTGCCCTTGTGAGTGCCACTGATAGCTCATGACGATAGATTTTTAGTCTCATTCTGTATCAATTCATACTTGCATCGTCTTGATGATATAATGTGGAAGAGACGGGAATCAACTCTTATGGGCTATGCGCTGATCGCCTCACTTCAAGGTAACATCATTGCCACAGATTCAAGGTAAGTATCTGGCCAAAGGAGGTAAGTAACTTTTAGTTTCTTTTCGTTTAATTCTTTAGTTTAGAACACCACAATCTACCACTTCTTTTATCACTCTTTTTTAATTTCATTTGTACATATCACTTCTATTTTCTCCACCTTCTCTATCTACCACTTTCTTCCTAACTTAACTTTAACTATTTTTCTCTTTTCTTTTAAAGAACTTAAAGAAGATCTTTAACCATTCTTTGTAACCTAAAAGAAAATTTACTAAAAAACTTCCATCGCTAGTCCCTCCTTGTGAATCACGACCCGCATAGCCATTTGCTATAGTGGTAGAATTGAGCACCCTGCACTATTGTTATAAAAGTTCTGAAATTCTGTATTTTTGTGCAGGTCTAACTCAATCAAATTTTGGCGCCGTTTCCGGGGAGACGGGGAGGGAACGGTGTATTTATTTTTTAACAAGTTTAGTGTCTTGTTTAGGGATATCAAGATTCAGATTTAGCACTCAAGTTTTGCAGGAGAAGACTTGTTATTCTGTGTCCCTACTTTCGAAAGTAGAAAACAGAATTTCAAGAAATTGCAGCGAAAGTTTGAAAATTTGTGGACTACTAAAAACTCTTTTTTGCAGGACATATTGCTTGCAAAAATAAAGTTTTTGTGTGATTATTCTACTATATCTGATATTCACAATCCCTGTTTTAATCCAACAGTAATCTGAGTGATTGTTAATTGCTTAAAAAATGTTTAGACTTGCATTCTAGGCATTTGTCTAATTACATTTATTTTACAATTATTGTTGAAGATAGCTGGAGACAAGGTACGAATGCATAGCATATAGTTTAGAAAACATTCTTGGGTGATATTTGCTTTTAAATGTTACTTTTCTATATCTTGCACACTTTAAACAATCAATTCTAAGGGCAAAACCCAAATCAAGATAAGATGGGGAAGTCATTACCCTTTCGTAGCCCACAAACATCTCCAAGCACACACAACCTAAGCCTAAGTAAAATCTGATAGACGTTGGCCTTAGGAACATCTCAAACTCACTAGGAGATTATCCTAAGGGGAAGGTGTTAGAATTTGACTCCTGTCAAATCAGTGTCTAGTAAAGGGATTGAGGGGTGAAACCCCGAAAGCTGGTGGTTTGGCTTAATTAGGCCCGTCGCTTTTGTGCGGATACCTCCCACCAATCTTGCCCTGACATGGCTAATTAGCTTGTTGTCAAAGTCTGCATTATACCTCCTGTGGACAATCAATCAGTTAGGAGTTGTCTAGGTCAAGGTTCCCTCAGACTAGGCTTAGTTGTTTTCTCTTGTTGACTATTGGTGAACTTGTTTGTGATTGTGTTTGTGTATGCAAGTGTGGTCAAGAAACCCTAATTCATCTAGGTTAACTAGAAACACATTACCACCCAAGTTCGAACCAAGACCAGATTCGGTTATGGCTCAACCGACATCATTGCAGGATAGGTTCTATCCCATTAGAACCTCACTTCCATCCTGCATCCAACAACTTCCATCGGTTGGTGAACACAACTTTAAGTTTAAGCCACAGTTCATCAGCACACTCCCTAAGTTCCATGGCTTAGAGTCCGAAGATACTTATTTCTTCATAAGAGAATTTGAGAAAGTATGCTTAATGATGAAAATCCCACACCTTGCAGATGATGCTATTAGGTTGAGATTTGTCCCATTTGCTCTTAAGGACTTAGCCAAGAAATGGCTCTACAGCTTAGCGGCCGCTCTATCATATCCTGCGATGGTTTCATCAAGGTCTTCTTGAAGAAATTTTATCCAATTCATAAGATGGCTCTCGTTAGGAAAAATATCATGCAGTTCAAGCAAGAACCTAGTGAACCGTTTTGGAGGTACTTTGAACGCTTCAAAGACCTCCTTGTCCAATGTCCTTATCATGGAATAGAAAAATAGCGACAATGTCAAATTCTTTATGACGGTTTAAACCAAGACCCTCTTAGAAAGCATGTGCCAAGGGGATTCTTGCAGAAGGATGAGCATGAAAGATGGGATTTATATGAGAATCTAGCTGAAAAGACCATCAAATGGGAACCTACTAGTGAAAGCTCTAGGAATCCAAACTCCATCTCTTCAAAAGAAGGTCTCCATTCAATTGAATCATCTATAGCTAACGAGGCTAAGTTTGCTAACCTAGCGAGAAGACTGAAAGTTTTAGAAACTAAGAAACCAAGTCCAGTCAATCAAGTCAGCCCAAACCAATTTTCAACTCTAGGTTATACTTACTGTCAGGCCATGAATCATGTGTTTGAGGAGTGTCCTGTGTTTCAAGCTCAACAACACTTTTCAGAACCGATGAATGCTGCCCTTTCAAGGCCGAACAATGATCCTTACGCTCCAACGTACAATTCTGGCTGAATGAATCACCCAAATTTCTCATGGAGCCAACAAAACAATGACTACCTATGGTCAAATGATTGGTAGTGAAAAATGCATTTTTATCATAACATTTACCATCACATTTTCATATTTATTCATTTAATTCTGCACATTTATTAATATTTTGTGATTTATTGTGTGCAGGCCTCGAGTTCTTATTTTTATAGAAATAAAGCTTAATGAAGCCCAAAAGCCCATATCCAAGCCCAAGTCCAAGCCCAGGTGTAAAAGTGCAAAAACCAAATGTCAAATGTGCAAATACATAAGGGCCAAAGTTGCAAATAAAAAGAAGAGGGAAGGATAGACTTCTATTCAACCCTAAATGCTTGCAGGAAAGAGTTTAAAGATAAATTCGGATTCAGACTGTACATGTTTAGTATTCAGATCATAACTTTTGCTATAGATATGCAAAACTGATGATTCAAAATGCTCCAGAAAGAAGACTTGAAGCCCTACAACTCTTATGTTGATCAAACTTTCCAATTCAGTCCGTAGATAAGCCAATTTCGGCGATCAACTGGATAATAAATTGCAGGACAGATTTGATTTGAACTTCTATGGATAAGTGCCACAAGTCTGGAGATAAGATTATTTGGGAGAGTTGTACTAGGACTCTACATCTTTCAACTCTTATAAATACCCTTGCAGATGCAACACAGAAAGCGTCCAGCGAAGAGCCAAGGGCCAAAAGGTAGGGTTTAGGTTTTTCTTCTTTCTTCTAGGTTAGATTTTATGTTCGTTTTTCTTTTGTAAAATCTGTAACTGAGAGTAGAGGAAGCTTTCATGGAGGAAGGAGTCCATGCTTGTACTGAGGTGACAGCGGTGTAAGCCAACTCTTCTTCTATTGTTAATGAAATCTGCTTGAGGTTTGTCTTTTTTATTATTCTTTTTTTATTTCTTCGTGTTTTATTCTTGTATTTCTCTGTTCCTGTTTTCTTCCATTGTTTTTCTCTAATGCCTCGTGAACAATGAGACCCAATTGCATTGAGACTGACTAGCCAAAGAAGAACCCTTGATGGCCTATGGAGATGAACAAGCCGTCGCTTGCCAGTCTTTTCTTTTAGTAGTGTAGATCGTGAAGGTGGACGATCCTATACGCCATACTTGAACGCCTTCTAAAGCAAAGTAAGTCGTCGCAAAAGGATCAAAGGTAAGTAGGACTGAAGAGGTAGGTATGTATTTTATAGTCTTCTTCCTTTCTTCTATTTCTTTAGTATAGATCACCAACTCCACCTTTCTCCAATCTATTTCTCCCATCTCATTGTAAATACCATTGTTAATAAAAAAAATACATAAAATAGAGATAACTTACTTAAACGCTTCCATCGCTAGTCCCTCCCTGAGGATCACGACCCGCATAGCCACTGCTACCGCAGATTAGAATTGAGCACCTTGCGCATCTTGTTCTAAATCTAAACTTCTATATTTTGGTGCAGGTAAAATCTCAATCAAAATTTTTGCGCCGTTGCCGGGGGAGGACGGTAAGTTTATCTCTAAAAGAAAATTTTAATTTTTAACTAATTCTTTATTCTTTTCTGTTTGCAGGTTTGGAGAACAGGAAACAGAAACAGAGCAGCATCAAGGACATACAGCAACCCAGTGCCTCTGCCCTCGAAGGCAGAGCACCAGGGCCTACATATTTGCCGCAGATCTGCGGCAAAAGCTACAATTCTGCGGCAATAGTAGTTCACTACTAATTTGGTTTTCTGCAGGTTGCTGCAAATTGTAAATTCTGTTTACTGCTCTGTTTATTTTGTTCTGTGATATACCTGCTTACTGCTAATTAATTCAACAGTAAACTATTTGTTGTTAAAGATAAAAATTGATTAGACGTTTGCATATTAGGCACGTGTCTTTTCAATTCATTTATTTTTACTGTTGAAGAGTGCTGGAGCAAGGTACGTACGCATTGCATGTAGAATAGGACTCATCTCTTGGTTGATTTTCTGCTTTGAGTGAATCTTATACACATATCTTGTACACTTGCACTAATTCATCTTAAGGGCATAACCCATTAACAAGATAAGGTGGGGATTTCATCACCCTTCCTTAGCCCAAAAATCATATCTAAGCACTCACTAACCCAAGCCTAACTAAAAAAGAGTAGACGTTGGCCCTAGGGACATCTCGGACTCATTAGGAGATTATCCTAAGGGGGAACAGTGCTGGAAGTTGACTCTTGTCAAATCAGTGTCTAGGAAAGGGATTGAGGGCCGAAAGCCCGAAGATTGGTGGTTATTTAATTAAGGAACGTCTTTGACGGAAAACCTCCCACCACTCTTGCCCTGACCTGGCTGATTAACTTGTGGTCAAAGTCTGCACCCTACCTCCCGTGGACAGTCTAACCAGTTAGGAGTCGTCTAGGTCATAGGTCTACCCTAACTTAGGTTAGAATTTTTCTTTTTTGTTTATTTATTTGTTTGTTTTTTTCTTTGTTTGTGTTGGTGTGATATGGCATATAATAATAATTTCAATTTTAATCCATATTACACACCTAACTATTATTCGGATATTACCAACCCGGCATATCATAACTTTGACCAATCTAGTGTGCCGGAATGGTCTTATCCGAATGAATATAGCCCACACCCTCCATCTTATGACTATAATTTCCATAATAATTTCAACTCGTCACAGAGTTCATGGGGTTTCGAGTCCCCCGAGTCTAATTCTCAACCAAATTGTCCTTCATATCCATCTAGTCCACATTCTTTCAATGATTCATACTCAGATACCCCCATTCAGAATAGACTACCATCTATCGGGGAAATGATAAGTATGCATGAGTCCAAGCAACAATTACCATCAATCGGAGAAATGATTATGCGTGAGTCCACCGACTCACAATTTCATCACGATTACACTTCATCCTTTCAAGTCCAATCACAACACGATGCACCTATCAACTATGAAGGGATGCTTGCAGCCATGACTCAGGCTAGATTAGCCCATGATCGTGACATAGATCTGATGGTTCAATCATTACGTTCTTACCGTTCGGCCATTTCTGCTTTTGCTGACCACTCTCTTAGAGCCGACAAACCAAGTTGCTTTGGACAACAAGATTCTAATTCAGTGCCATCATGTGAACTTGCCGAAACTCCAATTCTTGATAATTTGGCAAGTTTTTCCTTTCCTGAAATAGAACTTGAGCATGAATATGATCATGATCTCCCACTTTATGATTCAATTTTACTCCCTGATTCAATAATGACTCCAGTGTCTTCACCTGATTTCACTTTTCCCGAGTCATCATTGGACCCTATTCCAATTCATCATGAAATTGAATCACCCATTTTAGATGATCATATTGAACTTGACCAATTGTGCAATTTTGAAAATCCTATGGATAAATTGGCAAGTTCTTTTTATTACATTGAACCGAATGAGATATGCGACCTAGATTCTCACAATCTCTTTACTTCTGAAACTGATTGTGCAATTCTGACGGAAGATGTTGACCTTAGTTTTGAAGAATTGTATGGCGATGAGCTAGAATTCCTTAATATTGGAAGTAAAGAGATATCACCCATATTAGGTCACATTCCATTATAGGAAGAAGATTGTGGACTTGAGTTTCAATTTCTTGACTTGGACTCAATTCTTGAACCTAGCCCGACTCCTGAGCCCTTACTTGATTTGAGCATCTTTCTTGAGTCGGTATGCGCACCTATAATGTCCAAGTCAATAATTCCATCTTTTCATACTCCATTTTGGGACAAGGAGGTTGAGACAATTAACTCTGAAATTTATTATGAAATTTGGAAATTTGATGGGGTGAAAATACTAAAAATTGATTATACATATATTTTAGTGGGTTATGTAAGGAAAGTTTCTGGTGGGTTCCACCAAATTATCTGTTATCTTGATTGGGCCGCATTTCGTGGACCAATTAGACCACCACCGGAACCACCACGTTAAGGTAACTTCCGCCTTCCCTTGTTCTTTTTCATGCATATATGCATTCATTTCATACATTAAGGACAATGCATGAGATAAGTGTGGGGGTGGGCTTTACTAACATACTAACATAAGTAGACACTAACAAAATTTGCTAATAAAAAATTCCTGCATTTATTATACATGTATTAACACATCTATTAGTCAATTAGTTAGGTATGAGGGCCTCAAGAAGCCTTGATACTTATACGAAAGAAAATTAGATGAGTTATACATGCCAAAAAAAAAAAATTATATTAACACATCTAATAGTCAATTAGTTAGGTATGAGGGCCTCAAGAAGCCTTGATACTTACACGAAAGAAAATTAGATGATGTTATAAAAATAATAAAGAGGCATGAGAGTCCAAGTTAAGGAATTCCTAGATTCACAAGGGTGCGTATGACTTTTGGTAACGAAAAAGACTATACAAACATTCAATTTTAATCCTTACCTAAAATAAATAACAATTGACTTTATTAGGACTAAGTTTAAATAATGAATAAAAATGAGGATCCTAAAACTTATAGACTACTTAGTCTCTTCAATAATAATTCAAATATTTTCCTTTTTATGGATTTTGTGGGTGTAATCCGCTGAAAACCCTCACGAGACAACACTCGTCCTCTAGGGTAACCTAGGGGTTTAACGGCTTGTTGCACATGCTAAGTGCAACCGTGATTCCTACGAAAGTGAGTTAGCTAGGTTAGATTTTTCTCTTTCTTTTTGATTTTTACTCGAGGACGAGCAAAAAGATAAGTGTGGGGGTGTGATAGGTAGTGAAAAATGCATAATTATCATCATATATACCATCACATTTGCACATTTATTCATATTATAATGCACATTTATTAATCTTTCGTTATTTAATGTGTGCAGGCCTCGAATTATTATTTTAATAAGAAATAAAGCTTAAAGAGCCCAAAAGCCCAGATCCAAGCCCATGTTTGAAGCCCAGGTGAAAAAGCGCAATTACAAGAAGTCAAAATGCAAATACAAGGGCTAAAAGTTGCAAATATCAGAGATAAGGGAAGGATAGACTTCTATCCAACCCTAAACACTTGCAGGATGAGGATAAAAGCCCAAGATAAGAAGGAAATTCGTGGAAAGAAGATTTGAAGAAATCTGGATTAAGGGTAACTTGATTACTAAGTTATCTCGAAAATCCAGATTAAAAGGCCAGGATGCATATTCCAGAAGCATGCGCCCAGACGGACGGACCAGGAGAAGCCACGCGCCAAAGCGCGTGGCCTGACTCCACCGAACTGCCGCAGAAACGCGGCAAAAGCCGCAATTCTGCGGCAGTATGGATGACTCTGACTACCAGATTTCGTCTACATCTTCATCCGGGACTCTATCTTCTTCTGCACTATAAATATCCCTGCAGGCGCAGCAGAAAGTACATCCAGAGACGTATTAGGGTTTTCTTTTAGCTATTTTCTCTAAATTTTTGCACGATTGTATTTTCCATTCATGTACGTTGTGGAGAAGGAGAAGAATTTGTAACTGGAGATTCATCTGAAATAAAGGTCACTCTTTTGTTCTCATTTAATTTCTGCAATTTTATTTTATTTTGTGATCTCTCTGATTGTTGTTTTAATCTGTGATCTCTTCTGGTTTTCTTTTTCTTTATTTCCTTGCACTCTTTCCCATTAAATAAAAAAATATATATAAATAATTAAAAAAAAATAATAATAATGAAGAACTAATTCTCTCTAGTGGTTTGCTGAGATTCTTGAAGCAACCCTAGAGCAGTTAAGCCTAGATCTGATTAATGAACATCTATAAAAACCCTAGGTTTAAAAACAACTTTTCTAGAAGATTAAACAAATACCTAGAATTCCTAATATAGGTTGCATATTAAAAAGACTTCTCATGACTTCAAACTTAAGAAATAGGACAGCATAAATTTGAGATTCGTCTTTTATTAGGCTGTACCTAGATGTTAGGATGAACCATAGTTTGACTTTTAAATAATGTAACTTAGCTAGAGTCTAGTATTGATTTTTCTTGCTTGAATTATTTGTAATGACCTAGGGTGAATCACCTACATCTTAAGATGAAGATCAAGCTCCTTAACTTGCAATAGGGTTGTGGTAGAAGATCAGCAAAACCACGTCTTTAATATCATCTTTTTATCTCAAATCTAATCTCTCTTTTCTTACTTGAAGCATACAGAGGAATCGAGTCAAAAAGCTTTCATCGCATCCTTCCCTGAGGATCACGACCCGCTTGAGCCCTTGCTACAGCGGATTCGCATTGAGACTAAGAAATCTGAACTCTATTTCTATTCTTTAAAAAAATCTCAATCAAATTTTGGGGCTTTACTAACATACTAACATAAGTAGACACTAACAAAATTTGCTAATAAAAAAATTTAAAAAAAAAAATAAAAAAATTTAAAAAAAAATGTTATAAAAAGGAAATATTTTGACTTATTTTTTTGAAAGAAACCTAAGTTAGTTTTAAGGATTAGGAAAATCATGATTAGGATTTCTAAAAACTTGGTCAAAATAAATAAATTGTTTAAATTTTAAGTATAGGAGGAGAAATTGAATAAGTAGTTAGTCTTAATTTTTACCTTAATGAAATGTGCATACCTAATGCATATCTAGGATTTTAAAACGAAGACCTTTGTGCCTCATATATAAAAAAAAAAAAGTAAAAAAAGAAGAAAAATCACTAATTAAGCTGGATACATGTGCCTCAAGAAGCATAAGTATTCACGCCTAAAGGTGAGTAATAAATAAAATAAAGCTCTTAGTTTTGTGGCCTAGTTCACTCGAATTTGAGTCCGCGGGGTGTTTTCTCACCTGGTGCCCTAAAGCCGACCGGTTTGGGAGCCATCGACTTTAAGTTCGCTAGATGGGTGGATTAGAAAGCCTAAGAAAACTAAGAAATATAATATATGTAGTAACACATCTAATAATCAATTAGTTAGGTATGAGGGCCTCAAGAAGCCTTGATACTTACACGAAAGAAAATTAGATGAGTTATACATATTTAAAAAAAAAAGAAAAAAAAAGAAAAAAAATATAGAGGCATGAAAGTCCAAGTTAAGGAATTTCTAGTAAAAATTCATAAGGATGCATATGATTTTTGGTAACGAAAAAGACTATATTAGAAATTCAATTTTAATTCTTACCTAAAATGAATAACAATTGACTTTATAAAGACTAAGTTTGAAGAATGAATAAAAATGAGGATCCTAAAACTTATAGACTACTTAGTCTCTTCAAATATAATTCAAATATTTTTCTTTTTATGGATTTTGTGGGTGTAATCCGCTGAAAACCCTCACGAGACAACACTCGTCCTCTAGGGTAACCTAGAGGTTTAACGGCTTGTTGCACGTGCTAAGTGCAACCGTGATTCCTACGAAAGTGAGTTAGGTTAGATTAATTTTTCTTTTTCTCTTTGATTTTTACTCGAGGACGAGCAAAAAGATAAGTGTGGGGTGTGATTGATAGTGAAAAATGCATTTTATCATAACATTTACCATCACATTTTCATATTTATTCATTTAATTCTGCATATTTATTAATATTTTGTGATTTATTGTGTGCAGGCCTCGAGTTCTTATTTTTATAAGAAATAAAGCTTAATGAAGCCCAAAAGCCCATATCCAAGCCCAAGTCCAAGCCCAGGTGTAAAAGTGCAAAAACCAAATGTCAAATGTGCAAATACATAAGGGCCAAAGTTGCAAATACAAAGAAGAGGGAAGGATAGACTTCTATTCAACCCTAAATGCTTGCAGGAAAGAGTTTAAAGATAAATTCGGATTCAGACTGTACATGTTTAGTATTCAGATCATAACTTTTGCTACAGATATGCAAATCCGATGATTCAAAATGCTCCAGAAAGAAGACTTGAAGCCCTACAACTCTTATGTTGATCAAACTTTCCAATTCAGTCCGTAGATAAGCAATTTCGGCGATCAACTGGATAATAAATTGCAGGACAGATTTGATTTGAACTTCTATGGATAAGTGCCACAAGTCTGGAGATAAGATTTTTTGGGAGAGTTGTACTAGGACTCTATATCTTCCAACTCCTATAAATACCCCTGCAGATGCAACACAGAAAGCGTCCAGCGAAGAGCCAAGGGCCAAAAGCTAGGGTTTAGGTTTTTCTTCTTTCTTTTAGGTTAGATTTTATGTTCGTTTTCTTTTGTAAAATCTGTAACTGAGAGTAGAGGAAGCTTTCATGGAGGAAGGAGTCCATACTTGTACTGAGGTGACAGCGGTGTAAGCCAACTCTTCTTCTATTGTTAATGAAATCTGCTTGAGGTTTGTCTTTTTTATTATTCTTTTTTTTATTTCTTCGTGTTTTATTCTTGTATTTCTCTGTTCCTGTTTTCTTCCATTGTTTTTCTCTAATGCCTCGTGAACAATGAAACCCAATTGCATTGAGACTGACTAGCCAAAGAAGAACCCTTGATGGCCTATGGAGATGAACAAGCCGTCGCTTGCCAGTCTTTTCTTTTAGTAGTGTAGATCGTGAAGGTGGACGATCCTATACGCCATACTTGAACGCCTTCCAAAGCAAAGTAAGTCGTCGCAAAAGGATCAAAGGTAAGTAGGACTGAAGAGGTAGGTATGTATTTTATAGTCTTCTTCCTTTCTTCTATTTCTTTAGTATAGATCACCAACTCCATCTTTCTCCAATCTATTTCTCCCATCTCATTGTAAATACCATTGTTAATAAAAAAATACATAAAATAGAGATAACTTACTTAAACGCTTCCATCGCTAGTCCCTCCCTGAGGATCACGACCCGCATAGCCATTGCTACCGCGGATTAGAATTGAGCACCTTGCGCATCTTGTTCTAAATCTAAACTTCTATATTTTGGTGCAGGTAAAATCTCAATCATCAAACCATGCAAGCCACTTTCATCATTCCAATAATTTTTCCAATTATCAACCCAACTTTCCAAATCACCCTCACAATTCTCCCAACAAATTTTCACATTATCAACAAAATTTTCCCAACCAAGCTCCACAACCTCCTTTCAGAATCCTCAGCTTGAAAGGAGAATGACTGACTTTGAGAGAAATATAGAAAGGTACATGAAGAACCAAGATTCTCTCATACAAACAATACAGAGGCTAGAGGGTCAAATGAGCCAATTAGCCAATCCACAGAATGAGAGGCAAAATGGTACCTTGCCCAGTCAACCAATTATGAATCCTAGGAATTCTCAACAAGCTCATTTGGCTGAGGATCAATCATTGAATCAATGTAATGCTGTTCATACATTGAGGTCGGGAAAGAAAGTTGATAACCAAGTGTCAACACCACCCAATCCCAATCAGCACAATCACACTCCAGCTTCCACCTCATCTAGTCCCAATCCTTCCAAATCTGACGAATCTGAAACAGATAAGTCAACCAGTCAGGTGTAAAGCCTATAGTACCATTTCCTAATAGGCTAAAGAACAACAAGTAGAATCCACACATGGATAAAATAATTGAGATATTCAACCAAGTGAAGATAAATGTGCCACTCCTTGATGCCATCCAATAAGTCCCATCCTATGTAAAATTTCTTAAGGACATGTGCACCAAGAAGAGAGAGACTAACGTACCCAAGAAAGTCTTCTTAGCCACTAACATTAGTGAGCTACTATCGGGTCCGATCCCTGTCAAGTACAAGGATCTGGGTTGTCCCACCATTGCCTGCACTATAGGACAAGCCGATAATAGTCATGCACTTCTTGATTTGGGAGCAAGTATCAACCTGCTTCCATTCTCAGTTTATCAACAACTCAGGTTAGGCAATCTTAGTCCAACTCGAGTCACTATCCAACTGGCTGACTGTTCTGTGAAAGTTCCAAAGGGTACTCTAAAAACACCAATTAAATCAATAGTTTTCTGACCAAAACTCTGCCAAAATTCTGGTTCTCTGAAAACTGTTTTTCCACTTTCTGTTTCTTCACCAATTCCTACTCTTTTGTGAAGATTTCTGAAAGTCAACATATAATAGCCCTTGTCCACGATCATATACTGATTCAAGGCTTATAGGAAAGTTTGTAATCACTCAAAGGAAGCATTGTACAAGAGCGTCTTCTTGGTGTAGAAGAGAAGTTGTACAAGGTGTTGTGGTCTTCTTGGTTGTAAGAAGACTTGTATACATTTGGCAAAGGGGATTTGTCAAGTGGGATACAAGGTGTTGATTTTGGGTGTACAAAGTCAAAGGATAAAGGAAAATCTCAAGGAGGTGGCTTGGGGAGTGGATGTAGGTCACGAGGACCGAACCAGGATAAATCTCTTTTGTTTGCATTTAATTTACGTTTTGAGATTTAATTTTCTTTTATGCAAGTTTATTTCTGTAACGCTAATATCTTTGTTTGAGTGTTGACTCGTATATTTTAGATCTAACAATTGGCATCATCTCGGGACCAACATTTGGTATCAGAGCACTGCATACCTAGTCAACAATCTACAAGGATGGCAACGGAGTTTCCTTCATCATAATTCAAAGAAGGACATTCTACACAACGTTCACCGCTATTCGAAGGATCAAACTACAACTACTGGAAGTGTAGAATGAAGATCTACTTGCAATCGATCAACTACGAACTATGGAACATGGTAGCAGCAGCGTATACCAAACCGACTACCAACTACAACGCTTGGAGTGATGATCAAAAGAAGAATGCGAACCTTCATGCTAAAGCAATGAATGCTGTATTCTGTGCCTTAACCAAAGAAGAATTCAACTGTGTGTCAACAGCCACTTCTGCAAATCAAATATGACACATACTACAGGTGACACATGAAGGCACAAATAAGGTTAAGGAATCTAAAATTTCTATTCTTGTCCACAGGTTTGAACTTTTCAAAATGAAGGAGAATAAAATCATCTCAAAAATGGTTACAAGATTCACCGACATAACAAATTCCTTAGCATCCCTTGGAAAGGAATACACCGAAGTCGAAAAAGTTCGCAAGATCCTTCGTGCACTCACTTCAGATTGGGAGAAGAAGACAACTGCAAACGAAGAAGCGAATGATCTCTCAACAATGTCGTTAGAAAACCTTATTAGTAATCTAATGGCATATGAAGTGGAACTCGATGACAGAAAGAAGGATGAACAACAATCTCTCTCAAAGAAGAAAGAACTTGCCTTCCATGCATCCTCAGACACGGACAATTCAGATGACAATGAAGAGGAGATGGCAATGCTTTCAAGAAAATTCAGAAGATTCTTGAAGTAAGATAAGTTTAAATGTTTTAATTGCAATAAAATAGGTCATATGAAGAAGGATTGCCCATTGCTCAAAAATAAAGGTAAATTCAAGAGCAAAAAGTTCAGAAAGAAGAAAGTCGACCAAGCATCATGGGAGAACAGTGATTCTTCTTCCTCTGACGAAGAAGAAGCCACTGAACATGCCAACATCTGTTATATGGCGCTAGAAGAAGATGAGGTACAATATACTGAACTTTTAGATGCATTCCATGAATTATTCAATGATCTAAAAAAAGAAAAAAATGAAGAATAAAGTTTTATCAAAGGAAAATGAAAAACTTTTCAAAGAAAATTCTTATTATGCTTTTCAAGTTTCTTTCTATAAGTTCTCAAAAGATGATTTTGAAAAAGTGATATCATCATTGAAAAAGGATAATGAGAATTTTATAAAAGAAAATATTTTGCTTAAAAAGGAACTATGTCTTTAAATGAAAGAAGTTCTGTTTTAGATAAAGACATGTCAGTTTTCAAAATGAAATATGAAGAGATTTTGAAAAATGTGACTAAATTTAATCAAGGAAAAGAAAAGTTGAATTATTTGTTATCATATCAAAAGATGTCACATAATCATTATGGTCTTGGATTTTTTGAAAAATCTACATATGTTAGTAATCCATATAATTCTTTTGTGAAAAGAGATCTGATATTATTTCAAAAAGAATTAAGAACAAGTTCATATGGATTCCTAAAAACTTAAGCATTGTTGATAAAAATACTTATTCTGTATCATACATACATGATATATGTAATTCATGCAATTATGTGTATACTAACAGGTGAAAACCAAATTCAAATTGGGTTTAGTCTCCTAAAGGTTAATGCTTTGATCTTATGATTGGTACCATTCTAATGTTTATCTTTCAGGTACCATATAAGAAATTTGATAAGAAAAATACTTCAATATTTTATCATATATATATTTGTTATGATATATTTGTTGCAGGGGGAGAACACAAGTTTTTCTATATCTGTTATAACCCGTTTTCTGGAGGAGGAGAACATATAACTTATTTTCTACGGGGGGAGCATTTGTGCACACAAAGTGTCATCATCAAAAAGGGGGAGAATGTTGGAACTTACTTTTGATGATACATTTGTGAAGCCATATCATTTGGAGCTCTATCGCAAGATTATACAGAGTTTTACATGCTCAAGACTTCCCAAAGAGAGTGTCTATGGTTGTGTATTGTAATATTTAATAACATGTTAAAACCCTTGAATACACACACATATCATAGTCTATTAGTCGACTTATAGTCTTTACAAGTCGACTTATACATAGTATAGTCGACTTGTCAATTTTCCTAGTCGACTAGCTTTTTGTCCTGAAAGCATAACAACTCTCTGTTTGCATTATTAGTCGACTTAACAGTCTTCCTAGTTGACTAATACCTGACCTAGTCGACTAATAATGTTAGTCTGGTCGACTTGGTTCAGTTTTCCAGAAACTTGTCTTTTGATTTTATCATGACCTAGTCGACTTGGTCCCATTACTAGTCGACTAACCTTGTGAAATTTGCCTACCCTAGTCGACTAACCCCATATCTCAAGTCGACTAATGACAGTTTCTGACTGTTAGACAGTTTCTGTTTTCTGGTGTTTTATCCAACGTTATCCAACGTTTGAATATTCAAATTTGTCCTAATAACTACCCTAACTACCCATAGAGTTCAGCTATAAATAGGGTTATCTTAGGCTAAAAACACAAATTAAATCAATAGTTTTCTGACCAAAACTCTACCAAAATTCTGGTTCTCTGAAAACTATTTTTTCCACTTTCTGTTTCTTTACCAATTCCTACTCTTTTGTGAAGATTTCTGAAAGTCAACCTATAATAGCCCTTGTCCACGATCACATACTGATTCAAGGCTTACAGGAAAGTTTGTAATCACTCAAAGGAAGCATTATATAAGAGCATCTTCTTGGTGTAGAAGAGAAGTTGTACAAAGTGTTGTGGTCTTTTTGATTGTACGAAGAGTTGTATACATTTGGCAAAGGAGATTTGTCAAGTGGGATACAAGGTGTTGATTTTGGGTATACAAAGTCAAAGGATAAAGGAAAATCTCAAGCGGGTGGCTTGGGGACTGGATGTAGGTCACGAGGACCGAACCAGGATAAATCTCTTGTATTTGCGGTTGCTTTACGTTTTGAGATTTAATTTTCTTTTATGCAAGTTTATTTCTATAACGCTAATATCTTTGTTTGAATGATGACTCGTATATTTTAGATCCAACAATTGGCATCATCTCGGGACTAACATTTGGTATCAGAGCACTGCATACCTAGTCAACAATCTACAAAGATGGCAACAGAGTTTCCTTCATCACAATTCAAAGAAGGACATTCTACACAACGTCCACCGCTATTCGATGGATTGAACTACAACTACTGGAAGTGTAGAATGAAGATCTACTTGTAATCGATCAACTACGAACTATGAAACATAGTAGAAGCAGCGTACACCAAACCAACTACCAACTACAACGCTTGGAGTGATGATCAAAAGAAGAATGCGAACCTTGATGCTAAAGCGATGAATGCTGTATTCTGTGCCTTAACCAAAGAAGAATTCAACTGTGTGTCAACAGCCACTTCTACAAATCAAATATGACACATACTACAGGTAACACATGAAGGCACAAATAAGGTTATGGAATCTAAAATTTTCATTCTTGTCCGCAGGTTTGAACTTTTCAAAATGAAGGAGAATGAAACCATCTCAGAAATGGTTACAAGGTTCACCGACATAACAAATTCCTTAGCATCCCTTGGAAAGGAATACACCCAAGTCAAAAAAGTTCGCAAGATCCTTCGTGCACTCACTTTAGATTGGGAGAAAAAGACAACTGCAATCGAAGAAGCGAATGATCTCTCAACAATGTCATTAGAAAACCTTATTAGTATCTAATGGCATATAAAGTGCAACTCGAAGATAGAAAGAAGGATGAACAATAATCTCTCTCAAAGAAGAAAGAACTTGCCTTCCATGCATCCTCAGACACGGACAATTCAGATGACGATGAAGAGGAGATGGCAATGCTTTCAAGAAAATTCAGAAGACTCTTGAAGTAAGGTAAGTTTAAATGTTTTAATTGCAATAAAATAGGTCATATGAAGAAGGATTTCCCATTGCTAAAAAATAAAGGTAAATTCAAGAGCAAAAAGTTCAGAAAGAAGAAAGACTACCAAGCATCATGGGAGAACAGTGATTCTTCTTCCTTTGACGAAGAAGAAGCCACTGAACATGCCAACATCTGTTACATGGCGCTAGAAGAAGATGAGGTACAGTATACTGAACTTTTAGATGCATTCCATGAATTATTCAATGATCTAAAAAATGAAAAAATGAAGAATAAAGTTTTATCAAAGGAAAATAAAAAACTTTTCAAAGAAATTCTTGTTATGCTTCTCAAGTTTCTTCTATAAATTCTCAAAAAGATGATTTTGAAAAAGTGATATCATCATTGAAAAAGGATAATGAGAATTTTATAAAAGAAAATATTTTGCTTAAAAAGAAAACTATGTCTTTAAATGAAAGAATTTCTATTTTAGATAAAGACATGTCAGTTTTCAAAATGAAATATGAAGAGATTTTGAAAAATATGACTAAATTTAATCAAGGAAAAGAAAAGTTAAATGATTTGTTATCATATCAAAAGATGTCACATAATTATTATGGTCTTGGATTTTTTGAAAAATCTACATATGTTAGTAATCCATATAATTCTTTTGTGAAAAGAAATACTGATATTATTGAAAATCACCTAGAGGGGGGGTGAATAGGTGATAATGCTAATCAATGCACAAATAAAATTATGATGCAACAATCTCTCAAAACAAGACTAGAAGCCGGATTCCCCGTGAAGGGCTCTGAACTCCTTCCTCGTGATTCCTCTGGATATGAGTTGGAGGTGCACAATGCAATCTTGTTGTATGGGACTTTGATTGACAAGATGAATGAAAACAAGTGAATATTGCAATGAAATTAGAGAGCAAGTAATAAGAGCAATGAAAGTAAAGCGAGAAGCAAGAGCAAGTAAACCAAACGCAAACACCGAGAATTTTTCCGAGGTTCGAGCACCCAGCTCTACGTCCTCGCCTTCCCCAGAAGGATTTCTAACCAGTATAACTTCACAAAGATGTTACAAATACACCGGAGTACCCAACTCCACAATCTCAAGTACAAGTTTTCTCTTGGTGATCAAAAGACCACAAACTCTCTTTTGAAAAGTTCTCTTCCCTTACAAAAATCCTTGTAGAACAATGAGAGGATTGAAGCTCTTGTGTGTAAGGAAAAGAAAAAGAAATCAGAGAGTCTTTGGAAAACACTTCAGAAAATGAGAGAAATATTCAGCACAAAAACCAAGAAACAAAGCTCTTTTGAATGCCTTAAACTTTTGAAACTTTTGCAAATCTTTCTTGTGATCAACCTCTCTCTAAACACCCCTATTATAGTAGAGGGCTAGGGTATAAAGTTATAAGTAGAGGGCTAGGGTATAAAGTTAAAACTCACTTAAGGCTAATTAGGAAGTATTAGGATCAGTAAATATCATTTAAACTCTTTTTAGAAAGAAAAAGACAAAAATAAAACAGCTCAGAAAACTAGCCGTTACTGTTCAAACGGCTCTCTCGGTCGACCGGTCGGTCGACCGAAGTACAAAATAAGAGTCGTTGCCGGCTCTCGGTCGACCGAAAAATACAGAGAGCGAACGACTTACAATCAGGTAGGTTTCGGTCGACCGCTCGGTCGACCGTGAAACGTGCACACGAATACGCACCTGCTGCCAGAACCTCGGTCGACTGGGACGATCGACCGACTTGACCTGACACAGGGTCGGTCGGCCGGTCGGTCGACCGGCTCAGGTCAAAGGATAAAACTGAAACAGAATTTTGAAGGGGATTTGAAATCTAACAAAATAGTTTTGATTTGAAACATGTATAATACCCAAAATTGAGTTTATAAACAAGAGGCTTTAAATTAAAATAATTTTTACATATTTATAGAAAATATTCTTGGAAATGATATGTGCGCAAAAATGTGTGTGAAAGAGCTTCAAACCTATTCACTATTCTTTAACAAAGCTATAAACTAAAAACAAATCTAATTAATTATCTTGAGCAATCTTGAAGTCTTGAGTCATGCAATGCCTTGCTAGAGCCTTCTCTTCTATGTTCCTTCCTTGATGTGCAAAACGCCTTCTTTACTTCATGAACCTAGAAGTTCTTGCAATAGCTAAGCAATGGCCTCCAAATATGGTACTAACCTGAAACTTATCTTAAACAAACTAATTAGTACCAAATAGCTCTTATTGTTTTATTATCATCAAAACTCTAAACAAATGGAGAGTGTAACCTTTTGGGCCAACAATCCCCCTCTTTTGATGATGACAAAACAAATAGGCTATAAGCAAAAATATAGGGGAGGAGAAAGCTCCCCCTTAAATTATGCTATATTAAACAAAGAAAAACAATATAATTTGTAATTTGCAAGTAAACATCATGAAACCAAAAACCATAAACACCATGAGATATAAAACACTTGCAAAACACTTAAACTCAAATTACAAGAATTCATGAAAACACATCAAAAACTAAAAACATATATAAACTCATATGGAACCAAAACCATATGAACTTCATATTTCCATACATAAAGTTATTCTCCCCCTTTTTGTCATACATCAAAAAGGGTCAAGAAAACATTGTTATTCAATAACACAAACATTAAGTTCACCACATATGAAAGAAAATCTAGCAAAATCAAGTGGTTTAGTGAAAATATCGGCAAGTTACAAATCCGTAGAAACATAATCAATATCTATATCTCCTTTCTCAAAATGATCTCTAAGAAAGTGATATCTAATCTCAATGTGCTTGGTCTTACTATGTTGATTTGCATTCTTAGTCATATGTATAGTACTAGTATTATCACAAAATATTTTTATATGGTTATAATACAAATCATAATCAAGGAGAGTATGTTTCATCCAAAGGACTTGTGCACAACAAGCCCCCGCGGTAACATACTCTGCCTCGGCGGTTGAGAGAGCTACGGAATTTTGTTTCCTAGAGGACCATGAAACAAGATAATTACCAAGAAATTGACATGTCCCACTAGTACTCTTTCTATCTACTCTACAACCCGCATAGTCGGCATCCGAATAACTCGTCATTGAGAAATCTCTGGTTTTCAGATACCAAAGACCCATTCTAATTGTGCCCTTAATATAACGAATAATGCGTTTTACCGTAATAAGATGGGACTCTTTGGGACACGATTGAAATCTAGCACAAAGACACACATTAAACATTATGTCCGGCCTACTTGCCGTTAAATACAAAAGACTACCTATCATGCCTCTATACAATTTAATATCAACATTTTTACCTTGGTCATCCTTATCAAGCTTGATTGTAGTTGCCATGGGAGTGTTGCAAACTTTAGAGTCTTCAAGTCCAAACTTCTTTACGAGTTCCTTTGCGTACTTGGCTTGACATATGAAGTTCCCATCTTGCAATTGCTTGATTTGGAGTCCAAGAAAGAAATTCAATTCACCCATGGAAGACATTTCAAACTCACATTGCATAACCTTTCCAAACTCCTTGCATAAAAACTCATTAGAAGATCCAAAAATTATATCATCAACATAAATTTGCACAATTAAAATGTCATTATCAACATGCTTAGTAAAAAGAGTTGTGTCTACTTTGCCTTTAACAAAATTATTTGAAATGAGAAAACTAGAAAGCCTTTCATACCAAGCTCTTGGAGCTTGTTTCAATCCATACAAAGCTTTATCAAGTTTAAAAACAAAACTAGGATGAACATGATCAACAAAACCGGGAGGTTGTTCAATATAAACTTCTTCATTTATAAAACCATTCAAGAATGCACTTTTCACATCCATTTTAAAAAGTTTAAAATTTTTAAAAGATGCAAAAACTAGTGTCATCCGTATGGCTTCAAGCCGTGCTACGGGTGCAAAGGTCTCCTCAAAGTCAATTCCTTCAACTTGAGTGTAACCTTGGGCCACTAACCTAGCTTTATTCCTAATGACATTTCCGGACTCATCCATCTTGTTTCTAAAGATCCACTTAGTACCAATTATTGGTCTATCGTGGGGCCTAGGAACAAGGTGCCAAACTTGGTTGCGTTCAAATTGATTGAGTTCCTCTTGCATGGCTAGCAACCAATATGAGTCCGCCTCGGCTTCGAGGATGCTTTTGGGTTCAAAATGAGAAATGAAAGCAAAGTTACCACATAAGTCATGGAGCTTGGAGCGAGTTGTTACCCCTTTAGATGCATCACCTAAGATGAGCTCCTTGGGATGATTTGTAGCATATCTCCAAGCTTTAGGAAGCGGTTGAGAGCTTTCCTCTTTATCCTCTAGAACATCACCAATGGATTCTTGCTTTTCTTCTTGAGCGGGTGAGTCCTTCAAGGATAGTCTCTCCATGTCTTCACCTAATGGGTCAATCTCTACAACATTCTCAACAACCACATTAGATTCTTCAAACTTAACATGCATGGATTCTTCAATGGTAAGTGAAGATCTATTGAAAGTACTATAAGCTTTGCTAGTAGTAGAATATCCAACAAAGATTGCTTCATAAGCCTTAGCATCAAATTTACCCAAGTTATCTTTAGTATTCAAAACAAAACACTTGCATCCAAAAACTTTAAAATATGCAACACTTGGTTTTCTAGAATGATACATTTCAAAAGATGTTTTGGAAGAATTCTTACACAAATAAATACGATTTGAAATATAGCATGCGGTGTTTACGGCCTCGGCCCATAAATATTGAGGGAGGTCATATTCACTAATCATGGTCCTAGCCATCTTGAAGTGTTCTATTTTTCCTTTCTACAACTCCATTTTGTTGTGGAGTTCTAGGACATGACATTTCATGCTTGATTCCTTTTTCATCACAATAAGTCATGAAGAGTTGGTTAACAAACTCACCACCTCTATCACTCCTTATTTTCAAAATCGAAAAACCTTTTCTTTTTCAACCCTTTTTCGAAAAACTTTGAAATGAGAAAAAGTTTGATCTTCGTGTTCCAAAAAGAAAACCCAAGTGAAACGGGAAAAATCATCAACTAAAATAAATGCAAATCTACTACCATTTAAGCTCTTAGTTTTAGTTGGTCCAAAAAGATCCATATGAATTAATTCTAATGGCCTAGTTGACATGATATCCTTGATTGGTTTGAAGGAAGACTTGGTTTGTTTCCCAAGTTGGCACGCACCACAAATGCGGTCTTTCTCAAACTTCAAGCAAGGGATATCCTTCACCAATTCCTTAGAATTAATCCTAGAAAGATGGTCAAAAGATGCATGTCCTAATCTTCTATGCCAAATCCAAGAATTTTAATCAAAAGCATTCAAGCATTTAGTAGAACAATCTACATTAAGCATGTCAATGATATAAACATTATTGTCACGAAAACTGGTGAGAATACAATCATTGGTTTTAACATCAAAAATCTTGCAAGAAGAATCATAAAAAACAACTTTAAGTCCACGGTCACAAAGTTGACTAATACTAAGCAAGTTATGCTTCAAACCATCAACAAGAGCTACATTTTCTATAATAGGAGATGCACCAATTTGAATGTTACCTATACCGATGATAGTGCCCTTGGAGTCATCCCCCAAGGTGACGGTGCCACCTTCCATGTACCTTGATAGGGTTGTAAAGTTGTTGATGTCCCATGTCATGTATCTTGAACAACCACTATCAAGGTACCACCGCTCCTTACGTCTTGGAGCCTTGGTGTGTACCTACATCAAATAATTTAGGACTTGATTTTAGTACTCACATTTTCTTGGGTCCTAAAGAGTTAGTGTCATGAACCCAAATAAGATTATTTGATCTATTTACTTGGTCATAACAAAACTTAGCCAAATGTCCATTTTTACCACAATAAGTACATCTATACACTCTACCATATCTAAAAGTATAGTGAGTGTGAGACTTGTGAGCATGTGTGGATTTAGGATGAGTGTTATGTGAAGTGTGAGCATGAGGAATCTTAACATGAGAATCTTTAGCATGAGAAGTGTGCTTTTTAGAAAATATTTCTTCAAGTTTCTTAGTGTTAAAAGCACAATCCTTCAAAACTTTTTCAAAATCAACAATTCTAGTTTTTAAAGAAGAAATTTCTTTTTCATCAATCTTAGGAAATTTTGCTTTACATGCAACTTTGTAAGCACTAAATTCATTTTGAGTAGAAATGAGATTGGAAGAAATTTCATCTTTTTCTCTAGAAACAATAGCAAGTTGATTTTTAAGAAAAGCAACTTCCTTTTCCAATTTAGAACATTCAATCTTTTTATTATCATAGGTTTCTGAGAGTTCAACAAAAGCATGTACAATAACTTCTTTGCTTAAGTCATCATCTTCATCAAGAGGATGTGGGGTTACCTTTGGTGTGTTTGCCATGAAACACATGTTCGCCGTGTCCACCTTTTCATCGGATTCGCTTTCTGAATCCCATGTGGCTTTGTAGGCTTTCTTTTCCACCGGCTTCTTGGCTTGAAGGAGGAAGTCATCTTCTTCTTGAAATCCGGGCAATCCGCCAAGATGTGTCCGGGCTTTCGGCAATTATAGCAAATGATTCTTCTCTCCTCTTTTCCTTCAAACTTCCTTCTAAAGTTGAGCTTGTTCTTTCGGTACATTCTCTTCACGTTTCGCACAAGAAGGGAGAGCTCCTCATCTTCTTTTTCATCTTCTTCATCGTCATCAAGAGTGGATGAAGACTTGAAAGCAATGGATTTCTTCTTTTGAGGAGCGGCATCTTCTCTTGCCTTCTTTTCCATCTCATGAGTCTTCAAGTTGCCGATGAGACTAATGAGGTCCATTTCGTCCTTGTCATTCAACTCTTTTAAGGTGGTGGCTTTTATCTCCCATGAAGAAGGAAGAGCCCGAATCACTTTTCGCACCTTTTGGTCATTGGAGATATCATCACCAAATGAGGAAAGAGCATTGGTGATTTTAGTAAACCTTGTAATCATGCAATCAATGGATTCATCATCAATCATTTTAAAAGATTCATATTGGGATCTCAAGAGATCTATCTTAGCTCTCTTGACTTGTGATGTCCCCTCGTGTGTGACCAACAAGTGTTGCCAAGTCTCATAGGCGGATTGGCAATGAATTACCCGTGTAAGGTCATCCTCATTCAAGGTGGTTAGGAGGGAGTTTTGGGCCTTTGAGTTAGCCTCATATTCTCTAAAGGTAAATTTGGTCCAAGTGCTTTCATCACTATCGGGTGCAACATAGGGTTTGGTCAATGATTTAGCAACTAGGCTACCTAAAGATTGTAGGAAAATAGTCATCCTAACCTTCCAAATAGGAAAATTGAGTCCATCAAATTTAGGAGGGGTTTTGATGTTATCGGCCATGTTTACTAGTGAGTGAATGGATGAATGCAAATGTTGATTAGCAAATTTTAAGGATCTCTCTAAGGATGTTAAGCCAAACCTAGAGTCTAAGCTCTGATACCAATTGAAAATCACCTAGAGGGGGGGTGAATAGGTGATAATGCTAATCAATGCACAAATAAAAATTATGATGCAACAATCTCCCAAAACAAGACTAGAAGCCGGATTCCCCGTGAAGGGCTCTGAACTCCTTCCTCGTGATTCCTCTGGATATGAGTTGGAGGTGCACAATGCAATCTTGTTGTATGGGACTTTGATTGACAAGATGAATGAAAACAAGTGAATATTGCAATGAAAATAGAGAGCAAGTAATAAGAGCAATGAAAGTAAAGCGAGAAGCAAGAGCAAGTAAACCAAACGCAAACACCGAGAATTTTTCCAGGTTCGAGCACCCAGCTCTACGTCCCCGCCTTCCCCAGAAGGATTTCTAACCACTATAACTTTACAAAGATGTTACAAATACACCAGAGTACCCAACTCCACAATCTCAAGTACAAGTTCTCTCTTGGTGATCAAAAGACCACAAACTCTCTTTTGAAAAGTTCTCTTCCCTTACAAAAATCCTTGTAGAACAATGAGAGGATTGAAGCTCTTGTGTGTAAGTGGAAAAGAAAAAGAAATCAGAGAGTCTTTGGAAAACACTTCAGAAAATGAGAGAAATATTCAGCACAAAAACCAAGAAACAAAGCTCTTTTGAATGCCTTAAACTTTTGAAACTTTTGCAAATTTTTCTTGTGATCAACCGCTCCCTAAACACCCCTATTTATAGTAGAGGGCTAGGGTATAAAGTTAAAACTCACTTAAGGCTAATTAGGAAGTATTAGGATCAGTAAATATCATTTAAACCCTTTTTAGAAAGAAAAAGACAAAATAAAACAGCTCAGAAAACTAGCCGTTACTGTTCAAACGGCTCTCTCGGTCGACCGGTCAGTCGACCGAAGTACAAAAATAAGAGCCGTTGCCGGCTCTCGGTCGGCCGCTCGGTCGACCGAAAATACAGAGAGCAAACGACTTACAGTCAGGCAGGTTTCGGTCGACCGCTCGGTCGACCGTGAAACGTGCACACGGATACACACCTGCTGCCAGAACCTCGGTCGACTGGGACGGTCGACCGACTTGACCTGACACAGGGTCGGTCGGCCGGTCGGTCGACTGGCTCAGGTCAAAAGATAAAACTGAAACAGAATTTTGAAGGGGATTTGAAATCTAACAAAATAGTTTTGATTTGAAACATGTATAATACCCAAAATTGAGTTTATAAACAAGAGGCTTTAAATTAAAATAATTTTTACATATTTATAGAAAATATTCTTGGAAATGATATGTGCACAAAAATGTGTGTGAAAGAGCTTCAAACCTATTCACTTTTCTTTAACAAAACTATAAAATAAAAACAAATCTAATTAATTATCTTGAGCAATCTTGAAGTCATGAGCCATGCAATGCCTTGCTAGAGCCTTCTCTTCTATGTTCCTTCCTTGATGTGCAAAACGCCTTCTTTGCTTCATAAATCTAGAAGTTCTTGTAATAGCTAAACAATGGCCTCCAAATATGGTACTACCCTGAAACTTATCTTAAACAAGCTAATTAGAACCAAATATCTCTTATTTGTTTTGTTATCATCAAAACTCTAAACAAATGGAGAGTGTAACCTTTTGGACCAACAATCATTTCAAAAAAAATTGAGAACAAGTTCATATGGATTCCTAAAAACTTAAGCATTGTTGATAAAAATACTTATATTGCATCATACATACATGATATAAGTAATTCATGCAATTATGTGTATACTAACAGGTGGAAATCAAATTCAAATTGGGTTTGGTCTCCTAAAGGTTAATGCTTTGATCTTATTATTGGTACCATTCTAATGTTTATCTTTCAGGGGGAGAACACAAGTTTTTCTATATCTGTTATAACTCGTTTTCTACAGGAGGAGAACATATAACTTATTTTCTACAGGGGGAGCATTTGTGCACACAAAGTGTCATCATCAAAAAGGGGGAGAATGTTGGAACTTACTTTTGATGATACATTTGTGAAGCCATATCATTTGGAGCTCTATCGCAAGATTATACAGAGTTCTACATGCTCAAGACTTCCCAAAGAGAGTGTCTATGGTTGTGTATTGTAATATTTAATAGCATGTTAAAAGCCTTGAATACACACACATATCATAATCTATTAGTTGACTTATAGTCTTTACAAGTCGACTTATACATAGTATAGTCGACTTGTCAATTTTCCTAGTCGACTAGCTTTTTGTCCTGAAAGCATACCAACTCTCTGTTTGCATTATTAGTCGACTTAACAGTCTTCCTAGTCGACTAGTACATGACCTAGTCGACTAATAATATTAGTCTGGTCGACTTGGTTCAGTTTTCAGAAACTTGTCTTTTGATTGTATCATGACCTAGTCGACTTGGTCCCATTTCTAGTCGACAAACCTTGTGAAATTTGCCTACCCTAGTCGACTAACCCTATATCTCAAGTCGACTAATGACAGTTTTTGACTGTTGGACAGTTTCTGTTTTCTAGTGTTTTATCCAACGTTATCCAACGTTTGAATATTCAAATTTGTCCTAATAACTACCCTAACTACCCATAGAGTTCATCTATAAATAGGTTGTTATCTTAAGCTAAAAACACCAATTAAATCAATAGTTTTCTGACCAAAACTCTGCCAAAATTCTGGTTCTTTGAAAACTATTTTTTCACTTTCTGTTTCTTCACCAATTCCTACTCTTTTGTGAAGATTTCTGAAAGTCAACCTATAATAGCCCTTGTCCACGATCACATACTGATTCAAGGCTTATAGGAAAGTTTGTAATCACTCAAAGGAAGCATTGTACAAGCGCGTCTTCTTGGTGTAGAAGAGAAGTTGTACAAGATGTTGTGGTCTTCTTGGTTGTAAGAAGAGTTGTATACATTTGGCAAAGGGGATTTGTCAAGTGGGATATAAGGTGTTGATTTTGGGTGTACAAAGTCAAAGGATAAAGAAAAATCTCAAGCAGGTGGCTTGGGGACTGGATGTAGGTCACGAGGACTGAACCAGGATAAATCTCTTGTGTTTGCGTTTGCTTTACGTTTTGAGATTTAATTTTCTTTTATGCAAGTTTATTTCTATAACACTAATATCTTTGTTTGAGTGTTGACTCGTATATTTTAGATCCAACAATTGGCATCATCTCGAGACCAACAAAAACATCTTCGAAGAAGAACTCATGTGTTTGGATGAACCAACTAGGGATATTTTGGTTAATTACACATCTCCAGGGAAAAGTGTTGACCTAAGCTTTGAGAAGATATATGGAACTGAGTTAGAATTTCTAGGCATTCATAATGAGGAAGTTCCAACTGAGAAGTGTGGTGGAGATCAATTTTTGAATAATGAATTTAGTAATATGAGGAAGAAACACCTAAAGAAGGTGAGACTGGGGAGGAAGAGAGCTAAAATGACAAAAAAATTAGCCTCCCCACTATGCCCTATAAAGGGGACCCATTGGAATGATGGGAAGAGAGCTAGAGGGATGAAACCGAAAAAGATCTAGGTGTGGGAGAAACTTGATGTTGAACATATTTTTGTATAATATATGCACCTCTTTTACATTTCATTTCATGCATCTATATATTTCTTTCATACATTGGGGACGATGATGCAGAGATAGAATTTAGTCCACTTTTTCAACCTTTTTAGTATAGGTTTTTGTTTTTCTTTTATGTAATTTTTAGTTTTCATTTATGTAATTCAGAGGAGATTAGATTTTCATAAGAGAATGAGAATGAAGCTTGTGCTGAGAGTGACACTGATGTAAGTTGTTCTTCTTTTCTCTTATTGTTATGAAATCAAATCTATAGTTTTTGTGTTCTTCTTCTTCTTCTTTTCTACTTCACTCATTCTTGTACCAATTGCTATCCAAGTGAGTCTTATAGTATCGAAAGAGCTTGCCTTTGCGAGTGCCACTGATAGCTCATGATGATGGATTTGAGTCTCAGTTTATGCAAGCGGCTATCCGTACTGAAATCCTGAAATTGTTAGAGATAATTTATCCCATATCTGATAGCCAGTGGATTAGTATAGTCCATGCTATGCCCAAGAAAGCAGGTTTTACTGTGATAGAGAATGACAAAAAAGAATTAGTACAGACTCGTCTTCCAACGAAGATACGAGTTTGTATTGATTATTGCAAACTGAACTGCCACATGTAAAGACCATTTTCCTCTTACTTTTATAGATCAGATGCTCGAGAGATTGGCAGAACACGAATATTATTGTTTCCTAGATGGATATTCATGATACAATCAAATTCCAATTGCTCCCGAGGACCAAGAAAAGACAACTTTTACTTGTCCATTTTGAACGTTTGCATACCAACAAATGCCATTTGGGTTATGCAACGCTCCTGCAACTTTCTAACGTTGCATGCTTAGTCTTTTCTCAGACATGGTAGAATAATTTCTGGAGATTTTTATGGATGATTTTTCGATATATGGCGATTCCTTTGACAAATGCCTGCATCATCTCAAGTTGATCTTACAAAGATGAATGAAAAAGAACTTGACACTCAACTGGAAAAAGTGTCATTTTATGGTCAAACATAGAATTGTCCTTGGGCATGAGATTTCAAGTAGAGGAATTGAGGTTGATGATCGGTCACATATATTGCAAACATGTTGTCACATTACCATTCTTAGTATCTAAATAAATCATATTAATAAGTCCTATTTTTCTTTATAAAATGCAGGCCCATTGCTAAAGGATAGGAAAGAGAAACAAGCCCAAAAGCCCAACAAATTCTGATTTAATTCAGAATAAATTCGAAATCAGGGAATCAGGGCAGATCTTGGCAAATCAGAGAGGTTGAAAACTGGTTGAAATGAATCATCCCAAATCAAGCGGTTGAAGCCAACAATCAAAGATTGTTTCGTCAAATCCTGAAGCAGAAACGGGAAAACCAGTAGGGGATAAGGAAAAATCACCAAACGAAGGAGCTTTTCCAACCTGGTGTGCCCACCTGGCCACACCATAGCCGCGAAAACGCGGCAAAAAATGCGTTTCCGTGGCCGTTTGATGTTTGTTCGGGTAGCGTTTGCTCCCCCTATCTTCATACATCCCCTCCCGTTTGATTTTTGCCTATAAATACTGTATATTTCAGAGAAAAGGGACCAAAACTTAGATTTAGTTTTCTCTTTGTTTTTAAGGTTTAGGCTCTTTGTTAGATAGTATAAAAGTTGTATCTTTGTTTTGCAATTTGTAATTCAGTGCAAATACCAGTGAGAGAGATGAATTGAGTGATTGTATTTTGAAGATTGAAGTGACATCAATACAAGGATCAAGCTACCTTTTCTTCCATTCCATTTTACGGTATGTCTTTCTTTATTTACTTGCATTGTTCTTTGTCTTCCATGAGTAGCTAAATCGGTTTTTTGGGCTCACTATTACTCCTCTCTCTGATCCCTCTTATTTTCGAATGGTTTTGATGAAAAGACCCAATGAATCATTTGCATGCCTAACTTAAGCTTTTCTTCTTGAAAGTGTTCTTGACGTCACATGAGGATGGGTTTGAATTTTCAAATTTCTACTTCTTTCAAAAACGTCTCTTGAACTTGTTTTTATCTCATACTTGAACTTCTTGATGATTTAACATTCAATTCGAGATGATTTCGTAATGTAAAGAATTAACTTTTCAAACTATCTTATGTGCTTTGCTTAAAACTTTCTAAATCAATCTTAAGTTTTTTCCTATGATCAAGTTGAGGCACTAAGGATTTCAATAGAAGAACATATCGTTGAGTAGTGAGATAGTGAGCCCAGATTTTCTTCTTTATTAAAAAATAACAAATCACTTTTCAAACTTTATACAAAATTCACCTTTTCCAAAGCCTTCTCTAAATTTGCAACTTTTCTTTTAATCATCTCCCTTCTCTCCATTCTCTTTTTCAACTAAAAAACGAGCACCATTCTTAGCTTTCTAAACAAAATACTGAAAAGCTTTCATCGCATTCTCCTCGTGGACACGACCCATTAGCCCAAAGCTACACGGTAACTCCTTGCTCTTTCATTTAATAATCAAATAGATTTCTAACATGACTAATATAAAAAAAAAAGAAAATATATATATAAAAAAACTTTTTAAAGGTAAGAACAATATTTTGATATTTTTTTGTAAGAAATTAAGTCAATTTTAAGGAATAAGAAAATCATAATTAGGAGTTCTTACACTTGGTCAAAGTCAGATGACTTGTTTGATTTTGGGGTTAGGAAGAAAATTTGTGAAAGTAATTTAGTCTTGATCTTTACCTTGATGAAATATGCACACTTTATACACTTACACACTTAGGGATCATAAACAAATACTGTTATGCCTTATAAAAAAAAATCACTCAAATTACTGTTGGATTAAAACAGGGATTGTGAATATCAGATATAGCAAGAAGATAACACACAAAAACTTAATTTTTGCAAGCAATATGTCCTGCAAAAAAAGAGTTTTAGTAGTCCAACAAAAATTTTAACTTTTGCACTAGCAATTTCTTGAAATTCTGTTTCCTACTTTTAAGAGTAGGGGCACAGAATACCAAGCCTTCTCCTGCAAAGCTTGAATGCTAAGTCTGAATCTTGACGTCCTTGAAACAATACACCAAACTTGTAGATGCCCTATGGGCCTACAGGACCGCTTTCAAAACGATTCTAGGGATGTCTCCTTATAGGTTAGTCTATGGTAAAGCTTGTCACCTACCCGTTGAGTTAGAGCACCAGGCCTTATGGGCAATCAAGCAGTTGAATTTCGACTTGACTAAGGCCGGTGACCTTCGGAAATTACAAATTTCCGAATTAGAAGAGTTAAGAAATGAGGCCTATGAAAATGCTAAGATCACTAAAGATAGAGTTAAGATTTTTCATGATAAACACATCATAAGAAAAACCTTTGTCCCTGGACAAAAAGTCTTACTCTATAATTCTAGGCTTCATCTTTTTTCAGGAAAAAAAATCAAGATGAACTAGGCCATTCGTTGTAAAAACCGTGTTTCCACACGGTGCAGTAGAGATCAGTGACACCAAGAATGGAAATGACTTTAAGGTAAATGGTCAACGCCTTAAACCTTTCTTGGAATTGGTGCCGGTAAATGAAACGGCTATGGGTCTTTTTGACCCAGTGTATCGGTAACTTTCCTCTTTTCCATTTTATTTCATTCATATATACTTTTCTTTTATATATTGGGGACAATGCATGAGATAAGTATAGGGGAGGGTTCTAACATGACTAATATAAAAAAAAAGAAAATATATATATAATAAAAACTTTTTGAAAGGTAAGAACAATATTTTGATATATTTTTTGTAAGAAATTAAGTCAATTTTAAGGAATAAGAAAATCATAATTAGGATTTCTTACACTTGATCAAAGTCAGATGACTTGTTTGATTTTTGGGGTTAGGAAGAAAATTTGTAAAAGTAATTTAGTCTTGATCTTTACCTTGATAAAATATGCACACTTTATACACTTACACACTTAGGGTTCAAAAACAAAGACTCTTATGCCTTATAAAAAAAAAAAAAAACTATATATGTATAAAAAATTAAATAAATCTAATTATTGATTAGCTAGGTGCTTTGGCCTAAGCAAGCCTTAGCATTTATGCAAAAGATAATTAGATAAGTTTGGAAAAATATATATATAAATCCTCTGATTAAACTGGGTATTTTTGCCTCATGAAGCATAAGTATTCACGCCTAAAAGGGGTACATTTTATAAATAAAAACCCTTAGTTTCGAGGTCTTGTCTGCTCGAGTGTTTAAGTCCTTAGAGGTGTTTTCTCATCTAGTGCCCTAAAACTGTTTGGTTTGGGTGTCACCGACTAAAGGCTCGTTACATGGGCAGATTAGAAAGCCTAATGGAAGTGAGGAATTAATACCACCAAAAATAAATATAAATAAGACATAGGAGTTAATGTTAAAGAATCCTTAGTCAAACTTCACAGTCACGATGGTGCATATGAGCCAGGGTAAAGTAATAGACTAGATGAGAAATACAATTTGACTCCTTACTTTGATTGATGACATGTTTTTGAATAGAGACTAAGTTTAGGAATGAAAATTTTGATATTCCTATGACTTATAGATTACTTAAACTCTCACAAATATACTTCAAATATTTTCTTCTTTCAAAATGCTTTTCGAAAATACTAACATTTTTTCTCTTTCTTTATGGATTTTGTGGGTGCAATCCACTGAAAATCCTCACGAGACAAAACTCGTCCTCTAGGGGTAACCTAGAGGTTTAACGGCTTGTTGCACATGCTCAATGCAATCGAGTGACCTGCGAAAGTGGTCTAATAATTGATTAGAATTAGTTTTGATGTTTTGCTCGAGGGCGAGCAAAAGATAAGTGTGGGGGTGTGATCGGTCATATATATTACATACATGTTGTCACATTACCATGCTTACTATCTAAATAAATCATATTAATAAGTCCTATTTTTATTATAAAATGCAGGCCCATTGCTAAAGGATAGGAAGAGAAACAAGCCCAAAAGCCCATCAAATTCTGATTTAATTCAGAATAAATTCGAAATCAGAGAATCAGGGCAGATCTTGGCAAATCAGAGAGGTTGAAAACCGGTTGAAATGAATCATCCCCAATCAAGCGGTTGAAGCCAACAATCAAAGACTGTTTCGTCAAATCTTGAAGCAGAAACGGGAAAACCAACGGGGGATAAGGGAAAATCACCAAATGAAGGAGCTTCTCCAACCTGGTGTGGTCACCTGGCCATACCATGGCCACGAAAACGCGGCCAAAACCGCATTTCCGCGGCCGTTTGATGTTTATTGGGGGAGCGTTTGCTCTCCCTATCTTCATATGTCCCCTTGATCGGCAAAAAGCAAGTACTAAAATAAGAGAAGGAAGTGTGGGTTGATGTTACTGCTTTTGCGATTCTTTCGTAGTAGCGAAGTGGCTATACGGGTCGTATCCACAAGGGAGAGCGATGGAAGCTTGATGCGGCTTTTATGTTCAAGAAAAGAGAATGTTCTTTGTTTCCAAATAAAGAATTGAAAAGTGAAAACAAGTTGTTTCAAGAATTGTTGGAAAATGTTTCGGTGGTTTGTAAAAGTGAGTTTTTCTTAATGGTAAAAACGCATGGCTAACTTTTTACTAATTGCTCCCACTAATCCCTAACTTCTTGAAGATGTGCCTCACGATGGATCATAGGCAAGCTTACCTCTTTTGCAATGGAACTATTCACGTGGAAATCGAGTGAAAGTTCTTCCTATAACTTGCTTTACACGGCAAAAACTCGGACATTCCCATATCAAGATCCATTAGAAGGCGAGAATACGGGAAGACACGAGTGCACTAATAGTATCGGCAAAGTTAAAAGGAAAGTCTCTAACTTACAACAACAAGTAAAATACAAAACCCATAGATCATCAAAGAAACCATTTAAGTATGAAATATAAGAAGGTAAATACTTGTAGGTAAGTTAGAGTTAGAACCCTATTCTTAAGATGTCATAGCTCTCGTTTGCACAAGGCTTGTTTGACACTATTGACTCATGCGGGTTATCAATCAAGTAGTTAAAGATTAGTGGGTTAGTAGTTAGTTAGCCATGAATGGAGGAGTTAGTTACACATGGAGAAGAAAATAACAACAAAAGAAAAGAGATAAAGAGAAGGAGTTACACTAAAGCAAGAATGTAAAAGCAAATGAAAGCAAATAAAAATAACTAGTAAATGGAAAGAAGAAAGAGAAGTAATTACTTGTATTATCTTGTCACCTTCCAATACAACTTGTACACACTCTCTCTCTTTCACTCTAATGGCTAAAGCTAGAACTAGAAGAAGAATAACAACAACAACTACAAACTAAAAATAAAACTACACAACTTGCTCTAACTCTGGATCTCCTCCAACTGAAGACCCCAGGGGGGTTTTTATAGGCTCTAGGGCAAAGGGGACATGTGAGCAGCACGTGGCCCAAAACACAAGCGCGCGCGCGCCAAGATGGCCGCGGAAACGCGGCTCTGGCCGCGTTTTCGCGGCCAAGAGATGGCTGCGCGCGCCAGTGTTTGGGCAGCGTGCAGCTCAGTCTGTCTCTGTCAATTAGACCTCCTGGATTTGCGATTTGACTCCCTGGGCTGACAAAATCTTCACTCCAAAGTCAATGGCTAATTGGTAGGCTTTTAATCACCAATTAAATGGTGATTTAGGTCTTCTTCTTCATTTGCACACCATGGACCTAGAATCAAGCAAGTAAGGTTTTATTAGCAGAATTTTACATGAAATAAATATGAGAATGTGATGAAAATTATGCAAAATTAGAGACTAATCACACCCCCACACTTATCTTTTTGCTCGTCCCGAGCAGAACAAAAATAAGAAAATTATTATACCACTTTCGCAGGTGACGCGATTGCACTGAGCATGTTCAACAAGCCTTTAAACCTTAAGTTTCCCCTAGAGGAGGAGTGTTGTCTCCTGAGGGTTTTCAGCGGATTGCACCCACAAAATCCAATAAGTAAAGAGAAGAAATTAGTTGTTTAGAAAAAAAACTTTTTTTTTAATGAAAAAGAACTTTCAATCATCTAAGTAAAAATGACCAAATGATGTAAGAATTAGGTTTAACCCTCATAAGTCCTCTTATACTTTAGCCTTCATAAAATAAGAAACTATGATTTTTCTTTAAATTTAGAAAGGATCTTGTACTTCTAACTCATTCTTTTATTTTTCTTTAGATAGATATGCATATGTGTAAGTGTGAGGTGCTTGGGATTTTTCAACTCAACTTTGAATATCATTTAATTTTATTAATATTTACTTATTATTCTTTGTTCCATTAGGCTTTCTACTTTACTTATGTAACACATATCAAAACGATGACTCCCAAACCAGATGGTCTTAGGGCACGAGGTGGAAAAACACCTTCAGGTCAAATATGTAAGTGGAGTAGGCCACGAAATCAAGATTTATATATATATATATATTTATTTATTATTAATTTTTTGGGCGTGAGTGATCATGCTTCTTGAGGCACAATTATCCAGCCTTTGTGTATTTTTTTTTCAGAGTTGTGTCTCTAAATCCCAAGCATGTGTGTGTGAATTATGCATATTCTACTAAGGCTAAATAAAAGGTATGAATTATTTTCCTTATCCCTCCTATCTTTTTAGTCAAACCATTCTTTCTTGTTTACTTAAGCAAAAATAAAGATTTATTGCTAAGGTTCCCGTAATTCCTACAATCTTTTGGTATTTTTATAAAGAGTATGAAATTTCTTTTCAATCTGGAGATTTTTCTCTTCTTCTTCTTTTTTTTTTTGGAAAGAAGAAGAAAGAATAAAAGGAAAAAGAAAAAGTGTTAGCACCCCCCCACACCTATCTAATGCATTGTCCTCAATGAATGCATATGGAAATGTAAATGCAATAAATAGGGGGAAGAAATGATGTCACCGTCTTCGTGGACTCGGGCCGGCCAAGTGCGAATAGGCAAAAGAAATGTCAAAAAGAATGTACACGGGGAAGCATATAAACAATTTTTGTTTATTGTTTTGTTTTTTTTTGTTTTTTTGTTTTATATATATATTTTTTTTTTTGTTTTATATATATATATATATATATATATGTTTGTTGTGGTTAGGTGTATGACGGGGCAAAAAGAGTCAGCACAATATCATCCGGAGTCATAGGCTCAGTGGTCAAGAAGGGCTTCAGTCTTTGCCCATTCACTTTAAACTCCGTGTTGTTTTTTGGGTCTGCAATAAGCACAACACCGTGTGAGAAAACAGTGCGCACAATGAATGATCCTGACCAACGAGTTTTTAGTTTCCCCGTGAAAATATGAAGCCTAGAATTGTACAGCAGAACCCTATCTCCCGGTGCAAAGTTTTTCTGGGTTATGATTTGGTCATGGAAAAGTTTAGTCCTGCTCTTGGTTATTCGGACATTCTCATAGGCTTCATTCCGTATCTCCTCTAATTCAAAAATCTGTAGTCTCCTAAGTTCACCGGCCTTGGTCAGATCAAAGTTGAGTTGCTTAATGGCCCAGAGGGCCCGATGTTCTAACTCTACTGGCAGATGACAGGCTTTGCCAAACACGATTCTATAAGGACACATCCCCAGAACTGTCTTAAATGCGGTGCGGTAAGCCCACAATGCATCATTGAGCTTAACCGACCAATCCTTTCGGTTTTGTCCGACAGTCTTTTTCAGAATGAGCTTGATCTGTCGGTTGGTGACTTCGACCTGCCCATTTGTCTGGGGATGATACGGGGTCGATAACTTGTGATTGATGGAATATTTTCACATCAGAGCTTCAAAAACTCTGTTGCAGAAATGCGATCCATTATCACTAATTATAGCTCTAGGTGTGCCAAACCGGGAGAAGATGTTTTCTTTGAGAAATCTGACAACCACTTTGTTGTCATTTGTCTTGGTTGGCACAGCTTCTATCTACTTAGAGACATAATCTACAGCAACCAAAATGAATTGGTTGCCGAAGGAGTTGGGGAATGGCCCCATGAAATCGATACCCCAAACATCAAAAATTTCAACTTCAAGGATCGGGTTCAGGGACATCATGTCTCTTCTAGAAATTTTCCCGATCTTCTGACAGTTTGCGCATGACTTGCAAAAATGATATGAGTCTTTGAACAAAGTGGGCCAGTAGAACCCACTTTGTAGAATCTTCTCTGCAGTCTTGCGGGGACCGAGTGTCCTCCGCATGAAAGGTCATGGCAAAAGCTGAGCACGCTCCTCTGTTCCTCCTCGGGTATGCATCGTCAATTTATTTGGTCAGGACAATACTTAAAAAGATACGGTTCTTCCCAGAAGAAGTACCGTACTTGGGCAAAGAAGAGGTATTGGTCTTGCTTTGTCCAGTCAGCGGGTAATTGTCCCGTGGCCAGGTAATTAACGATGTCAGCATACCAGGGTTCCTTAAGAATGGCTAAGATGTGCTCGTCTGGGAAATCCTCGTTGATCGGAGCTTGGATGGTTGGTGCATTCGGAATTCGTGAGAGATGATCAGCAACCACATTTTCTATACCTCTTTTATCCCAGATTTCTAAGTCAAATTCTTGAAGCAAAAGGATCCACTGAATCAGTCGGGCTTTTGCTTCCTTCTTGGTCATGAGGTATTTCAGAGCCGAGTGATCCGTAAAAATCACCGTCTTCGAACCTAACAAGTAGGGCCGAAACTTTTCTAACGCAAAGACAACGGCCAAGAATTCCTTCTCAGTCATTATATAGTTCTGTTGGGCGTCATTCAAGGTCCTACTCGAATAGTAGATCACGTGCTGCCTATTATCGATGCGCTATCCTAGAATAACACCAATAGCAAAATCAGATGCATCACACATGATTTCAAATGGTTGGGCCCAATTAGGGGCAGAAATGATATGCGTAAAAATCAGTTCGTGCTTAAGCTTCCCCACGACTTGAAACATTTATCGTTGAAATCAAAGGGCACGTCCTTAGCGAGCATGTTGGTTAAGGGCCTCGCGATTTTGCTAAAGTCCTTAATGAACCGTCGGTAGAACCCAGCATGCCCTAAAAAGGATCTAATATCCTTGATGCTTTTGGGTGGTGGAAGCTTAGCAATCACTTCTACCTTAGCTTTATCTACTTCTATGCCTCTCCTCGAAATCTCATGGCCCAAGACAATCCCCTGTCTCACCATAAAGTGACATTTTTTCCAGTTTAGAGTTAGGTTCTTCTCAATGCATCTTTGTAGCACTAACTCTAAGTGATGAAGATACTGATCAAATGAATCTCTGTAGATGGAGAAGTCATCCATGAAAATCTTAAGAAAACGTTCCACCATGTCAGAGAACAAACTAAGCATGCACCGTTGGAATGTTGCAGGAGCATTGTACAATCCAAAAGGCATGCACCGATAAGAAAAGGTTCCGAACGGGCAGGTGAAAGTCGTCTTTTCTTGGTCATCTGCAGCAATGGGGATTTGATTGTATCCCGAGTACCCATCTAGGAAGCAGTAGTACTCATGTCCAGCCAAACGCTCAAGCATTTGGTCGATGAAGGGTAGCGGGAAGTGGTCTTTACGGGTAGCTGCATTCAACTTCCTGTAGTCGATACAAACACGAACCTTGGTAGGCAGTCTTGTTTGTACCAACTCTTTTTCCTCATTTTCTACCACCGTAAAGCCAGCCTTCTTTGGGACCGCATGAACAGGGCTAACCCATTGGCTATCAGAAATGGGATAAATGATCCCATTATCTAATAGTTTCAGAATTTCAGCCTTAACTGCCTCTTGCATGAGAGGGTTAAGCCTGCGTTGTGGGTCCCTCCTAGGGGTTGCTTCATCGACTAAATGGATTCTATGTTGCACTATGGCTGGACTTATTCCCTTGATGTCCTTCATCATCCATCCAATGGCTTCCCTATGTCTTTTCAGAATAGACATTAAGCTATCCTCTTGTTGCTCAGTCAGGTGGGATGCTATGATGACTGGCAAGGTGTCCTTTCCGCCTAGGTAGGCGTACTTGAGGTGTTCAGGCAGGGCTTTTAGCTCTAGGGAAGGTGTTGCTTCATTAGAGGCAATCTCTGGGCTTTTAATCCTAGGATAGGGTACACTGGGGCTTGATACCCAATCCACTGCTGAATCTATAATCTGGTCTAAATTGAAATCCTCAGCCTCCAGATCAAATTCCGCCTCAGTTTCTGTCTCCATACTTTCCTCATGCTTACTGGTCAGGTTTTCAATAGAATTGACCTCAAACGTCTGATCATTGACATCCCTAGGTTGTCTTCCAAGATTGAAGACATTGACTTCCTTCGTCATGTCTCCAAAAGTCAATCGCATGGACCCGTTCCTACAGTTGATTATGGCATTGGCTGTAGCAAGGAATGGGCATCCTAAGATGACGGGAGTTTGAGACCTAAGATTGGACACAGGTTGGGTCTCAAGCACAATGAAGTCAACGGGGTAAATGAAATCCCCGACCCGGATGAGGACATATGTGATTTTCCCCTTTGGGATCTTCACAGATCGGTCAGCTAGCTGAATGGTGACTCGAGTTGGGCTTAGGTCACCCAACCTAAGTTGCTGGTATACTGAGAGAGGTAGCAAGTTGATACTTGCTCCCAGGTAAAGAAGCGCTCTACTGATTTCGGTCTGTCCTATGGTGCAGGAAATGGTGAGACATCTGGGATCCTTGTATTTCACCGAAATGGGACCAGACAGAATCTCGCTTATATTAGTGGCCAAGAACACTTTCTTGGGCACATTGGTCTTTCTCTTCTTCGTACACATATCCTTAAGAAATTTGGCATAAGCCGGGACTTGTTGGATAGCGTCAAGAAGTGGGATATTCAATTTGACCTGGTTGAATATCTCTAGCATTTTCTCCATGTGTATATTTTTATTATTGTTCCTAAGCCTATTGGGAAAGGGTGCTACAGGCTTATGAACTTGTTCAGCAGCTTTGTCCTTGTCAGATGTTTGTGGAGTGGATTGGGAGGAACTAGCAGAGGTGGAGGCAAGAGTGGGATCGGGATGGACTAGACTTTTCTGTTGGTAGACCTGGTTGTCTACCTTCTTTTCAGATTGCAGTGTGTGAACAGCATTACACTGGTTAATTGATGGATCCTGAACTTCATATGCTTGGTTGGAGGTTTTTGGGTTAACTAGCGGCTGACTAGGCAAAGTACCCTTAGGTATTTCACTTAGGGAGCTAGTTAACTGGCTCATCTGCATTTCCAACCTCCATATGGCCTGTGAATGACTGTTCAGAGTTTGTCCCTGGTTCTGCATGAAAGCAGCTTGGGACTTTATGAAAGCCTCTATGTTCTCCTCCAATTTACTGATTTTCTTTTCCATTGGTGAGCTTTGGGAGGAGGAAGCTGGGGCTTGACTGGAAAAAGTTGGTGGAGGAGTAGGATGGTGAAAGTTGTTGGAAAAATTAGGCCTAGGAGGATTGTTTGGGGCCCAGGAGAAATTTAGGTGATTTCTCCAACCGAGATTGTAGGTCTGTGAGTAGGGGTTGTGAGGCGGCCGTGAGTAAGCCGCGTTCATGTGTTCCGGTGGCACTTGCTGGGCATGGAAAACAGGGCACTCTTCAAAGACATGGTTTGGTGCCTGACAATATGAACAACCCGGATTGTGAATTGGTGGTGGGTTGATCTGGTTGACACTGGCAGGCTCTTTTGTTTCTAGAGCCTCTATCCTTCTCATTAGGGTAGCAATCTTAGCCTCGGCAGTTATGGATGATTCTAGAGATAGGAGCCCTCATTTTGAAGCTATAGATTGTGAATTCCTAGGTTTTTCCGAGGCTGCTTCCCATTGCAGGGTTTTTCCGCTAAATCCTCAAATAAATCCCAACCCTGATTCTCATCCTTCTACAAGAACCCTCCCTGACATATCGTTTCTAACAGGGTCTTCGTCTGATAATCTAGACCATCGTAGAGAATTTGGCACTGACGCCATTTCTCCACGCCATGATGAGGGCACTGAGTTAGGAGATCTTTGAATCGCTCAAAGTATCTTCAAAATGGTTCGCTCGGTACCTAAACTGCATAGTGTTCTTCCTAATGAGGGCAGTTTTGTGAATTGGGTAGAATTTCTTCAAGAAAGTCTTGACGAAATCATCCCACGTCGTGACTGAATCTGCTGCCAAACTGTACAACCATTTCTTAGCTAGGTCCTTTAGGGAAAAAGGGATGAAACATAACCTAACGGCATCGTCTCCTAGCTGGGGTATTTGCATCATGAGGCATACTTCTTCAATTCCCTAACAAAGAAGTATGCGTCCTCCGATTCTAAACCATGAAATTTGGGAAGAGTGTTAATGAATTTGGGCTTCAACTCGAAATTATTGCCATTTGCTTCAGGAAGTTTTATGCAAGATGGAAGTGAAGTTCTGATCGGGTAAAATCTATTCTGAAGTGACGCCATCACCGGTTCTGGATGCAAGGGTAGAGAAGTGTTTCTTGTTAATCTGGAAGTTGACGGATCTCTCACCCACTCTTGCATGCAGCACACCACAACAACGTGAAGACAATAATCAATCGAAAAAGAACTAAAAATAAACAAAAGAAAGAAAAACAACCACAAGCCTTAGTCTAAGGTACCTGAACCTAGACGACTCCTAACTGGTCGATTCTACGGGGAAGGTTGTTTCAGGAACTCGACTACAAGCTAATCGGCCAGGAAAGGGCAAAGCTCAGGGGGAGGTATCCGGGCGGAGTCACGGGCCTAATTACACCAAACCACGGAACTTTCGAGGCTTTACCTCTCAATCCACTTTCCTTAGACACCGATTTTGCAGGAGTATAGTTCTTACAATTTCTTACCTCTGTTAATCTCTTAGTGAGTCTGAGATGTCCCTAGGGCCAACGTCTATTGATTTTTAGTTAAGGCTTGGGAAAGTGTGAGCGCACTTGGAGATGGTTTTTGGGCTAAGGAAGGGTGATGAAATCCCCACCTTATCTTATTTATTTGGGTTTTGCCCTTAAAGTCAATTGTGCAAGTGTACAGTTTATTCACAACAAGGTAACACTCAAAGCGGTAAATCACTTCAAAATGTTGGTCCTATTCTATAAGAATGCACACGTACCTTTTCTCCAGCACTCTTCAACAAAAATTGAAATGAATTGAAATAGACATGTGCCCTATATGCAAAGGTCTAGTCCAAATTTCAATTAAGCAACAAGTGGATTTATGTTGAGTTTATTACACATGCATAGGGTGAAGCATTCAATGGAACTAAAAAAAATTTAGAAAGCAATTTTTAGTGGCTTTCGGCAACCCTGCAAGCGAGTTTGTTAGTACTTCAATCGGAAAAACTCGCTTCTTACACGAATCTTTCCGAGGGCAAATGAATCCTCGCGCAATGTCCTTGGCCACCTCTTTTGCTTCCCGTAATAGTGAGCTCCTTGGTACTTCTCCTACACACGAAAAGAACAATCTTTAGTAGTGAACAATAAAGCCGTTCCCTCCCCGGCAACGACGCCAAAATTTGATCGGCAAAAAGCAAGTACTAAAATAAGAGAAGGAAGTGTGGGTTGATGTTACTGCTTTTGCGATTCTTCCGTAGTAGCGAAGTGGCTATACGGGTCGTATCCACAAGGAGGGAGAGCGATGGAAGCTTGATGTGGCTTTTATGTTCAAGAAAAGAGAATGTTCTTTGTTTCCAAATAAAGAATTGAAAAGTGAAAACAAGTTGTTTCAAGAATTGTTGGAAAATGTTTTGGTGGTTTGTAAAAGTGAATTTTTCTTAATGGTAAAAACACATGGCTAACTTTCTACTAATTGCTCCCACTAATCCCTAACTTCTTGAAGATGTGCCTCACGATGGATCATAGGCAAGCTTACCCCTTATGCAATGGAACTACGTGAAAATCAAGTGAAAGTTCTTCCTATAACTTTACTTTACACGGTAAAAACTCGGACATTCCCATATCAAGATCCATTAGAAGGCGAGAATACGGGAAGACACGAGTGCACTAATGATATTGGTAAAGTTAAAGGAAAGTCTCTAGCTTACAACAACAAGTAAAATACAAAACCCATAGATCATCAAAGAAACCATTTAAGTATGAAATATAAGAAGGTAAATACTTGTAGGTAAGTTAGAGTTAGAACCCTCGTCTTAAGATGCCATAGCTCTCGTTTGCACAAGGCTTGTTTGACACGATTGACTCATGCGGGTTATCAATCAAGTAGTTAAAGATTAATGGGTTAGTAGTTAGTTAGCCATGCAATAGAGGAGTTAGTTACACATGGAGAAGTAAAGAACAATAAAAGAAAAGAGATAAAGAGAAGGAGTTACACTAAAGCAAGAATGTAAAAGCAAATGAAAGCAAATGAAAACAACTAGTAAATGGAAAGAAGAAAGGGAAGTAATTACTTGTATTATCTTGTCACCTTCCAATACAACTTGTACACACTCTCTCTCTTTCACTCTAATGGATAAAGCTAGAACTAGAAGAAGAATAACAACAACAACTACAAACTAAAAATAAAACTACACAACTTGCTCAAACTCTGGATCTCCTCCAACTGAAGACCCCAGGGGGGTTTTTATAGGCTCCAGGGCAAAGGGGGCCACGTGAGCAGCACGTGGCCCAAAACACAAGCGCGCGCGCGCCAAGATGGTCGTGGAAACGCGGCTCTGGCCGCGTTTCCGCGGCCAAGAGATGGCTGCGCGCGCCAGTGTTTGGGCAGCGTGTAGCTCAGTCTGTCTCCTGTCAATTAGACCTCCTGGATTTGCGATTTGACTCCCTGGGCTGACAAATCTTCACTCTAAAGTCAATGGCTAATTGGTAGGCTTTTAATTACCAATTAAATGGTGATTTAGGTCTTCTTCTTCATTTGCGCACCATGGACCTAGAATCAAGCAAGCAAGGTTTTATTAGCAGAATTTTACATGAAATAAATATGAGAATGTGATGAAAATTATGCAAAATTAGAGACTAATCACCCCTCCCGTTTGGTTTTTGCCTATAAATACTGTATTTTTCAGAGAAAAAGGGACCGAAACTTAGATTTAGTTTTTCTCTTTGTTTTTAAGGTTTAGGCTCTTTGTTAGATAGTATAAAAGTTGTATCTTTGTTTTGCAATTTGTAATTCAGTGCAAATACCAGTAAGAGAGAGGAATTGAGTGATTGTATTCTGAAGATTGAAGTGACATCAATACAAGAATCAAGCTACCTTTTCTTCCATTCCATTTTACGGTATGTCTTACTTTATTTACTTGCATTGTTCTTTGTCTTCCATGAGTAGCTAAATCGATTTTCTGGGCTCACTATTACTCCTCTCTCTGATCCCTCTTCTTTTCTAATGGTTTTGATGAAAAGACCCAATGAATCATTTGCATGCCTAACTTAAGCCTTTCTTCTTGAAAGTGTTCTTGAAGGCACATGAGGATGGGTTTGGATTTTTAAATTTTTACTTCTTTTAAAAATGTCTCTTGAACTTATTTTTATCTCATACTTGAACTTCTTGATGATTTAACATTCAATTCCAGATGATTTCGTAAAGAAAAGAATTAACTTTTCCAACCATCTTATGTGCTTTGCTTAAAACTTTCTAAAATCAATCTTAAGTTTTTACCTATGATCAAGTTGAGGCACTAAGGATTTCAAAAGAAGAACATATCGTTGAGTAGTGAGATAGTGAGCCCAGATTTTCTTCTTTATTAAAAAACAACAAATCACTTTTCAAACTTTATACAAAATTCACCTTTTTCAAAGTCTTCTCTAAATTTGTAACTTTTCTTTTAATCATCTCCCTTCTCTCCATTCTCTTTTTCAACTAAAAAACGAGCACCAGTCTTACCTTTCTAAATAAAACACCGAAAAGCTTTCATTGCATTCCTCCTCGTGGACACGACCCGTTAGCCCAAAGCTACACGGTAACTCCTTGCTCTTTCATTTTATAATCAGTTGATAAATCCAAAGTGGAGGTGATAGCAAAACTCCCTGAATCTAAATGCATAAAAGACATCAGATCTTTCATGGGAAACGCATGTTTTTACAGAAGGTTTATTAAAGAGCTTAGCAAAATTGCTAGACTTTTAACTAATCTTTTAGGAAAAGATGTGCCTTTCCTTTTTGATGATAGATGTCTACAAGTTTGGGAAGAGCTAAAATAAAAAATTGTCTCTGCACTAATAATATCAGCACCTGTTTGGACTAGATCCTTCGAAGTCATGTGTTACGCCTCTGATTATGCCATAGGTGCTGTCCTAGGAGCGCATTGATAACAGACAACATGTGTTTATTATGCAAGTAGGACGCTTAATGAGGCCCAACTCAATTACACAACAACTGGAAAGGAATTTTAGCAGTTGTGTTTACGTTGAAGAAATTCCGCCAATACCTACTTGGGTCTAAAATAACGATTTTCACCAATCATTCTGCCCTCAGGTATTTGATGTGAAAGAAGAATGCTAAGGCTAGACTTATTCGTTGGATACTTCTTTTGCAAGAATTTGATTTAGAAATAAAGAACAAAAAGGGCGTCGAAAATGTGGTGGTTGATTACCTTTCAAGGATCCCTAATGCACCAGTGGAGATGGTACCAATCAACGAAAATTTTCCTGATGAGTACATCTTAGTGATGTGTAAAGAGCCCTGGTATACTGACATTGCAAATTACCTTGCAACCAGGAAAACACCTTCTAGTTGGTCAAAACAGGACAAGCATCGCTTTTTAACGCAGATACGGTTCTTCTTTTAGGATGAACTATATCATTCAAATATTGCCCTGACTAGATCATTAGAAGCTGTCTTCCAGACGATAAATATCACAGTGTATTGATATTTTATCAAGAGTTTGCATGTGGTGGACACTTTGGTTCACGAAAGACGGCCGAGAAAGTTCTTTAGAGTGGTTTCTACTGGCCCACTCTCTGTAAGGACTCCCACAATTTTTGCAAACTATGTGCAAGATGTCAAATGACGGGTCGAATCAAACGTAAGGATATGATGCCCCTTACACCAATTCTAGAAGTAAAAAATTTTGACTTATGGGGTATTGATTTCATGAGACCCTTTCCAATTTCCAGTGGCAACCAATTCATTTTGGTAGCCGTATATTATGTTTCTAAGTGGGAGAAAGCTATTCCAACTAAGACGAATGACAACCGAGTTGTCATCAAGTTTTTAAGAGAAAATATCATTTCACGCTTCGGAGCCCCCCGTGCGATAATAAGCGACAACGAGAATCATTTCTGCAATCGATCTTTTGAAGCCCTAATGCGGATGTACTCCATTTCTCACAAATTATTCACGACCCATCATCCTCAAACAAATAGACAAGTGGAGGTAACAAATTGACAAATTAAACTCATCTTGGAGAAGACCGTAGGACAGAATAGGAAGGACTGACCTATCAAGCTTGTCGATGCACTATACGCTTATCGGACCGCCTACAAAACTGTCCTAGGAATGTCTCCATATCGAGTGATATTTGAAAAACCATGCCATTTTCTTGTAGAGCTTGAGCACCATGCTTTGTGGGCCATTAAACAATTGAATTTCGACTTGAAGAAAGCAGATGACTTAAGAAAATTGCAGATTTTTGAGCTTAAAGAAATACGAAATGAAGCTTATGCTCAGATTTCTAAATACAAAACCAAACTCTTCCATAACCAATCCATAAATCGGAAGAATTTTATTCCTGGACAAAAGGTTCTGTTATACAATTCCAAGCTCCACCTCTTTCTGATAAACTAAAGACACTATATCTTGTGCATACAGTTTTTCCTCATGGTGCTGTAGAAATCTCTGATCCCAAGAATGGTAGCACTTTTAAAGTCAATGGTCAAAGATTGAAACTATTCTACATCACTAAGCTTGAGTCACACGGGACTTTTGAACTGGGTCTTTGTGACCCAATCTATACGTGATCAGGCCCTCCTTCAAATTTTTCTGTCATTCATTGTAAATCTTTTGGGACCCTTCTTGTAAATACCTCCAATTTTTTTATTTTTTTTACCTTAATATATAAAAAAACTATTTATATATATATAAATAAAATAAGATAGCGTGATAATAAATAGAATAAAATTAAAAAAAGAAGAAAGAATGAAAACATAGAAAAATTGATAAATGACACCTAGGTTATCTCTCTTATAAATATACCAATCCTTGACCAATAAAAATTTAGAAAAAAACCCTAGGTAAACTATTTACGTTTTTACCTAGGCTCAAAAAGAGAAATCACCCTTCTCAGGCATCTATATAACACCATCAACCCCCTTCTCCCGTACCTTTACCCTAGTTTTAAGATCAGATCTGGATAGGAGAGACGAGCGCGTCGCCACCAAAAAAATCCCATCCTCTACCTCCCAAACTTTGCTGCGTTTTCTCTGCCGAAGCTGCGCATCTGTGGTAATTCTGGTGCTTCCTACGCTGTGAAATTTCTGTGTGGTCGTATTCCCTTGTAGATTCCATATCTATAGCAGGTTCTGTGCGTTTCTGTGTGGATTGCTCTGTGCAATTCAGTTTTCGATTCCACCCACAAATTCTGGGGGAGGTTTGCAAATTCTATCTTCTTCTCTGAATTTCAATACGTGACACCTACTATTTTTTGCGGAAAAGAATTTTTCTAGGATCCTTAGTGATATCAATGAGTATGGCCATGTGTTTCTTGAGAGGATTAAGGAGTGAAATTGGTTCACATTGGTTTATGATAACTCAAAGTATAAAGCTTATTGTAGTCCTCAACTCGTTAAGATCTTTTACTCTAGTATTGACCAGACCACCATACAACTTGATGCTCATCAGTTTACTATGCATCTGGCAACTGGGGACGTCATTGTCACTACTTATATGATAGAGGATTACACGCAAGTCCCCAGCAACCGATATCATAGTGAGCCCCTTTCTTTGATAGAGTACATGACCATCATGGGTGCTCGTTGTACTGAGCAGGACCGTAGGCTCAAAGCCAGTACAACCTTTAGGAATATAAATTGCGTTGAGCGTTGGATCCAACACAATATTCTCGGCCTAGACCATACTACTTCTTTCAATAGGCTAGTGTTGCAGATTATTCATGATCTGATGACAAAGCAGCACATAGTCTGCATTAACACGATTATATTAAACTGTCTCATCACCAACTCTACACGCACTAAAGGAGCCAAATATTCGCATCCCATATTAGTGACTCGTTTGTGTAAGAATTTCCTACCAGACGACGTCTGATTCATATGACTGCATATTTGTTGCATAAGAACAGATAACTAGCACATACAACAGCTGTTTACATGTTGTATGGACTCCTAGTATCTAACTTGAGGATGCCCAAGCAGAATCCTTTTCTGAGGAACTATTAGAGGAGGATGATGAGCCTGCTTTTTGGCAGCAGCCTCCGCTCACTGATTCTAGAGTATTCATGTCTTCCATATGAAAAGGCATGAAGAAAAATTTCAAGGGCCAGATTAGGTTAAGGAAGCAAATAGAGGAGCATACCACTCATTTAGACCGTATTAAAGAGGGCTTGAGGAGATTATGGTCGGCCGGTCCAAGTACCACAGCCGGTTCGAGCCGTAGGAGGGGGTGATATCCTTTCACTACCTTATTTCATGCATATGTTTTATTTGCATACATTGGGGACAATGCATGAGATAGGTATGAGGGGATGAGTACTAACTTAGATTTTTGATTTTTTTTTTTTTTTATGATTTTAAGTTTCATTTAGTACTAACATAGATTTTTGATTTTTTTTAGGATTTTAAGTTTCATTTAGTACTAAATTAGATTTTTGATTTTTTTTAAGATTTTAAGTTTCTTTTAGTACTAACTTAGATTTTTGATTTTTTAGGATTTTAAGTTTCTTTTAGAACTAACTTAGATTTTGATTTTCTTTTATATATATATATATATATATATATATATATATATATATATATATATATATATATATATATATATATATATATTTAAATTCTTTTTGATCCATTTTTTTTTAAAAAAATTAACTTGATCTTAGGAATTAAGGAAACTCTAAACTAAGATTTCTTAATATAAGTTAATGTAAGAAGAATTGTTAGATTTTTATGTTAAGAAAGAAAGAATAGAAAGATAATTAGATTTTGAATTTTTCCTAAGTATTATATACATTTACATGTTGAGGGATTAAACAAAGATTTAATACCTTTATTTATATAAAATTAAAAAAATAAGAAGAAGAAAAAGAATTTTAGAAATAAATAAGCACTTACTCACCAATTAAGCTGGTTAGTTGTGCCTTAAGAAGTATGACCAGTCACGCCTAAAGGTGGTTGAGTCCTTAGCGTTCGTGGCCTTGTTTACTCGAGTCATGGACCTTAGGGATGTATCCTCATCTAGTGCCCTAAGATCATCTGGTCTGGGAGTCATCGGTAAAAGGCTCGCTACATAGGTAAATTAGAAAGCCTAATGAAGTTAAGAAAAATAAATAAGTGTAAATATAGAAAAAAATATAAAATAAAAAAAAAAATAATAATAATAAAATATAATTAAAGGTATCATAGTCTAAGAGCAATTCCTCATACATATAAATGTATATATTTTAGGCTTAATACAAAATCTGATGCTCTCTCTACTTTTGAAACTTAACCTTAATTGAAGACAAAACTTCAAATGGAGACTTATAATGAGAAGGAATAGTTTGGGGTAACCTAAAACCAGAAGATCACTTAAATTTTTGCAAAAATAGACATAAACTTTCTTTCTTTGTCTTTTTTCTTTTAAAAAATCACTAGCATGCTTCTTTTTCTTTGAATTTTGTGAGTGCAATCCGCTGAAAACCCTTAAGAGACAAAACTCCTTCTCTAAGCTAACTTAGAGGTTTAACGGCTTGTTGCACATACTCAGTGCAATCATGTCACCTACGGAAGTGGTGTAATAATTTAGTTAGGATTTTATTCTTTCTTTGCTTATTTTGCTCGAGAACGAGCAAAAGTTAGGTTTGGGGGTATGATTAGTGTTCAATTTTGTATCATTTTGCATCACATTTCCATGCATATTATCAATAAAAATGAGCTTTTTAATGGCTGTTTCTCTTAAATTTCAGGTTCACTTTTTAATGAAGAAGAAGGCCCATATCCAAGCTAATTAAAGGATTTAAAGGAGATTATAATCCAAAGAAGCCCACATCTGCAACGAATCAGGGAATATCCTCGCGGTTTTAGAAACTCCCACAGTACACCTGGGTAGAGACAGCCTGTCAGTGGGATCGCTGGCATAACGGCCAAGATTCTGCCACGGAAACGCGGATTTGGCCGCGGATCCGTGGCAAAACTTGGACCGTTGATGTAGCGTTTCATTCTATGGCTACGATTAAAAGCGATGAGGTCCTGGTGCCTATATAAAGACTCCTAGGGCCTCTATTGTAAGGGGAAGATAGCCATAAATTTTAGGAGAAGAATTAAGATTTCTTTAGATATTTCTTTAGTATTCTCTTGTAATTTCATTTTCTCCTTTTCAGATTCCAGAAGAGAGAGAGAGAGAGGGTGAGAGTGAGATCTCTGTAATTAAGAGTAACAATCAAATCCAAAGCTTATGATTTTCCTCCTCTAAATTCTTACTTTTTTAATTCTTACTTTCAAGCTTTTAGTTTCTTGCACTTTAATCTACCATGCTTTCTTCTTTGCTTTACTTCTACATGGATAACTAACCTTCTAACATGACTAACTAACCTCTAACACTATTAACTACTAACTCTTGGATGATGCTAACTCATATGATTCATAGGATGTTTATAATTTCTAGTCTTGTATTTAATAAGTCTCTTTAATTCCCAATGAAGATGAGTATTATTTTTGATCTTAATGAAGGTTTTGTGATTTCCTCCATATATTCATGTGTACCTAATTTAGAGCCTTGTTTCCTTAACAAGAGCCGTGATGGAATATGATGACGTGATCACCTTAGTATGCTAACAAACTAATGCACTAGCTTCTTATTTCATGCTAGCTAAACAATGACTTTGATGATCTAATGAACTTAACATTCTTGTTATGCATATCTAAATTGTGAATCTCAAATTCTTAAGTCTCATTATTGTGAACCTATTGGGAGCTTATGATCCAAGGATGCCACCTAACCAAGCTAAGAGAGGAACTCCTCAACAAATTGAGCCAACTCTTTGACTTGATGAAGCAAGATGGACAATATACCAATGAAACTACATGAGGCACAATTCATACAAGAAATTAGTTAGTGTAGAGTTGTTAGTTAGTCATGACTTTCTTTTTATCTGATAAAAACTCTCCTAATTTTTAGGAAACTTTCTTTCTCAAACAAAGTCCATTTTTCACTTCTACTTTTTCAAAATTCACCGTTTTCATTCTATCTTTCTTGTTTTCATGCTTCTTTTCTTAACACAATTCATCCAAGAAATTAGTAAGTTAGTAGTGTAGAGTTGTTAGTTAGTCATGAATTTCTTTCTATCTGATAAGAACTCTCCTAATTTTTAAGAAACTTTCTTTCTCAAACAAAGTCTAGTTTTCTCTTCTACTTTTCCAAAATTCACCGTTTTCATTCTACCTTCCTCGTTTTCATGCCTCTTTTCTTAACATAAAAGGATTCATCATCTTCTTTTCGCTTTATTTTCTTTTTCAATTCTTAAACAAAAAAAGAACTTTCGTTTTCTTTCCAAAAATAAGAACAATAAGAACTAAGAAAGCTTCCATCGCAAACCCTCCCTGCGGATACAACCCGTTATAGCTCTTGCTACAAACAGTAGTGCAAAGGGGCACATTAACTCTTCATACATACTAGAGCTTAAACATTGATACATAGACTTACATAGTTTACTCTAAACTTCTGCTCTTTCTCCCATTCGAACAAAGTTTTGCAGTTTTATCTTCTAGATGATTCTTTTGCCTATATAAAGCCCTGCAGAGACCTGAGACGTGAGCAGATCAGCGAGTAGGTGATCGGGGCGAAACTAGCACCTAAAAAATGTGTGTTTGTAAAATCAATGTAAAAGCTCGTATGTGTTAATGTTCCCTTGATACTTTCATTATAGCATTGGCTCAACGGGTCGAATCCACAGGGACGGGAGGCGAGAGAAGCATTAACAGTCTCTATTCACGTCATTTTGTTAACAGTTCTTCTTTGTTAAAAAGAATTAGAAAAAGAAAAGAAAAGAAAAGAAAAGGAAATCTAGAAAGTGGTAGGTGGAGAAGGCAATGAAAACGGCGAAGAAAATCAAAAGAGAAGTGGTTTGGAAAACAAAATAGAAAAGAAGATGAAACAATGGTGAACTAAGAGGATTGTGAAAACATCGATACAAAAATGAGAAAAGGATTTTGGAAATAATTTTCAAAACAAAGTAAAAGAAAACTCATGGCTACTAACTACTAATTGCTCCACTAACCATGCTAACCTCTTAGTGATAGTTGCCTCACATGGATCCTTGGCCATCACTAATCCTTGGCTTCAAGAGACGATACAAAGCATGGCAAATAAGATGGTTTTTCACATTCAAACTTGCATCAAGAGCAAGCTAATACAAACATTAGATCATCAAACCATTAGAAGCAAGCATGAAATAAGAGAGAGTTAGCTTGGTTAGCAAGTTAGGTGTTAGAACCCATCATCATGAGCCATCAATGGCTCTTGCAAGAGCAAGGCCTTGTAGAGGCTACTAGATTCATGTGGATTATCAAGTAAGTGGTTAGATGGTTAGTGGTTAGTAGTTAGATTGCCATGAGAAGAAGAAAAATTAGCCAAGCATCATGTAGAAGATGGAGAAGATTACATTAGAGAAGAAAGGAGGCACTTTACATAGATTGTCACCATCTATTACATCAATCCCTCTCTATCTCTCTCTGAATCTCTCAGCCCTAATACATGATCTAAAAAGAAAGGAAAATACAAAAGAAATGAAATGAAGAACACCTACCTACAACATGAAAACCTAGCCTAAAATCCAAAACTTCTCCTAAAATCAAAATTGCCTCGTTCTAGACCTCTACAGGGGTATTTATAGGCAAATGTACCTCCTAGAAGACGAGACGGGGCCACGCGTCGAAAATCGACGCGTGGCTCCACCCAATTGTCGTGGAAAGCGGCAATTGCCGCGGATCCGCGGCAATACCAGGTACTTAGGTCCCTGGTTTTTGGCAGGGGGTCCCCGTCACTTCTAGAATGTTCCTGGTATATCCCAATTCTGGTAATTTCGCCCGAATATTCGTCTGACGTGCGCAAGAGTCTAGGTTCGACGTATCTTCTAGAAGATCCCTTGCTTGGCCTCCAAGAATTACGGATTTAATTACCCTAAAATGGGTTTAATTAAGCTCTTATTACTCCTTTACCCCTAAACTCTTGATTTACCTGCAAGAGAGACCAAAACACGGTTTAGACCGACATTTTATTCATAAATCGGTGGGGAAATGTGATATAATAATGCAGAATTGTAGACTAATCACACCCCCACCTTATCTTTTGCTCGTCCCGAGCAAAACAAGAAAAGAAAAACTATACTACAACTGTTATTACACCACTTTCGCAGGTGACGCGATTGCACTGAGCGTGTGCAACAAGCCGTTAAACCTCTAGGTTACCCCAAGAGGAGGAGTTTTGTCTCCTGAGGGTTTTCAGCGGATTGCACCCACAAAATCCATAAAGAAAGAAGATAAATGTTAGTATTTTGAAAATGCATTTTGAAAGAGAGACGAGTTTATGAAATATTTTTGCAAAAATGTAAGCAATCTAAGGTCATAAGTCCACCAAAAATCATTCTTCCTTAAACTTAGTCTTTATGCAAGATCTTGTCCTCAATTAAGGTAAGAATTCAAAATTGGATTGAATATTTTATCCTTCATAAAACCTAGATAATATGCACTTTGTGATAGTGAAGATTTCTGGGATTTCAACTTTAACCATCAAGCCATTTATATATATATATATATATATATATTCTTTCTTTTTCTTCTTTTTTCTTCCCTTAGTTTTCTTAGGCTTTCTAGTTCACCCATGTAGCGAGCCTATAACCGATGACTCCCAGACCAGACGGTTTTAGGGCACCAGATGAGAAAACATCCCTTGGGTTTAAGGACTCAAGTAAACAAGGCCACAAAACTAAGGGGGATTATTTGTTTCTTTTGACCACCGTTAGGCGTGAATAATTATACTTCTTGAGGCATAATTATCCAGCTTAATAAGTGATGATGATTTATTTATTTATTTTTTCTTTTTATTTATGGCATTTTAGGTCTTTGTTTCCATCCCAAAAATGTGTAAGTGTGATGTGCATCATATCTAAGGCAAAAATTCAAGATAAAACTATCTCTCCAATTTATCTTACTTAACCTATAATTTTAAATAAGATCCATTATTTTGACTAGGTTTAAGATGTCATAATTAAGGCTTCCTTAATTTCTAAGATCATCTTAATTTTCTTAAAAATAGATTAAAACTTTGTCTCTTGTTTTTCAAAAAGTTTTAAAGAAAGAGAAAATTCCTATACAAAAGGGAAGATTTCTAAAAGTATCCTAAAAGAAGTGTAAAAGAAAGAAAATCTAAAAACTCTATGTTAGTAAACCCTCCCTCACACTTATCTTATGCATTGTCCTCAATGCATCGTGATGTATTCATGCATGAAACAAATAGAGAGGGAAGGAAAAATCACCTCAAGGTGGTGGTTCCGGTGGCGGTCTGATTGGTCCACGAAATGCGGCCCAATCCAATTTGCGTGAAATCCGGAGGAACCCACCAGAGACCTCTATAATACAACCCACTAGAATGATGTAGATATGAATGATTTTATTAAGAGTTTTACCCTATCTATTTTCCAAATTTTCAAAATAATTTCAGAGTCAAATTTATCAAGAACCTTGTCCCATAGTGGAATGATTGATTTGGACTCAGGAAGTATAGGAACTAATACCGACTCAGGAAAAAGGCTTAAGTCAAGTAAAGGTTCAGGAATCGAAATTGGTTCAGGAAGTGGGTCCAAATCAAGAAGTTGAAACTCAAGTCCACATTCATTTCCCCATGATGGAATGTGACTTTCTAAGATTGGTGATTCAAGTTTAAGAATGAAAGGTATGGGAATCAAAACTGACTCTAAGATGTTGCTCAAATTGGGTAACATAACAGGAGTCAATATTGATTCAGGAATTTGAACTGGATCACAAATATGAGGATCAAAGTCACATTCCTTATTGAGTTCAATTCCATGAAAATGAGAACTTTCCCATTTGTCAATGGGATTTTCAAAAGTATGAAATTGGTCAAGTTCAATATGATCATCATAAAAGATTGGTGATTCAATTTCACAATGGATTGGTACAAGATCCAATACTGACTCAGGAAAAGGCCTGAATTCAGGTAAAAACAGCTCAGTCAATATTGAATCAGGGAGTGAAATTGAATTACCAAGTGGAAGTTCAGAATCATATTCATGCTCAAGTTTAATCTCAGGAAAAGGATAACTTGCCAAAATATCAATGGGATTTTGGACAAGTTCAGGTGGATGTGCTGAAAGTGAATCTTGATTTTCAAAATGACAAGAGTCCTGGGTCAGATCAATAGAGTTCGGGTAGCTGAATTGGTCAAAGGTTGATAAAATAGAGTTTTCTCATTCCTATAAATCCTAACCAATTGACTCAATTGTGTTTCCAACCTTTTGATAGACTCGGTAGAAGATTTTTGAAATTTTAGCGCGGACTCTTGCAAGACTTCTATACTCTTTTCTAGATGTGATGTATCTTCAAGTGGTTGTTCCTGAAAAGGAGTGTAGGAATCTTGGTTTCCAAAACAACAAGAGTCATGGGTCAAATTGATAGAGTTAGAGATATTTGAATTGGTCAAAGGTAGAGAAGAGAGAGTTTCTTCATTCTAATAAATGTTGACCAATTTACTCAATTGTGTTTCCAACCTATCAATAGACTGAGAAGAAGATTTTTGAAATTGTAAAACAGTCTCCTGCAAGATTTCTATACTCTTTTCTAGACTTGATTTTTCTGCAAGTGGATGCTCTAGAATGGGAGTATAAGAATCTTGATTTTGGAAATTTTGTGAAGAATGTGAGTCCAAAATGTTTTGAGATTGAAGCTTAGACTCACACAAGAGTTCGTTACTCAGTTTCAGGGCAGATGGTTGTTCATTATGAGGAGGTGGAACTGAGTAAGACTCTTGAAAATATTGTGAAATTGGAGAGGCCAACATTTTCTGAAGTTGTTGCTCGGCCACTTGTAGATTGGCTTATATACTCTTTTCTAGGTCGGATTTTTCTTCAATGGGAGGTCCAAAAAAAGGAGTATAGGAAGCGAAATAAGGGAATGAAAATTGTGGACAAGGTGGACACGGGGGACAAGGAGGTTGAAAATTTAACTCGGGGGAGGTGAATCCCCATTGACTCTATGACGAGTTGAAATTATTTTGAAAATTATAGTCATAAGAATGTGGGTATGGGTTGTATTGATTCGGATAAGGCTAACCCGGTGTATTTGATTGGTTCATATTGTGAAAAACTGAGTTGGAATTATCTGAAACAAATGGGGTCGGTGTGAAATATGGATTCATATTAGGATTGAAAGAATTGTTATTGTTGAATTCCATTTCACAAACAATTACAAACAAAAAAGAAAAATCAAACAACAAACAAAAAGAAAAAAAATCAAAACCAAGCCTATAGTAGGGTTGACCTAGACCTAGACGACTCCTAACTGGTCGATTACCCGGGGGAGGTTGTTGCTTGAATCCGACCACAAGCTAATCGGCCAGGTAGGGGCAAAATACGGTGGGAGGTATTCGTGCGTTAGCAACGGGCCTTAATTACGCCAAACCACGGTATCTTCGAGGCGTAACCTCTTAATCCCCAACCTTAGACACCGATTTCACAAGACTAAGATTCAAAACAAGTTTCACCCTCGGTCAATCTCTTAAGGAGTCCGAGATGTCCCTAGGGGCCAACGTATATCAATTTTTATTAGAGCTTGGGTTGTGTGAGTGGGGAGGTGATTTTGGGGCTAAGGAAGGGTGATGAAATCCCACCTTATCTTGTACGGGTTTTGCCCTTAAGTTCAATTCGTGTAAGTGTGCAATATAGACAAGAATATAACACAAAGCGATAAATCACCCACGTGTTTGTCCTATGCTATATGCAATGCCATATGTACATCTCCATCCAGATCAGAACAACAGAACAAAATACAGTATATTGGAATTGAATTGACACGCGCCTAAATGCAAATGTCTAAACCGTTTTAAAAGTGTCCAAATACCGTATTTTAGTTCTTTAGTTTTTTGTGGTGTGTAGGCAATCAAAACAGGAAAGTAATAGTACAGATCCACTAGCTATTACAATTCACACATCTCAGCACAACAAGATATACAATTATCACAACATGGCCGCGTTTTCGCGGCAAAAGTCGTGTTTGCGCGGCGGTTCTTTAGAAGCTGAGGCCCTGCTTTCTAGAGCAGGGAAATTCAAAGTTACTGTTTATTCTGCAATGTTAAGCACCTGTAAAGATTGTCCTGCACACCAAAACAGAGAAGAAAAATGTTAACAAAAACGTGAAATCAAAACCATTCCCGTTCCCCGGCAACGGGGACAAAAATTTGATCGGGGCGGAACTAGCACCTAAAAAATGTGTGTTTTGTAAAATCAATGTAAAAGCTCGTATGTGCTAATGTTCCCTCGATACTTCCGTTATAGCATTGGCTCAACGGGTCGAATCCACAGGGACGGGAGGCGATAGAAGCATTAACAGTCTCTATTCACGTCATTTTGTTAACAGTTCTTCTTTGTTAAAAAGAATTAGAAAAAGAAAAGGAAAGAAAAGAAAAGAAAATCTAGAAAGTGGTAGGTGGAGAAGGCAATGAAAATGGCGAAGAAAATCAAAAGAGAAGTAGTATGGAAAACAAAATAGAAAAGAAGATGAAACAATGGTGAACTAAGAGGATGGTGAAAACATCGGTAGAAAATGAGAAAACGATTTTGGAAATAATTTTCAAACAAGGTAAAAGAAAACTCATGGCTACTAACTACTAATTGCTCCACTAACCATGCTAACCTTTTAGTGATAGTTGCCTCACATGGATCCTTGGCCATCACTAATCCTTGGCTTCAAGAGGCGATACAAAGCATGGCAAATAAGATGGTTCTTCACATTCAAACTTGCATCAAGAGCAAGCTAATACAAACATTAGATCATCAAACCATCAGAAGTAAGCATGAAATAAGAGAGAGTTAGCTTGGTTAGCAAGTTAGCAAGTTAGGTGTTAGAATCCGTCATCATGAGCCATCAATGGCTCTTGCAAGAGAAAAGCCTTGTAGAGGCTACTAGATTCATGTGAATTATCAAGTAAGTGGTTAAATGGTTAGTGGTTAGTAGTTAGATTGCCATGAGAAGAAGAAAAATTAGCCAAGCATCATGTAGAAGATGGAGAAGATTACATTGGAGAAGAAAGGAGGCACCTTTACATAGACTGTCACCATCTATTACGTCAATCCCTCTCTATCTCTCTCTGAATCTCTTAGCCCTAATACATAATCTAAAAAAAAAGGAAAATACAAAAGAAATGAAATGAAGAACACCTACCTACAACATAGAAAACCTAGCCTAAAATCTAAAACTTCTCCTAAAATCAAAAAATGCCTCGTTCTGGACCTCTACAGGGGTATTTATAGGCAAATGTACCTTCTAGAAGACGAGACGGGGCCACGCGTCGAAAATCGACGCGTGGCTCCACTCAATTGTCGCAAAAAGCGGCAATTGCCGCGGATCCGCGGTAATACCAGGGACTTAGGTCCCTGGGTTTTGGCAGGGGGCCCCCGTCACTTCGAGAATGTTCCTGGTATATCCCAATTCTCGTAATTTCGCCCGAATATTCGTCTTGCATTCGCAAGAGTCTAGGTTCGACGTATCTTCTAGAAGATCCTTTGCTTGGCCTCCAAGAATTGCGGATTTAATTACCCTAAAATGGGTTTAATTAAGCTCTTATTACTCCTTTGCCCCTAAACTCTTGATTTACTTGCAAGAGAGACAAAAACACGGTTTAGACTGATATTTTATTCATAAATCGGTGGAAAATTGTGATATAATAATGCAGAATTGTAGACTAATCAGTAGGCTAGGTTTTCTCTCTTCTAGTTGTAGAGTAGGATTTTTTTCTATTTTTATTTTATATTTTCATTTTATTTTTAGATCATGTAGTAGAGCAGAGATGATTCAGAGAGAAATAGAGAGATATTGATGTATTAGATAGTGACAGTCTATGTAAAAGTGTCTCCTTTCTTCTCCATTGTAATCTTCTCCGTCTTCTACATGATACTTAGTTAGTTTTTCTTCTCATAAAAATCTAACTACTAACCACTAATTAGCTAACCACTTACTTGATAATCCACATGAATCTAATAGCATCTACAAGGCTTTGTTCTTGAAAGAGCCATTGATGGCTCATGATGATGGATTCTAATATTCTAACATTCTAATATCTAATCATTAACAAATTAACTTGTAATGTCTTTTTTATTTCATGCTCAACTCTAATTAGTTCTAAATCTTTTGGTCATTGTCAATGGTGTCACCTAAAAAAGATAATGCATTAGTAATCGAGGGGAAACCAACACTTGAAAATGTGTATTTTATGATTTCAATCAAAATTATGTGTGTGCTAATGTTCCCTTGATACTTTCGTTATAGCATTGGCTCAACGGGTCAAATCCATAAGGATGGAAAGTGATAGAAGCATTAACAGTTCTTATTTACGTTGGTTGTTAACAATTTCTTCTTTGTTAAAGAATGAGAGAAAGGAAAAGAAACGAAATTCAGAAGTGATAGGTGGAGAAGGTGATGAAAACGACGATGTGAACACAAATAAGAGATGGTTGTGGAATCGGTAAAGAAGACAAGATAATAGAAATGAAATAGAAAGTGGAGTAATTTAGAAAGTGGGTTTAAAAATAAAATAGAAAAAGAGAAGATGAAATTTATGGTAAAGAAAATGAAAACAATGGTGAAAAAGATGAAAACAAGGATGAACTAAGAAGATGGTGAAAATAACAATAGAAAAGTGATAAAAAGATTTAGGAAATTATTTTTAAAACAAAGTAAAAAAATGAAGGAAACTTGAAAGAAAACCTATGGCTGCTAACTACTAATTGCTCCATTAACCATGCTAACTTCTTAGTGATAGTTGTCTCACATGGATCCTTGGCTTCAAGATATTATACAAAGCATGGCTCATAAGAAGGTTCGTCCACATTCAAATACATCCATACCACATAAAAAGTTGCAAGGTACTATTAGATCATCAAAACCAAATAGAGGTGAGCATGAAATAAAGAAGACATTACAAGTTAGCTTGTTAGTGGTTAGATGTTAAAATGTTAGAATGTTAGAATCCATCATCATGAGCCATCAATGGCTCTTGCAATAGCAAGGCCTTGTAGATGCTATTAGATTCATGTGGATTATTAAGTAAGTAGTTAACTAGTTAGTGGTTAGTAGTTAGATTGCCATGAGAAGAAAAACTTACTAATCATCATGTAGAAGATGGAGGAGATTACAATGGAGAAGAAAGGAGACATCTTTATATACATTGTCACCATCTATTACATCAATATCTCTCTATCTCTCTCTGAATCATCTCAGCCCTATTACAAGATCTAAAAACAAAATGAAAATACAAAATAAAAGAAGAAAAAAATCCTACTCTACAACTAGAAGAGAGAAAACCTAGCCTACTCACTGATCTGCTCTCGTTTCAGGTCTCTGTAGGGATATTTATAGGCAAAGGAACGCTCAAGAAGACGAGACGAGGCCACGTGTCGAAAATCGACACATGGCTCGCCAAGATGGCCGTGAAAACACGGCCAAAGCTACATTTTCACTGCCATACTAGGGACTCAGGTCCCTAGTTTTGGCGAGCAGTTTCGTCGCGCTTTTGGGACCTTCCGTATCCTCGAATTCGGGTATTTGGATCCGAATTTTCGGCAGATTCGCGCCAACGTCTAGATTCAATGTATCTTCTAGAAGCTCTCTAGCATGGCCTTCAAGAAATTCTGATTTATTTACCCGAAAATGAGATAAATTAAGCTCTTATTACCCTTTTGTCCTTCTAGTCTTGATTATCTGCAAAGGAGACCAAAACATGAGTGAGAAGCGTTATTTTAATCATAATGGTAGGGAAATGTGATGTAATGATGCAGAATTGTAGACTAATCATATACATGACTCGTTTAGCTTCTTAGCTATAATGTTAATTTTAAGGGAACATGATCGGGGGAAAATCGTGTTGGCCCAAAGGCCTTCCACTCTAGTTTTGATGATGATTAACTCATGTAGTTATGTGTACTAATAATCTTGCAATGTTTAAGTTTCATATATTTAACAAGATATTAGTTGGTGAAAGCTTCCACACATCTTCACAAGGTGATTCAAGAGCCTAAGCATCAAAGATGACATCTAGCACGCATTGGAGTCAAGCTTGGTGAATCACGGTTTGGACCAAGTCAACTTGGAGACGGCGCTCTACAAGAAGACTTAGGTATCCCTAGTTTAGTTTGTGTTTAGAGCCTAATTGTAAAGATTAGATTAGTATGATATGCTCAAGTTCACAACATACACGTTTCATGTTTTGAATATTGGTTTTTGGTTTTTCGGTTTTAGGTTTAACCGATCTTGGTTTTCATGAATAGATAGATCAAAACAAGTTTACATAGTTTAATGTATATATGATTTGTTGTATATACATGCATGCTTTAATTTCCTAGACAAGCTTAGTTTTGACTCCTTTATTCATGTGTTATATGTTTTGGTATTTTTGACAAAACATATTTTGCAATTAATGACAAAAACTATGATATATATTTGTTTCATGTATATTGGATTTCTATCCATATGCATCATGCTTCAAAGTGTTTAATTATCATGTTTTTGTATCTGGAAGTGTTTTGGACAAAACGTATTTTCTATTCAAGTTTTAGAAAATACAGTTTTTGGTTTTTGGTAAAAATGATTAGATACAAAAATATTTTGATACAAAATCCTCTGCCTACAAATCAATTTTATGTTTTATACTTAGTACTATTTAAAGATATTTTTCATAAAAATCAAAGTCTTTTCAAAATTGTGTTTTAAACTCAACTTTTGACCTGAGCAGGTCGACCGCACCAGTCGACCGTGCCTGTTTCAGACTTGTCCGGTCGACCGGACAAGTCGACCGTGGTTCTGGCAGATGCATGTATCAGTGTGCATGTTTGCCGGTCGACCGGGCGGTCGACTGACTGTTAACAGAGTTGCTCTCTGTTTGTTTCGGTCGACCGGTAGCTGACAACGGTCAAAAAATTGACCGTTGTGTGGTCGACCGGGCGGTCGACCACCAGGGTATTTCTGGCAGTTCTACTGCCAACGACTATTTTCTGGATTAGCCTATAAATACCCTTTTGGCAAGAGTTTTTCTTTAAGAATTTTTATGCAAATTTTTACATACTCTCTGGTGTTTTTACAGCAATAAAAAGAAGTTTTTGAGCTTGATTTGAACAATCTTTTTGGTGTTTCATTAGGGTTTGAAAAATCAAAGAAAAGGGTTTTGGGAAAAGCTTTTGAATTGAACTTCTCTAACTTGGTTTCATTTATTTCCCAAAGATTTTCTTTGAGTTGCTGGTTTCAAATCCCTTGGTTTTCTCCACACTTGAGCTAAAATCTACTATCTTTTCTATAAGATTTTGTGTGGGAAAAAGAGATTGTTTTGTGGTTGTTGTTTGAAACCACTAAGTTGTAAACCCTATCTTTAGCTTGGCTTTGTGCCTTTCCCTCATTGTGTTGAGGAAGTTTGGCTATTGGGTTGTATCCCTCAAGGTTGTCAGGTGATCCTTGTATTGGTTTTGAGTTTGGAAATCCCTCAAGTTGTGAGGAGATTGTTGGCTTGGAGTTGTGCCTCAAGGAGGAGGTTGTGATTGCAAAAAGAGGAGTTGGGTACTCCTTGTGAGAGTTCTTGGTGAACTAGCTAGTGGATTAGAAATCCTTCGTGTGTCGAAGGCGGGGATGTAGAGCTGGGTGCTCGAACCTCGATAACATATCTCTGTGTTTGCGTTTGATCTATTGACTCTCTCTCTATCTCTCTCTTTACTTTGTGTATTGTGCAAATTGCTATATCTTATACTTGCTTGTGTGTGCATCATTGTTGTAATTGCAATTAGTTTTAAATTCCGCATTAAGTTCACTAGATTAGCATCGTCACCTATTCACCCCCCCTCTAGGTGACTTTTCAAATCGCTCATGAAAAGTGTATGTTTTAAAATCAATAGTTAAAAATGCGTGCTTTGGCTTCCTCGATACTTCCGTTATAGCATAGAGGCTAAACAGGTCGAAGCCACAGGGACAGGAAGCGATAGAAGCTTTACCGGAATGTTCACGTGTGTGTTAAAGTTTCTTCAACGTTTTAAAGAATCAAAAGAAAAGAAAACAAAGAATGGAAAGAGAAGAGGACGGTGAAACACGAAGAAGTGGGAACATAGAAGATAAGATATTTGCGGTTTTTGAAATATATCTAAAATAAAGTAAAAAGAGAAAGATAACTCATGGCTCCTAACTACTAATGGCTCCACTAATCATGCTAACCTCTTAGTGATAGTTGCCTCACATGTATCCTCAGCCATCACTAGTCCTCGGTTTAAGAGTGTTTCAAAGCATGACCCATACAATAACTTTCACATCCAAACTCAAGAAAACAAGTGCAAGCTACACTTAAACCATCAAAACTAAATAAGAGCAAGCATGGAGTAAAGTAATGTTAGCTTTTTAGAGAGTTAGGATGTTAGAGTGTTAGAATCCATCATCATGAGCCATCAATGGCTCTTGCAAGAGCAAGGCCAAGTAGAGGCTATTAGATTCATGTGAATTATTAAGTAAGAAGTTAGCAAGTTAGTGGTTAGTAGTTAGTTGCCATGAGAGAAAATTAGCTAAACATGTAAAAGGAGTTAAAGAGAAGAAAATAAGGAGAGATAAAGAGAGCACCTTTCATAGATTATCACCTTCCATTACAAGCACTCTTGCTTTTCACTCATGTATACTTTCTTTCCTATTACAAGATCTACAAGAAATAGAAAATATAAAGAGGAAGAAGAAGAAGAACTAATCTAAACTACCCACAGAAGAAGAAATTACTCTAAAACTATACTACAACTAAAGAAAAACTCCTCAAAACTTCTCCTCATGAATTCTTAAAATCCCAGGGCTTTTATAGGCGAAAGGGGGTACCAGGGTACAGGTACGGAGCCGCGCGTCAAATCTTGGTGCGCGGCTCCACACAAGAGCCGCGGAAACGCGACCCAAGCCACGTTTCCGCGGCTGTACTAGGGCGACGCGCGCAGCGCTGCTTGCTGCGTGCTGCCTGCTTGTCCCCCTGTCGGCTGCATGTCCCGATTTCTAGATTTGGGCCCCTGGTTTTGACAAAACCACCCTCCAAAGTTAATGGCTATATTTGTAGGCTTTTATCACTAATTAAATGGTGATTTTAGGTCTTCTTCTTCATTCCATGCCTTGGATCTAGAAACAAGCAAGAGAGGTGTTATTAACAGAATTTAATATTAAATAAATGTAAAGATATGGTTTGAAATATGCAATTTTAGAGACTAGTCACACCCCCATACTTATCTTTTGCTCGTCCCGCGTAAAATAAAAAACTAAGAAAATTATTACACCACTTTCGCAGGTGACGTGATTGCACTAAGTATGTGCAATAAGCCATTAAATCTCTAGGTTTCCCCTAGAGGACGAGTTTTGTCTCCTGAGGGTTTTCAGTGGATTACACCCACAAAATCCATAAAGAAAGAAATGAAATGTTAGCATTTTGAAAAAGTATTTTTGAAATAGAGAAAAGTGTTGAAATATTTATGCAAAAATTTATGTGATCCAAGGTCATAGATTAACAAGAAATTATTCTTCCCTAAATTAAGTCGATATGCAAAATCTTGTTGTAAATTAAATGTAAGAATTTAAAATGAATTGATTCTTTGATCTTTCATAAAACTCTTAGAATAATATGCACTTTGTGAACAGTGAAGATTTTTTTTGGGGATATCGACTCTAACTTTCATGTCATTTATTTATATCAAATTTTTTTCTTTTTTCTCTTAGTTTTCTTAGGCTTTCTAGCTTCCTAGGGTAATGAGCCTTTAGCCGTGACACCCAAACCATATGGTTTTAGGGCACCAGATGAAAAGATCCATCGGGCTTAAGGACTCAAGTAAACAAGGCCACAAACTAATAGGGATTATTTTCTTTTTGTCCACTATTTAAAGCATGAATAATCATGCTTCCTGAGGTTAATTACCCAACTTCAATAAGTGATTTTTATTATTAATATTTTATTTTTATATATATATATATTTTGGCATTTTCAGTCTTTGTTTCAATCCCAAAAAATTGTGTAAGTGTGAAATGCATAAATCTAAGTCAAAAAATTCAAGATCAAATAATCTTTCCAATCTTACTTTCTTATCCTAAAATTTAAACACGATCTATTATTTTGACCCAGTTTAAAAATTCATAATTTTAGGTCTTCCTAATCCTAAGATAATCTTAATTTTCTTAAAAATAGATCAAAACTATTTCTCTTATTTTTAAAAAGTTTTGTAAAAAGAAAAGAAAAGATTTTTTATATAAAAGAAAATTTTAAAAATTTCCTAAAAAGAAGTATAAAAGAAAGAAATTGTAAAACTAACTATGTTAGTAACCCTCCTCCACAATTATCTCATGCATTGTTCTCAATGCATCTTGAATGTGTATATTCATGAAACAAATGGGATGGGAAGGGAAGGAAAATTACCTCATAGTGGTGGCTCGGTAGTGGTCTAATTGGTCCACGAAATGTGGCCCAATTCAAAAATTATGGATCTTGCAGGAACCCACCAATGACCTCTCTAATATGACCCAGTAAAATGTTGGAGAGCTATATGATCTTATTGAAAAAATTACCCCCATCCAATTTCTAATTTTCAAAAATAATTATTGAGTTATTTTCTTCAACATTCTTGTCCAACAATGAAGTGTGATTTTGAAAGATGATTGATTTAGACTGAAATGGAATAGAAACAAAAACTGATACCGACTCAGAAATTTAACTCATATCAAGTCGAGATTCAAAGGTGAGAGTCAAAATTAGTTCAAAAATAGGGTCCAAACCAAAGGATTGATGTTTACACACTTTCCCCACCAATGAATTGTGATCATAAGATATTGGTTATTCAATTTCATAGTGTACTGGTACAGGATTCAATGTTGATTTCAGAATAGAGAAAAAATCTAGTAAAGATATCAGAGTCATTATTGAATCAAAAAGTGAAATGGAATCACCAACTTCAGGCTCAGGATCACTTTCATATTCAATTTCAATTTCAGGAAAGGGATAACTTGCCAAAATGTCAATGTGATTTTCAAACCTTGGAGTTTGGTCAAGTTTCAATGGGTTTGCTGAAATTGAATCTTGGTTTCCAAAATAGCATGATTCTTGGGTCCAATCGGTAGAGTTAGGGATATAAGGATTGGTCAAAGGTTGACAAGAAAGACTTTCCTCGCTCTCATTGATCAAATCGCTCATTATTGAGTCTAACCTACTGATAGGCCGGGTAACAGAATTTTGAGTCTGAATTATATCTTCCATACCTTTTACAATTGGTTCTTGAAAAGGTTAGTAAGAAAGTTGATTTTGAAAATTGTGGTGAAATTATGAGTCTATCAGATTTTGCGATTGCTGCTCGGACTCACGCAAGGGTTCCATTTTCAAGTCCAGTACTGATGGTTTTTTTATTTTGAATCGGTGAGACTGGAAAAGATGAGTAGGACTCTTGAAATTTTGGTTGAGATGATGAGTCATTAGTCTTTAATTTTGCATAATTTTTATCACATTCGCATATTTATTTGATATAAAATTCTGCTAATAAAACTTTGTTTGCTTGATCCTAGGTCCATGGTGTGCAAATGAAGAAGAAGACCCTAAATCACCATTTAATGGGTGATTAAAAGCCTACCAAGTAGCCATTGACCTTAGGGAGGAGATTTTGTAAGCCCAGGACATCAATCCAGAATCCAGAAGATCCAACTGACAGGAGACAGAAGGGACGACACGCTACCCGAAGCCAGGCACGCCCCGCCGTGGCAGGGCCATGGAAACGCGGCCGTACGGGCGCGGCCGTGCTCGGGCTTTGGGCCAGGGGTTGTCCCCCCTCGCCCCCTTTTCCCTGGTACTTATAAATCCCCCCTTGGGGTTCAGGGAAGATATCCAGAGTTTAGAGTTGTTGTTGTTACTTTATTTCTAGGAGTAGTAGTTGTTTTTATGTTTCCTTCTTCTTCTAGTTAGTTTAGCCATTAGAGTGAAAGAGAAAGAATGTGTACAAGTTGTATTTGAAGGCGACAAGCTAATATAAGTAACTACTTCTCTTTCTTCTTTCCATTTACTTGTGTTTTCCATTTGCTTTTACTTTCTTGTTGTAGTGTAACTCCCTTTCACTTTACTTCTTTTTTTTGTTGTTTCTTTTACTACCATGTCTAACTAACTCTTCCATTGCATGGCTAACTAACTACTAATTCACTAATCTCTAACAACTTGATTAATAACCCAAATGAGTCAATAGTGTCAAATAAGCCTTGTGCAAACGAGAGCTATGATATCTTAAGACGAGGGTTCTAATTCTAACATACATACAAGTATTCACTTTCTTATATTTCATACTTAACGGGTTTTTAATGATCTATGGATTATATACTTTACTTGTTTTTATAAGTTAGAGATTTTTCTTTTAACTTTGCTGATACCATTAGTGCACTTGTGTCTTCCCTTATTCTCGCCTTGTATTGGATCTTGATAAGGGAATGTCCAAGTTTTGCTGTGTGAAGCCAAGTTAAAGGAAGGACTTTCATTCGGTCCCAACGTGAATAGTTCCTATGCATAAAGGTAATACTTGCATATGATCCATCGCGAGGCTACATCTTCGAGAAGTTAGGGATTAGTGGGAGCACTTAGTAGAAAGTTAGCCATACGTTTTTACCATCTAGAAAAATCACTTTTACAAACCACCAAATCATTCTAAAAACAATTTTTGAAACCAACTTGTTTTCATTTTCAAATTCTTTATTTGAAACAAAGAACTTTCTCTTTTCTTGAACAAAGAAGCCGCATCAAGCTTTCATCGCTCTCCCCCTCCTTGTGGATATGACCCGTAGAGCCACTTTGCTACTATGGAAGAATCGCAAAAGCAGTAACATCGACCCACATTCCTTTACCTATTTTTGTGCTTGCTTTTTGCCGATTAAATTTGGCGCCATTGATGGGAGGGAACGACTTTATTGTCCAATACTAAAGATTTTTCTTTGTTCTTGTGTGTAGGAGAAGTACCAAGGAGCTCACTATCACGGGAAGCGAGAGTGGTGGCCAAAGACGTTGCACGAGGATTCATTTTCCCTCAGAAAATTCGTGTAAAAGCGAGTTTCTCCGATTGAAGTACTAACAAACTCTTCTGCAGGGTTGCCAAAAACCGTTCAAATTGCTTTCTAAAATTTTTTTAGTTCCCTTGAATGCTTCACCTTATACATGTGTAATAATCTCAACAGAAATTCACTTGTTGCTTAATTGAAATTTGGATTAGACTCTTGCATTTAGGGCACGTATCTGTTTCAATTCATTTCAATTTCTATTGAACAGTGCTGGCGAAATGGTACGTGTGCATTCATATAGAATAGGACCAACATTGTGGAGTGATTTATCGCTTTGAGTGTTACCTTGTTGTGAATATATTGTACACTTGCACAATTGACATTAAGGGCAAAATCCCAAATAAATAAGATAAGGTGGGGATTTCATCACCGTTCCTTAGCCCAAAAACCATCTCCAAGTGCACTCACACTATCCTAAGTCTTAACTAAAAATTGATAGACGTTGGCCCTAGGGACATCTCAGACTCACAAAGAGATTAACCGAGTGTGAAAATTTCAAGAACTATACCCTACAAAATTGGTGTCTAAGGAAAGTGGATTGAGAGATAAAGCCTCGAAAGCTCCATGGTTTGGCGTAATTAAGGCTCGTGGCTCACGCCCGGATACTTCCCACTGAGTTTTGCCCTTTCCTGGCCAATTAGCTTGTAGTCGAGTTCCTGCAACAACCTCCCCTGGAGAAGCGACCAGTTAGGAGTTGTCTAGGTCTAGGTACCTTAGACTAAGGCTTTGTGGTTGTTTTTCTTTCTTTTGTTTGTTTTTTTATTCTTTTCGAGTGTTTGTTGTCTTTACGTTGTTTGTGGTGTGCTGCATGCAAGAGTGGATTAGAGATCCTATAACTTCTAGATTAACCAGAAATACTTCTCTACCCTTGCATCAAAACCGGTGATGGCGTCACTTCAGGACAGGTTTTACCCGATCAAAACCTCATTGTCATCTTGTATAAAACTGCCTGAGGCAAATGAAAATAACTTTAAATTAAAGCCTCAATCATCAGTACTCTTCCAAAGTTTCATGGTTTAGAATCAGAGGACGCATTCTTCTTTGTTAGGGAATTTGAAAAAGTGTACCTCATGATGCGTATTCCCCAGCTAGGAGACGATGCCGTTAGGTTATGTTTCATCCCCTTTTCCCTAAAGGACCTAGCTAAGAAATGGTTGTACAGTTTGGCAGTAGATTCAGTTACAACGTGGGATGATTTTGTCAAAGCCTTCTTGAAGAAATTCTACCCAATTCACAAGACTGCCCTCATCAAAAAGAATATCATGCAGTTCAGGCAAGAACCGAGCAAACCATTTTGGAGATACTTTGAGCGATTCGAAGATCTCCTCGCTCAGTGCCCTCATCACGGTGTGGAGAAATGGTGTCAGTGTCAGATTCTCTACGATGTTTAGATTATCAAATGAAAACCCTGTTAGAAACCATGTGTCAGGGAGGGTTCTTACAAAAGGATGGGAATCAGGGTTGGGATTTATTTGAGGATTTAGCTTAGAAAACCCTGCAATGGGAGCCAGCTCGGAAAAATCAAGGAATTCACAATCTATAGCTTCAAAAGGAGGGCTCCTATCTCTAGAATCATCCATAGCTGCAGAAGCTAAGATTGCAACCCTAATGAGGAGAATAGAGGCTCTAGAAACAAAAGAGCCAGCCAGTGTCAACCAAATCAACCCACCACTAATTCACAATCCGGTTGTTTATACTGTCAGGCACCAAACCATGTCTTTAAAGAGTGCCCTGTTTTCCATACTCAGTAAGTGCCACCGGAATACCTGAACGCGGCCTACTCACGGCCGCCGCATAATCCTTACTCACAAACATACAACCTCGGTTGGGGAAATCACCCAAATTTCTCTTGGGCCCAGAACAATTCTCCCAGGCCGAACTTTCCCAATAATTTTCACCATCCCAATCTTCCACCAAATTTCCCCAGTCAAGCCCCATCTTCCTCCTTCCAAAATTCACCAATGGAAAAGAAATTCAGTAAATTGGAAGAGAACATGGAGGCTTTTATGAAGTCCCAAGCCGCCTTCATGTAAAATCAGGGACATCCAAGTCAATTATTCCACCAAGTCACATATTTTTATTGCACATAAGTATTGACTATAATGACTCAGTTATGATCTTTCAAGACTGGTCATGTAAAGGAAATAAGTTTCATGATAGGATCTTTTATGATCCTATTTATATTGGGAATTGTAATTATGTACATAAAAAAGAAGGCAATAAAGGTGGATTCCGTGAACTACCATATTATCTTGATTGGGTAGCAACGCTTGGCCCAATCCGTGTAGTTCACCTAGAGGGGGGGTGAATAGGTGACTAGCTAATATAATGCAAAACTAATGCGGAATTAAAAACTATTAATGCAATCTAAAAACTATTAAGCTAAACACACAAAGTATAACCAAAGAGTGTAGCCGAATTCTCGGTGAAGGACTCTGGACTATCTCCTCAAGATTCCTCTAGATTAAGAGTTGAGGTGCTACTATGGCTCTCTTGGTTGAGTACAAGTGTGAGCAAACAATCCTAAGCATATATCAATTAAGCACAAATATATCAAGCTTATAAAAAGATAGACAATATAAACATGCAAGATATAAACACAAGTGAGAGATAGAGAGAGCAATCGCAAACATGGGAGATTTGTTTCAAGGTTCGAGCACCCTTACTCTACGCTCCCGCTTTCAACATTATGAAGGATTTCCACTAAAAATCGATCCCACAACATCACTCGGTGCCGCGACACCTACAATGAGTTCACACTAGAACTCTTGAACTCACTAGTCCCTCTCCTTGTTTTTGCAAGAACAACATACGCATGCACACTAGCTTGCTGAGGCCGCACCTCTACACCGAGCTCCCACAAAAACTCAAAACAACACGAACCCGCAAGTTCGCCTCCTCAAATACAAAAATGAACACTTTGAACACCTAAAAACACTCTCACAATAAAGCTCCTATAGGATTGATATAGCAATGGAAAACTCAAGCATGTGTGAGAAAAACTAGGACAGAGTAGTGGAGGAAAAACTCACGAAATCTCTTTTGAAAAACACTCTTGAAAACTCTCCTTTTGATATTGAAGTATTAGCTCTAAAACAAGTAGAGAAAACCACTAAGAGAGGTAAAAAAAAAATGGCTTTAAAGCTTTCCAAAAACTTGTGTAAATAGCCCAAAACAACCCCATATAAATAGGCTCCAAAAACTAGCCGTTGGGGTCAAAGTCAGTAGAAGATCCTACTGTCGGTCGACCGGCCGGCGACCGGCCAACGGTCAAATTTCTGACCGTTGCAGCCTGTCGATCAACCGTTCCTGGGATTTAACCTACCGGTCGACCGCTTGGTCGACCGGGTCCAGATCCAGATAGTACAGCTCTCTGGTCGGTCGACCGCCCGGTCGACCGGGGCCAGATCCATAGAGCAAAGCTCTCTAGACGGTCGACCGCCTGGTCGACTGGCCCACTAGACAAATGACCGTGCACGTTTTGTGCACATCGGTCGATCGACTCCTAGCTCGGTCGACCGTCCGGTCGACCGGCAGAAGGCCTGGTCAGCAAATTTTAAAGATAAAATTTTTGTCTTTTTAACTTCAATAGAATCTCATAAATTCTTATAAATTCTACAAAAATAAGTTCATTGAAATACTTTGATGTACAGATATGTGTGATCAAAATCAACACATATTATAAACTTTTTGAACTATTTTTGCAATATAAAAATTTTGCCTTAAATAAAAATCTGTATTTTTCAAAATCAATCTTCAATTTGAAAAACGATTTTTTCAGAACTTCTCCAAATACAAAAAAAGATATTTTACACACTTTTGAAGCTTAATGTGTATGGATATGATCCAATACATATATAAGATGAAATATCTATGTTTTTGACATTAAGCTCTAAAATAAGTTTTGATAAATCCAAAACTCAAACACATGATATATACTTTGAAGCTCAAAATCAAAACGGTATTTTCTAAAATAAAAAATCTTTTATGAATACATTATATAAATTTTGTGTATGTGTGTGTGTATATAAGCTTGAGAAATCCACAACTGATCTATCCTTTACACTTTATCTAAAATACAAATCTTAACATTTACAAACACGACACAAGTCTTCTTGAAAATCTTCTCTTGAAAATCTTCTTCTCCTTCTTGACTTGGTCTAAATCTTGATCCAAAAAGCTAGACTCCTCTTCAGTACTTGATGCGATCTTGATGCGCGAGCTCTTGAATCAACATGTGCTAGTTTCAAAACTTGACTTTAAATTTTTGTTGAACCTAAATACCTACTAAGATCTTAATCAAATATTTGAAACTAAATAAAAACAAGATCATTAGTACTATAACTACATGAGTTAATCATTATCAAAACTAGAGTGATGGGCCTTTGGGCCAACAATCTCCCCCTTTTTGATGATGACAAAACTTATGGAGTTATATATGCATGGATTAAAGATAGTAAAACTCACTAAATTCTTCTTCCCATTTTGTCAATTCATCAACAAAGTGGTGAGTACAATCAAACAATAAAGATGTATATGCGATATACATTCATGAAGAAGAGAGACGTAAAGTTAGCTCCCCTTGCATACATGCATTACATGAAGAAGGGATGACAAAACTCTAACCCACATAAAGCATAATATACAATGTATAAGCAGAGATGTTAAGCTCCCCTACACACGTGTACCACATAAAGAAGAGATGTCAAGCTCCTCAATTTGAGATACACTCAATATGAATCTATATATAGATAAGATGTTAAGCTCCCATTGCATAGAAGAAATACATATCAAAACATTTTGAAATTACTTTAAAACAATTTTTTTTTAAAAAATTTCTTCAAGTCAATAAAATAAATTTTGATACCAATGAAATCAAATAGTAGTTGACAAAGCTAAAATTGGTACCACTTGTAGATACCACTAGTAGATAAACAAAATTTTGATATACCAAATGAAATAATGCATAAGCTTATTAAGAAACCAATTGATATTAAAATTAAGTCAAGCTTAGCATAAATATAATTTGTGCTTTAAACATGTAAAGACTTTGTAAAAACAAGCAAACTCAACTCATATATATGTATGAAAATGAATATACTAATTGAAATTGATACTATTTGAAATTTGAAGCATACATATATAAGAAAACACATATAAGTATACAAAAATAGAGTTTTCATTAAAATCATGTATATCTCATAGCTACTACCCTATTCATGCACATGTTTAAATAGGTTTTTCAATTTGAGCATACAAGGCATGGTCGCCCACCATCCACCCTTGAAGGGTAGAAGTTTTCAAAAATAGGATTTGAAATAGTTGTAAATTGAAAATACTACCAAATGAAGAATAAATAGTTTAAAGTTAATTTTTAAAAAACTAGTTAACGATCCTTCAACTATGAAACCAAATCATATATATATATATATATATATCATGAAATATACCAAATACACAAGTGTTGACACTCGAAATCTATAAAGCTCATAAAAGCTCATAAAAATAAAGTCATGAGTAAACAAATTAAAGATGAGTGCACAAGCATAATGTGAATAGCATATTCATAAAAATAGTCAATGAGGCTCAAAACATCAAACATGTGAAAATTATAAAATTTTATTTTTCATTAAAATTAAACAAACTTCAAGGTATATGCATGTTCTATCAAAATTAAAAATATACATACATATCTCAAACACAAACGAGTCCACAATAGAATTTGCATGAAGGCAAGTGACTCAAGGTGTACATGTATATTTATTAATTTTAGACAAAAATAACATATACATGAAGTAAAACATGTACAAAATTAGAGATAACAAGTATAAATGAAAGAATCATCAAAACTAGGTTATACATGTTCATTTAATGAGTACAAATGTGCATTGAAGCACAAAAATATAATAATCAAGTGTACCTTACTACTACTTGTACATATATAAACACTAGTTTTAATGAAAACTATATTTAAACAAGTAATCACCTCATGAAGTACAAAACATGATTATTTAACATAAAATCAAAACATGCTAAAATTATCAAATGTAAAAGCATATAAACTAAAAAATAGGAGTTTAGAGATAGTTACCAAATCATAGAAACTATTCTCTAAGTCTCCAAACCATGATGGTCCTCCCACCAAACTCCTGGATAGTGATGCACCAATTGGGATATCGATCTAGCTCATGCATCCACCACCAAGGCACCAACCCTCTCACGTTATGTGAGAGCTCACACCTACATCAAACACAAGTGGTGGGGATTTTGATACCAATTTTATTTTGGGTCCACGGGGGTTAGCATTATAAGGAACCCAAACATTATTATTTGTAAAATTTACATGATTTATCTTATCAAAGTAAAATCTTGCAAGATGGCCTTTGCGGCCGTAATGCGTACATGTGTACACTCTAGCATGTATATGAGTGGTGTTAATGTGAGAATAGTGTGTATATGTATGCCGCGAGTTATGTGCATGAACATGTGGAGTTTGTTTCTTTTGAAATAAGGTTTTCAATCTAGAATGGTTAAATGCACAACTGCTCAAAGTTGAGCTCAAACAATCAATTCTATTTTTCAAGACATGAATCTCATTTTATAAATAGTAGCATCAAAAACATGACAAGGATCATTATTAGCATGAGAATCAACAATCTTTTTCTTTTAGAAATGTTTTCTTTTTCTTTGAAATAATTTTTTTCCTCAAATAGTTATTTTCTTCCAAAACAATTTCTTTTCTTTTTTCACCAAATAATTTTATTTTTCAAAGAATTATTTTTCACAAATATCATTTAATTTTGAAGACAAGGAAATATTCTCCTTTTTCAAAAATTCATTTTCTTTTGAAATGCATTCAATTTATTTTGAAAAGAATCTTTTTCTTTAAAATGGAATTATACTTATTTTTCAATCTTTTATTATCCTTTTTAAGAAAATCATATTTTCAAGGAGTTGTTAACAAAATATAGCAAGCTCATCATATGACATATCAACATCATCATCAAGCTCGGTTTCAGAACTTACCTCAGGGGGGTTATCCCCTTAGACCATGTAGCATATGTTGGAAGCATCACTTCCATTATCCGAGTCACTCCCCGCATAGTATTCTTTTTGTTCACCAAGAGAGACTAGTGTGTTCCAAATTACAAAAGCCGCATCAAAGTTAGAAACCCTAGATAAATATTCATCGTTTAGGGCTAACTTTAAAGCATGAAGGGCTTTTGCATTAGCCTCAATGTATTTTCCATTTAAACATTAAGAATCTTTAATAGTGGCAAAATAATTATGAATTCCTAGGGCTTTGAGGTACATTGACATCTTAACTTTCCAAATTTGAAAGTTAAGAATATCAAATATGGGAGGTGTCATGAAATCCATGTGTGTAAACAAATATTGTGATTAGCTTAAATAAGGATTTTTAACTCAAGATTGTTAGACCCAAATCAAGAGCACCAAGCTCTGATACCAATTGTAGATCACCTAGAAGGGGTGAATAGGTAACTAGCTAATCTAATGCAAAACTAATGCGGAATTAAAAACTATTAATGCAATCTAAAAATTATTAAGCTAAATACATAAAGTATAACTAAAGAGTGTAGCCGAATTCCCGGTGAAGGGCTCTAGAAGTATCTCCTCAAGATTCCTCTAGATTAAGAGTTAAGGTGCCACTATGGCTCTCTTGGTTGAATACAAGTGTGAGCAAACAATCCCAAGCATATATCAATTAAGCACAAGTATATTAAGCTTATAAAAAGATAGACAATATAAACATGCAAGATATAAACACAAGTGAGAGATAGAGAGAGCAATCGCAAATACGGAAGATTTATTTCGAGGTTCGAGCACTCTTGCTCTACGTCCCCGCCTTCAACACTATGAAGGATTTTCACTAAAAATTGATCCCGCAAGATCACTTGGTACCGCGACACCTACAACGAGTTCACACTTGAACTCTTGGACTCACTAGTCCCTCTCCTTGTTCCCGCAAGAACAACACGCAAGAACACTAGCTTGCCGAGGCCGCATCACTATACCGAGCTCCCACAAGAACTCGAAACAATACGAACCCGCAAGTTCACCTCCTCAAATACAAGAATGAAAACTTTGGTGATCTCAACACTTTGATCACCTAAAAATACTATCACAAAAAAACTCCTATAGTATTGATATAGCAATGAAAATCTCAAGCATGTGTGATAAAAACTAGGATAAAGTAGTGGAGGAAAAACTCAAGAAATCTCTTTTGAAAACCCTCTTGAAAACTCTCATTTTGATATGAAAGTGTTAACTCTAAAACAAGTGGAGAAAACCACTAAGAGAGGTAAGGAAAAACTCGCTTTAAAACTCACTAAAAATCTTGTGTAAAACAGCCCAAAACAGCCCCATATAAATAGGCTCCCAAAACTAGCCGTTGGGGTCAAAGTCAGCAGCAGATCCTGCTGTCGGTTGATCGGTCGATCGGCCGGCCAACAGTCAAATTTCTAACCGTTACAGCCTGTCGATCGACAGCCCGGTCGACCGTTCCTGGGCTTTGACCTACCGGTCGACAGCCCGATCGACCGGGGCTAGATCCAGAGAGCACAGCTCTCTGGCCGGTCGACCGGGGCTAGATCCAGAGAGCAAAGTTCTTTGGATGGTCGACCGCTCAGTCGACCGACTCCTGACAAGTACAGATATGTGTGATCAAAAATCAACACATATTATATACTTTTTGAACTATTTTTATAATATAGAAATTTTACCTTAAACAAAAATCTGTTTTTTTCAAAATCAATCTTCAATTTGAGAAACGATTTTTTTAAAACTTCTCCAAATACAAAAACAAGTTATTTTACACACTTTTAAAGCTTAGTGTGTATGGATATAATCCAATACACATATAAGATGAAATATCTATGTTTTTGACATTAAGCTCTAAAATAAGTTTTGATAAATCCTAAATTCAAACACATAATATATACTTTGAAGCTCAAAATCAAAATGGTATTTTTTAAAACAAAAACTCTTTTATGAATACACTATATAAATTTTCTGTGTGTGTGTATATGAGCTTGAGCAATTCAGAACTAATCTATCATTTATATTTTATCTAAAATACAAATCTTAACACTTACAAACATAACACAAGTCTTCTTGAAAATCTTCTTCTCCTTCTTGACTTGGTCCAAACATTGATCCAAAGAGTTAGACTCCTCTTGAGTACTTGATACGATCTTGATGCGCGAGCTCTTGAATCAACACGTGCTAGCTTTAAAATTTGACTTCGAATCTTTTGTTAAAGATTAACACCTACTAAGATCTTGATCATATATCTGAAACTAAATAAACACAAGATCATTAGTACTATAACTATATGAGTTAATCATCATCAAAACTAGAGTGATGGGCTTGGGCCAACAATCCGCCCACCATCGGGAACCACCACCTTAAGGTAATATTTTTCTTCCCTTTCTTCCTTTCATGCATCTATGCATTTATTCATACATCGAGAACAATGCATGAGATAGGTGTGGGGAGGGTTCTAACATAAATAGGTTTTTTATTTAAAATAAAAAAATTTAATAATTTCCTTTCTTTAAGAAAAATATTTTGAAAAGAGAGCAATATTTTGACATATTTTCTGTAAAAAAATTAAGTCAATATAAGGAATAGGAGAATCATAATTAGGATTTCTTATACTTAGTCAAAATAAGATTATTTGTTTGATTTCTAGGGTTAGAAAGAAGATTTAGAAAAGTAATTTAGTCTTAATTTTTACCTAATGAAATATGCATGCTTTATACACTCACACTTATGGTTCAAAACAAAGATTCTTATGCCTTATAATATATAGATATATATATATATATTATATATATATATATATATATATATATATATATATATATATATATATATATATATATATATATATCATAAATCATCTGATTAAGCTGGGTATTTATGTCTCATAAAGCATAAGTATTCACGCCTAAAAGTGGTCCATATAATAAAATCCTTAATTTTGTGGCCTTGTTTGCTCGAGTCCTCAAGTCCTTGGGGTGTTTTGTCATCCGGTGCCCTAAGACCATTCAGTTTAGGGGTCATCGATTAAATGCTCATTACATGGGCAGATTAGAAAGCCTAATAGAACTAAGAAATAATATCATCAAAAATATAAAAAAAAGAAAATGAAGCATATGAGTTAAAGTTAAAGAATCCCAAGTCAAATTTTCATGATCACAAGGCGCAAATAACTGAGGGTAAGATAATATACTAGATGAGAAATACAATTTGACTTCTTACCTTGATTGATAACATATTTTTGAATATAGACTAAGCTTAGAAATGTCTAAGTTTTGATAATCTTAAATAGTTATAGACTACTTGATTTTTACAATAATATTTCAAATATTTTCTCTTTTAAAACGTGTTTTTAAAATACTAACACTTTGTTTCTCTTTATTTATAGATTTTGTGGGTGTAATTCACTGAAAACCCTCACGAGACAAAAATCGTCCTCTAAGGGAAACCTAAAAGTTTAACAGCTTGTTGCACATGCTCAGTACAATCGCGTAACCTACAAAAGTGGTCTAATAATTTTTAGGTTTAGTTTTGATGTTTTGCTCGAGGACGAGTAAAAAATAGGTGTAGGGGTGTGATTACAGACATTTATTACATTATTCTTTATTATATTCCTACATTTATCGTGTAATAAATCTGCTAATTTTGTTGTCTTAAATGTTTATTTTGGAGAAGATAATCATGAAGAGAAAGAGGATTAAACCAAATAAATACCAGTTAAAATCTAATTTAACTGGATCTATTTAGTTACTGAGGATGATCCCAGATCCAATCAGTTAAAATCATATTTTGGTGAATCAATTTGGTTAATTTAAAGATCTATGAGGATATCACCACAATAAAGATTGGAGCAAATGTACAGCTGAAGATCAGAGCAAATCAAAAAGATAACACCAATCAAAAAATTAGTTAAGCTCGAATTTCTATGAATCCATTCGGTTAGCTAAACATTAATGAAGATATCATCAAATCCAGAGAATAAAATCGAGAAATCAGATGGATAAACGGACGTAACCATACATCCGGGAGATCCTCTTCCAGGATATGGCAATTTGGCCATATCCTGGTCTCGGATCTATAGCCAAAGCCGTGAATTCGTAGCTCTATTATAACTAATAGGGGAGCGTTTGCTCCCTCTATCTGTATACTCTTCTCCTTATCCCATCTCTGCTATAAATACTGCAAAATTCTCAGTGTACAGGGAATGATGAAGCAGAGAGTAGATGTTAGGCCATTTTTTAGTTTATAACTTAGGAATTTTGTTTTCTTTTATGTAATTTTTGTTTTATTTATATAACTGAGAGGAGTGAAAAATTTCATGGAGGAAGGAGAGCAAAGCTTGTACTGAGGGTGACACCGGTGTAAGTAAGTCTTTTCTTTCATTGTTATTTGAATTAAATCGAAGTTTTTCCTTTTTTACTTTGTTCTTATTTGCTTCACTCTTTTGTGTTTGTGAATCCAAATAACTCCGATAGCCTCAAAGTTGCCTTGCCCTTACAAGCACTGTTGATGGCTTATGATGATGGATAGCCATTCCTATGGTAGTGTAGCTTGCCCCTTCATTTTGTATTGTAAATCGGGAACGGGGAAGATCAAATTCTAATCAACTTTCCCCTTAGCTCAGTCTCCTATTGAGCCAGAGATGTCCCTAGGACCAATGTCTACTCAGTTTTTAGTTAAGCTTGGGTTAGTGAGTGGGCTAAGGGAGGGCAATGACTTCTACGCCTTATCTTTTTTATAGAACAAGCCTTTAAATCAATTCAGTGCAACGTGTACATGTATATGAAAAGCAACATTTAAGCAATGTAAACAATTCAAAAGTGTCCCTATACTACATGCTATTACACGTACATTTGCTCCAGCACTTTTCAACAATAATGTAAAATGTAATTAAATAGACATGTGTCTAAATGCAAAGTGTAAACCATTTTTTGCATTTACTATCAATCATTTACAGTTGAGTTAGACAGCATGTGCAGAGTATAATAAGTAGGAAAACTAAATACTGCAGAATACTAAAATTTTCAGCACGAGCAACCTGCAATCAAACAGAGTGAGTAGTTCACTCTGATTGCAGCACCAACACGGCTTTGGCCGCGTTTTTGCGGCAATGTAGAGAGCAATTGTGCTCTGTTTTCTAGAGCAGAGGCACAGTGTCGCTATTTATGTCCTGCAGCTGTTAGAATCCAGAATTTAGTACCTGCACACCAAAACAGAGAAGAAAGTTAACCAAAAATATAAATTAAAAGGAAAGTTACTTAATGTACTGCCCGGCAACGGTGCCAAAATTTGATTGAGTTTCTGCCTCCACAAAAATATAGAAGCTTAAAAATACAGAATAAAGAGTGCAAGGTATTCAATACTACCGCGATAGCAAGTAGCTATGCAGATCGTGATTCACAGGAGGGACTTGAGATGGAAGCGTGTTATAAGTTCTCTTTTAGTTTACTAAAAATAGTTAAAAGTTCTTATCTCGTTTTGTAAAGAAAAGAAAAATAAATTTTGTTGTTAATTTAAGAAGAAAGTGAAAGATAAGAGAAGGTGCAGAAAATGGAAAATGAGTTTATACAAAAAAGAAAAAGAATAAAGAGGCTATAGTTGGTGATGGAGGTGATCTAAACTAAAAATTAAAAGAAAGAAATAAAACCTAAAAGAACTTATCTCTTCCAGTTGATGACTTACCTTGAATCCTTGGCAAAGACTTATTTTGTCTTGAAGGCGAGCAAAGCATGACAAATAGGATCTTTCCCGTTTCTAGACTAAAACTATGATCTTAAATGAAAGAAGAAAATAAATAGAAATGGTTATCCATCACCATAAGCCATCAAGGGCACTTGCAATGGCATGGCATGTTCGATGTTATAAGTTTCATTTGGATTATCATCAAAAATCGATAGAAGAAGAGTAAGAGAAAAAGAAAAGAAAGAAGAATATGAAAACATAACTTTGATTCAATTCAAATAACAGTAAAAGAAAAGAAGAACTTACACCGTTGTCACCCTTAGTACAAGCTTCACTCTCATTTCTCTATGAAACTCTATCTAATCTCAGTTATATAAATAAAATAAATTATATAAAAGAAAACTAAAAACATAAGTTACAAACTACAGAATAGCCTAACCTGTGCTCTCTGTTGAATCGTTCCTTTTTTGCCTCTGAGAAATATAGTATTTATACGAAAAAGCCAGAGGGGGGTGTGAGCAGATAGGGGAGCAAACTCTCCCCCTTATCTCCTAATATGGCCATGATTTGTGACTTTGGCCGCGGATCCGCATCCAAGAGATTGAAGATTTGATCCTTATCCCTTTTATCTGATGAGATTTTCGTTTTGATCTTCTGATTTCGGCGATTCTCCATTTGATCTTCATCTTTAACCATTTGATTTGTAAAAGATCTGATTTAACTGATTTTTCAACTGGTTTTACCTTCTTTGATTTGCTCTGATTTGCCTTAATTTGCCCTAATCCTTGATTTGAGTTAATTCTGAATTAAATCAGAATTTATTTGAGCTCTTGGGCTTGTTTGTTCTTCTTTTTTCTTGGTAAAAGCTTGCACAATTTAAATGAAAAAAATAATTAATTAGCAGAGTTTATTTAAAATGAAATGTAGGAATGTGACAACGAATATGCAATATCAGTGACCAATATAGACAACATCACAGGTATGGCATATGTACAGTGATCGGGGCGGAAATAGCACTCAAAAAAATGTTTGTTTATGATATCGATGAAAAGCTAGAATGTGCTAATGTACCCTCGATACTTTTGTTATAGCATTGGCTCAACGGGTCGAATCCACAGGGAAGGGAGGCGATAGAAGCATTAACAGTCTCTATTCACGTCAGTTGTTAACACTTCTTCTTTGTTAAAAGAATGAAAAAGAATGAAAAAGAAAAAGAAAATGAAATCCAGAATGTGGTAGGTGAGGAGAGCGATGAAAACGACAAAGAAAACAAAGTGAAGTGGTTTGGAAAACAAATAGAAAAGGAAATGGAACAAGGTTGAACTAAGAAGGCAAAACAACGAAGAAAATGATAGAAAGAATTTTGGAAATAGATTTCTAAAACAAGCTAAAAGAAAACTCATGGCTACTAACTACTAAATGCTCCACTAACCATGCTAACCTCTTCGAGATAGTTGCCTCACATTTTGATCCTTGGCCATCACAATCCTTGGCTCCAAGAGACGGTACAAAGCATGGCACATGGATGGTTCATAACAATCAAAACATTGCATCAAGAACAAGCTAATACAAGCATCACTCATTACACTACTAGCATGAAATAAAAGAGCATGAAATAAAAGAGAGTTAGCTTGGTTATCAAGTTAGCAAGTTAGCAAGTTAGATGTTAGAACCCATCATCTTTGGCCATCAATGGATCTTGCAAGAACAAGGCCTTGTAGAGGCAACCCGATTCTTGTGGATTATCAAGTAAGTGGTTAGATGGTTAGTGGTTAGTAGTTAGATTACCACGAGAAGAAAAACTAGCAAGAAATCATGTAGAAGGTGAAGGAGATTACATTGGAAGAGAAAGGAGGCATCTTTACATAGAGTGTCACTCTCTATTACATCAATCCCTTGCTTTCTCTCTCTCTCTAGAAATCACTCAGCCCTACTACAATGATCTAAGAAAAAGAAATGAAAAATATAAGAAATGAAGAACACTCACCTACACTACACTAAAATCTGGACCTACTCCTAAAAACGAAGACTGCTCTCGGTTTGGGCCATTGCAGGGGTATTTATAGGCGAAAGAACTCTCCAGAAGACGAGATGGGGCCACGCGTCAAAAATCGACGCGTGGCTCCACTGGAATGCCGCGGATCCGCAAGTATTGCCGCGGAACCGCGGCATTTCCAGAGAGTTGGGTCTCTGGATTTCGTCAGGCGCTCCCTCTGGCTGCGAGAATTGTCAGGGTATATCCCGTTTCTGCTATTTGCCTCCGAATATTCGTCTGACAAGCGCAGAAGTTTAGGTTCAATGCATCTTCTAGAGAATCCTTTGCTTGGCCTCCAAGTAATGCGGGATTAATTACCCTTAATTGGGTCTAATTAAGCTCTTATTCCATCTTTGCCCTTGGACTTTGGATCTACCTGCAATAAAGACCAAAACACGGTTTAGATCGACAATTTATTCATAAAGCAGTAAGAGAATGCAACATAATAATGTAGAATTGTAGACTAATCACACTCTCACACTTATTCTTTTGCTCGTCCCGAGCAAAACAAGAAAAGAAAACTATACTACAGATGTTATTATACCACTTTCGCAGGTGACGCGATTGCACTGAGCGTGTGCAACAAGCCGTTAAACCTCTAAGTTACCCTAGAGGAGGAGTGTTGTCTCCTGAGGGTTTTCAGCGGATTGCACCCACAAAATTCATAAAGAAAGAAGACAAATGTTAGTATTTTGAAAACACATTTTGAAAGAGAGACATGTTTTTGAACTATTTTTGCAAAGATATAAGGGATCTAAGGTCATAAGTCCACCACAAATTAATCTTCCTTAAACTTAGTCTCTATGCAAGATCTTGTCTTCAATTAAGGTAAGAATTCAAAATTGGATTGAATATTTTATCTCTCATAAAAACCTAGATAATATGCACTTTGTGATAGTGAAGATTTCTGGGATTTCAACTCTAACCATCAAGCCATTTATTTATATATTTATTTCCTTTTTCTTTTTCTTCTTTTTTTTTCTTTTTTCCTTAGTTTTCTTAGGCTTTCTAGTTCACCCATGTAGCGAGCCTATAACCGATGACTCCCAAACCAGACGGTCCTAGGGCACCAGATGAGAAAACATCCCTCGGGTTAAAGGACTCGAGTAAACAAGGCCACAAAACTAAGGGGATTATTTGATTCTTTTGACCACCGTTAGGCGTGAATAATCATGCTTCTTGAGGCATAGTTATCCAGCTTAATAAGTGATGTTTTTTTTCTTTTTATTTACTTTATGGCATTTTAGGTCTTTGTTTCCATCCCAAAAATTGTGTAAGTGCGATGTGCATACTATCTAAGGCAAAAAATTCAAGATAAAATTATCTCCCCAATTTATCTTACTTAGCCTATAATTTTAAACAAGATCCATTATTTTGACTAGGTTTAAGATGTCATAATTAAGGCTTTCTTAATTTCTAAGATCATCTTAATTTTCTTAAAAATAGATCAAAACTTTGTCTCTTATTTCAAAAAGTTTTTAAAGAAAGAGAAAATTCCTATACAAAAGAAAAGATTTCTAAAAGTATCCTAAAAGAAGTGTAAAAGAAAGAAAATCTAAAAAACTCTAAGTTAGTAAACCCTCCCCCACACTTATCTCATGCATTGTCCTCAATGCATCGTGATATATGTATGCATGAAACAAATAGAGAGGGAAGGAAAAATCGCCTCAAGGTGGTGGTTCCGGTGGCGGTCTGATTTGTCCACGAAATGCGACCCAATCATTCTTGCGTGGAGTCCGGAGGAACCCACCAGAAACCTCCATAATACAACCCACTAAAAAGATGTATGCATGAATGATTTTTATTAACAATTTTACCCCATCCAATTTCTAAATTTTCAAAATAATTTCGGAGTTAAATTTTTCAAAATCCTTGTCCCAGAATGGAATGATTGATTTGGACTCAGGAAGTACAGGAACTAATATCGACTCAGAAAAATAACTCAAGTCAAGTAAAGGTTCGGGAGTCGAGATCGGTTCAGGAAGTGGGTCCAAATCAAGATGATGAAGCTTAAGTCCACATTCATTTCTCCATGATGGAATGTGACTTTCTAAGAGTGGTGATCCAAGTTCAGGAATGACAGGTATGGGAATCAAAACTGACTCTAAAATGTTGCTCAAATTGGGTAACATAACAGGAGTCAATAGTGATTCGGGAATTTGAACTGGATCACAAATTTGAGGATCAAAGTCACATTCCTCATTGAGTTCAATTCCATAAAAATGAGAACTTGCCAATTTATCAATGGGACTTTCAAAAGTAAGAAATTGGTCAAGTTCAATATGATCATCATAAATGATTGGTGATTCAATTTCACAATGGATTGGCACTGGATCCAATACTGACTCGGGAAAAGGATTGAAATCAGGTGAAGATACTGGAGTCATAATTGAATTAGGAAGTAGAATTGAATCAATAATTTGAGGTTCATGATCATATCATGCTCAAGTTCAATTTCAGGAAAAGGATAACTTGCCAAAATGTCAATGGGATTTAAAGTTTGGACAAGTTCAGATGGGTGTGCTGAAATTGAATCTTGATTTCCAAAATGACAAGAGTCTTGGGTCAGATCAATAGAGTTTGGCATAGCTGAATTGGTCAAAGGTTGATAAGATAGAGTTTCCTCATTCCTATAAATGTTAACCAATTGACTCAATTGTGTTTCCAATCTATTGACAGACTCGGCATGTGATTTTTGATATTGTAATAAAGACTCCTCCAAGATTTCTATACTCTTTTCTAGACTTGATGTATTTCCAAGTGGTTGCTCTAGAATGGGATTATAAGAATCTTGGTTTTAGAAATTTTATGAATAATGTGAGTCAAAAATGTTGTGAGATTGAAGCTTAGACTCACACAAGAGTTCTGTACTCATTTTCAGGACAGATGGTTGTTCATTGTGAAGAGGTGGAACTGAGTAAGACTCTTGAAAATATAGTGGAATTGGAGAGGCCAATGTTTCTTGAAGTTGTTGCTCGGCCCTTTGTAGATTGGCTTCTAAACTCTTTTGTAACTCAGATTTATCTTCAATGGGAGGTGTAGAAAAAGGAGTATAGGAAGCAAAATCGGGGAATGAACATTGTATAAATTGTGGACGAGGTGGATATTGTGGACAAGGAGGTTGAAAATTAAACTCGGGGGAAGTGAATCCCCATTGACTCTGTGACGAGTTGAAATTATTTTGGAAATTATAGTCATAAGAATGTGGGTATGGGTTGTATTGATTCGGATAAGACCAACCCGGTGTATTTGATTGGTGCAATTGTAAAACGCCGGGTTGGAATTATCCGAACCAAATGGGGTTGGTGTGAAATATGGATTCATGTTCGGATTGAAAGAATTGTTATTGTTGAATGCCATTTCACAAACAATCACAAACAAAAGAAAAAAAATCAAACAACAAACAAAAAGAAGAAGAAAAAATCAAAATCAAGCCGATAGAAGGGTTGACCTAGACCTAGATGAAATGTCCCTAGGGGCCAATGTCTATTCAAATTTTATTAGGGCTTGGGTTGTGTGAGTGGGAGATGACTTTTGGGCTAAGGAAGGGTTATGAAATCCCACCTTATCTCGTTTGGGTTTTGCCCTTAATTTCAATTCGTGCAAGTGTGCAATATAGACAAGAATATAACACAAAGCGATAAATCACCCACGTGTTTGTCCTATGCTATATGCAATGCCATATGTACATCTCCATCCAAATCACAACAACAGAACAAAATACAGTATATTAGAATTGAATTGACAAGTGCCTAAATGCAAATGTCTAAACCGTTTTAAAAACGTCCAATTACCGTATTTTAGTTCTTTTATTTATTTATGGTGTGTAGGCAAGCAAAGCAGAAAGATAACAGTACAAATCAACTAGCTATTACAAGATACACATCCCAGAACAAACAAGATACAAAATTACTGCATAATGGCCGCGGTTGCGCGGCAAATGTCGCGATGTCGCGGCTTTTGTTTAGAAACTGGGGCCCTGCTTTCAAGAGCAGGAGAGGCAAAGCTAGTTTCTGTTCTACAATGTTAAGCACCTGTAAATATTGCCCTGCACACAAAACAGAGAAGACAATGTTAACAAAAACGTGACATCAAAACCATTCCCTTCCCCGGCAACGGCGCCAAAAATTTGATCGGGGCGGAACTAGCACTCAAAAAAATGTTTGTTTATGATATCGATGAAAAGCTAGAATGTGCTAATGTACCCTCGATACTTCCGTTATAGCATTGGCTCAACGGGTCGAATCCACAGAGAAGGGAGGCGATAGAAGCATTAATGTTGGCCCAAAGGCCTTCCACTCTAGTTTTGATGATGATTAACTCATGTAGTTATGTGTACTAATAATCTTGTGATTTTAGTTTCAGATTATTAACCAAGATATTAGTTGGTGTTTAGCTTCAACAAGATGATTTGGAAGCTTGCACATGTTGATTCAAGAGCCCAAGCGTCAAAGATCATATATAGCACTTGCTTGGTGAATCACGGTTTGGACCGAGTCAACTTGGAGACGGCGCTCAACAAGAAGACTTAGGTATCCCTAGTTTAGTTTGTGTTTAGAGCCTAATTGTAAAGATTAGAATAGTATGATAATGCTCAAGTTCACAACACACACGTTTCATGTTTTGAATATTGGTTTTGGATTTATGGTTTAACCGATCTTGATTTTCATGAATAGACATTATATCAAAACAAGTTTACATGGTTTATTGTATATTAGATTTGTTCTATATACATGCATGCTTCAAAGACTTAGACAAACTTAATTTGATATACCTATTCATGTGTTTTAGGTTTTGTGTTTTGACAAAACTTATTTTTGGAAATTAAAGACAAAAACTATGATATATATATGTTTCATGTATATTGGATTTCTATCCATATGCATCATGCCTCAAAATATTTAAATATCATGTTTTTGCATTTGGATAAGTTTTGAACAAAGTTTATTTGGAAAATCCAAGTTTTGAAAAATACTAGTTTTGGTTTTTGATAAAATTGGCAAGACACCAAAATGAATTGATATGATTGATATATGTCTTGGAATTTTTATCACTAGTTTGTGTTTCAAAATAAAATGATAAAACAAGTTTCTATGGAAGTTTTAGCAAAGATAAAAATGTTTTTACAATGTGTTTTAAGTATGTTTTCTGTTCCAGGCTTCAACCAAGTCGACTAGGACCCTGATTAGTCGACTAGGTCTGAGGTCGGTCGACCGGGCCGGTCGACTGACGTGCACAAACCTGTGCACGTTTCTGGCACAGTCAGCGGTCGACCGGGACGGTCGACCGGAGCAGAATAGTCTGTTCTCTGGATTATTCGGTCGACCGGGCGGTCGACCGCTAGTTGCCAACGGTCAAAAATTGACCGTTGGACGGTCGACCGGGCGGTCGACCGCAGGGTCATTTCTGGCAAAACTGCTGCCAAACGGCTATTTTCTGGATTAGCCTATAAATACCCCATTTGCAAGAGTTTTTCCCTAAGATTTTTTTTGTGCGAATTTTACTGATTCTCTGGTGTTTTCAAAGCAATCAAAAAGGGTTTATGAGCTTGAATTGAACAATCCATTTGGTGTTTTCATTAGGGTTTGGAAAATCAAAGAAAGGGTTTTGGGAAAGAATTTTGATTGAACTATTCTATCTTGATTTCTTGATTTTTCCCAAGGATTTTCTTTGTGATTTCTGATTTCCATTCCTTTGGTTTTCTCCACACTTGAGCAAAAATCTACTATCTATATCTATAGGTTATTTGTGTGGAAGAAGAAGTTGTTTGTGGTTGTTGTTGTGACCACCAAGTTGTAACCCAATCTTTTCCTAGCTTTGTGCTTTGGGTTGTATCCCTCTAGTTGAGAGGTGATCCTTGTATTGGTTGGTGATTGGAGTTTGTTGTATTGGTTTGAAAATTTGCCTCAAGGAGGAGGTTGTGATTGTTGGAGTTTGCCTCAAGGAGGAGGTTGTGTTGGTTGGCTTGGATTTGTGCCTCAGGGAGGAGGTTGTAAAGAGAGGAGTTGGGTACTACTTGTAAAGGGTCCTAGGTGGACGAGCTAGTGGAAATCCTTCGTGTGTCGAAGGCGGGGATGTAGAGCTGGGTGCTCGAACCTCGATAACATATCTTTGTGTTTGCGCTTGATCCATTGGCTCTCTCTACTCTCTCTTTACTTTGTGCCTTGCATTTATTTACATTGCTCATTCATATTTGCTTGGCTTGGTTGTGTGCATCACTTGTTGATAGCACTTGAGTATAATTTGCATTAAGTTTTTAAATTCCGCATTTAGTTCATAGATTAGCATTGTCACCTATTCACCCCCCCTCTAGGTGACTTTTCAATTGGTATCAGAGCTAGTGCTCCTGATATTTAGGTTTAACCACCTAGGAGTGATCTTGGTTTGCTAATCTTCATTTGCATTTTCATTTGCACTCATACTAGTTTGCACTCATGGCTAGCCCTCCTATGTTTAACCATTTTAGACTTGATACTTGGAAGGTGGACATGACTAGGCATATAAAAACACTAGGTCATCTAGTTTATCAAGCCATTACCATAGAATCCCTCCCAATAGTAGCAAGCATAAGAAGGCCAATGCATTAGCACTTAGAGCACTTAGAGCATCTCTAAATGAATTTCTTTTACCCGTTTTTGATCACTATGATTCGGCTTTTGCAGTTTGGAGTATCTTGACGTCTCCCGAGCTTCCAAGGATAATTAACAAGATGAGGAGATCTAAAAGAGAAAAGTCCGAAGAGCAATGCCTCATGGTCCAAGGGAAGAACTCCCTTGAGGTACAATCGGATTCTCATATTGATGATAACTCTAGTTCCTATTGCTATGGTTGTTTTGAAGTTCAAACTTTAAATATGGAACTTGCTCAAAAGCTTGAAAATTTGTTAGAAGAACATGATTTGTTGAAAGATGATAATCTTGTTTTGAAAATGAATTAAAGGATTTATGCTCTAATTTTGAATTGGTTTTGCAAGAGAAGGAAGAGATTGCAAGTGAATGTGACTCACTTAAATCTCAACTTGAACTTGCTTTAAAGGAAAATGAATTTTTAAAAACAAAAATGATTGTGATGATGTTGTAAAGCAAAATGAGATTTTATCTTCTAAATTGGATCTTGTTTTTAAAGAAAACCTCACTTTGAAAATGATATTGATTCAATTACTAAAGAATTGGATTTGGTTTTGAAGAAAAATGAAACTTTGAAAATTGATATTGATTCCCATGTGTGCCATGCTAGTATAGCATCTTCTTCTTCTTCTTCTTGCACACCTATTGCATGCTCCACTTTGTCTTCTTCTATTGAACATGATATAAATGCTTTGAAGAAAAGTGTTGAATGTTTGGGCTCCACTTTGAGCCAATGCACCTTGAATCATTCACGTTTGGAATCCTTGGTTCGCAAGAAACAAGTTCCAACCTTGCATGCACACCCATCTATGCATACACATGCTTCTCATGATCACCATGATCATATGTATGCTCACGTGTACACATGTACACATTGTGGTCGAAAAGGCCATCTTGCTAGATTTTGTTATGATCTTTTACATGTTAAAAATTTAGCAACTAATTTTGTTTGTGTTAGAAAAGATGTTAACCCCCGTGGACCCACAAGAAAATGGGTACCAAGATCCACCTCTTTGATGTTTGATGTAGGTGGAGGCTCTCGCATCACGTGAGATATTTGGTGCCTTGATGTGGATGCATTCTAAGCTTAAAGAGAATTATTTGGATGCTTCACACTCAAGGAAATTTGGTGGGAGGACCACCGTGTTTTGGAGAACTAGAGGTGCAACTTCATTGGTTTTGGTATCATCTCTAACTCCTAATTTTTTATTTGCATACTTTCCATGTTCATCTTTTATAGCATGTCATGTTTTGTTGTTCATTATGCTTGTGCCTTGTTCATTAGATTAATGTTATACATGTTTAGTTCCTTGAGCACCCATGTTTCATATGGATCTATATTAGTGTCTCACCTTGTTTAAACTAACATGTATGCTTTAGATCTAATGTACATGCATATGCACAATGATCATATGATTTTGTGTTTTAATGATTCATGTGTTGATTAGTATGTTCATTGCTATACATGTATTGCAATTTGTAATCACCATTGTTTACATGATTCCATATTTTGTGTTTTCACAATTGTTTTGATATTATGTATATCTTGATTCTTATAGCATATGAATTTACATAAGGATCATTTTTAGAATAATTGTTGATTTATGACTTGTTTTATGCTTTATGATTTGAATATATGCTTAGATGTTAGTTTTCATGAAAACTAGGAGTTATACTTGTACATAGAATGGGCTACAAATAACCTTTATATATGTTTGTGCTTGGATGCCTATTTGTACTCATTAGATGTGCTAGTATAGTCTAGTTTTGATGATTCATGCATTCATACATGTATTCCTCATTTTTGATATGTTTTATGATCATGTGTTTTCTATGATAAAGTGTTTTCACTTCATGTATATGTCTATTTTGCCAAATCTTAAGATATACATGTATGCCCCTTGAGTCATTTGCTTTTCATGCAAATCTATATTTTGGACTCAATTGTATTTAGGGATATGTATGTATACTTTTGCTTTGTCTAAACATACATATACCTTGAAGTATAAATTGACTTTTAATGAAGAGTTTAGACTTTCATGTTTTTAGGAGATTTCCTTTAGTAATGAAAATTTAGTTTTCATATGTTTATATTTTAAAGGAATTTCAATTGAGCTTGATTGTCCATTTTCATGATGATATGTTTACACACAACACTTGTACACTCACCCTATTTAATGTTTTCTCATGATTTAGTTTTCATGAGTACAATTTGTGCTATCTAGATTTTGAGTGTTTTAGTGCCTTGTGAGTTACATGTGTTCATGAAAAACATTTTTGTTATTCCTTACTCGAAGGATTTCGTACTAGTTTACCCTCCATTTAACTAGTTGCGATATTCTTCATTTTGGTAGAGATTTTGAAACATACTATAATTTCAAATCTATTTTTGAAAACCCCTACCATAAAGGGTGGTTGGATGGGAGATCATGTTCATGTATGCTTTACAATGAAAATCATTTTAAACTTGCACATGATTGGGTGGTAGTGAATATGAGATATACACTTGATCTTATTGTTGTTTCAATTGGTATCATTGAATTCTTTCAATTGGTATCAAATCTTGACATCCTTTTGTATACTCATATATGTTTTGTTTTATATATATGTATGCATACACTTCATATAGTATCAATTTTAAATTGGTATCTATTTCTTACATACATCTATAGATGATTCATTTGTGCTTCAAGATATATGCACAAATTTTGCTTATGATAAGCTTGATTTTTTTTAATGACCATCATTTTCAATTGATTCAATTTTCAATTGGTTTCTTTATACAAGCATTATCATTATCTTGCTTATGCTAAGCTTGAGCTTTAACATTATTTCAATTGACTTAGTTTTCAATTGGTATCTTATTTCTAGCTTAAGCATATGTTTAGTTGGTATTTCATAAAGGGGGAGAAAACTCACATTTCAATTTTTCAATTGGTATTTAGTTTACCATTGGTTTTGTTCCACTCCCACTCCCTAACTTTATAATGAAAAATGATTAAAGAATGATTATTGATTTTTAATTGGTTTCTTTTGCTTATAAAGATAAATATCTCAATTGGTATCTAGATGCATTTGTTCACTCAAATTGGTATCAATGTGTTTTTCAATTGGTATCATGTGTTTTATTTTCAATATGTTCTAATTTCAATTGGGATCATATTTGTTTTCAATGCCCCTCTTACTTTCAATTGGTAATTGGTAGGCATTTCTTAAATGTTTTTATGATCACTTTCTATTGATATCATAATGCACTTCTTTGACACATTTTTTTTAATTGGTATCATTTTTGGTTTCACCCCTTGAAGTAGCTTGTTTATTCTTTATTTCATATATTTAGGGGGAGAAGAATTCATATCTATTTTGTTTTTACCCCTTTGTTGATGATTGACAAAAAGGGGGAGAAGATTTATTGGAGTTGATATGCATGAGTTTTCAGTTCATTTCATCTCCATTGGTATTGGTATCAAGAGCATTATGAGTTTTGTTTTTATTAGTATCTATTGGTATCAAGAGCATTATGAGTTTTGCTTTTATTAGTATCCATTGGTATCAAGAGCATGTTTTGGTAATGTAGTTGTTTTGTTTTAATTGGAATCAATAGCATGTTTCATATGCATATTCATTTTATGTCAAGAACCTTGTTTATATGCATCTTATTGTTTGTTTATTCCTATGCATGAGTTAAGGGGAGCTTCTTTGAAGCTTTACTTTAATCCATGCATATATAACTCCATGAGTTTTGTCATCATCAAAAAGGGGGAGATTGTTGGCCCAAAGGCCTTCCACTCTAGTTTTGATGATGATTAACTCATGTAGTTATGTGTACTAATAATCTTGTGATTTTAGTTTCAGATTATTAACCAAGATATTAGTTGGTGTTTAGCTTCAACAAGATGATTTGGAAGCTTGCACATGTTGATTCAAGAGCCCAAGCGTCAAAGATCATATATAGCACTTGCTTGGTGAATCACGGTTTGGACCGAGTCAACTTGGAGACGGCGCTCTACAAGAAGACTTAGGTATCCCTAGTTTAGTTTGTGTTTAGAGCCTAATTGTAAAGATTAGAATAGTATGATAATGCTCAAGTTCACAACACACACACGTTTCATGTTTTGAATATTGGTTTTGGATTTATGGTTTAAACGATCTTGATTTTCATGAATAGACATTATATCAAAACAAGTTTACATGGTTTATTGTATATTAGATTTGTTCTATATACATGCATGCTTCAAAGACTTAGACAAACTTAATTTGATATACCTATTCATGTGTTTTAGGTTTTGTGTTTTGACAAAACTTATTTTTTGGAAATTAAAGACAAAAACTATATATATATATGTTTCATGTATATTGATTTCTATCCATATGCATCATGCCTCAAATGTTTAAATATCATGTTTTTGCATTTGGATAAGTTTTGAACAAAGTTTATTTGGAAAATCCAAGTTTTGAAAAATACTAGTTTTGGTTTTTGATAAAATTGGCAAGACACCAAAATGAATTGATATGATTGATATATGTCTTGGAATTTTTATCACTAGTTTGTGTTTCAAAATAAAATGATAAAACAAGTTTCTATGGAAGTTTTAGCAAAGATAAAAATGTTTTTACAATGTGTTTTAAGTATGTTTTTCTGTTCCAGGCTTCAACCAAGTCGACTAGGACCCTGATTAGTCGACTAGGTCTGAGGTCGGTCGACCGGGCCGGTCGACTGACGTGCACAAACCTGTGCACGTTTCTGGCACAGTCAGCGGTCGACCGGGACGGTCGACCGAGCAGAATAGTCTGCTCTCTGGATTATTCGGTCGACCGGGGCGGTCGACCGCTAGTTGCCAACGGTCAAAAATTGACCGTTGGACGGTCGACCGGGCGGTCGACCGCAGGGTCATTTCTGGCAAAACTGCTGCCAAACGGCTATTTTCTGGATTAGCCTATAAATACCCCATTTGCAAGAGTTTTTCCCTAAGATTTTTTTTGTGCGAATTTTTGCTGATTCTCTGGTGTTTTCAAAGCAATCAAAAAGGGTTTATGAGCTTGAATTGAACAGTCCATTTGTGTTTTCATTAGGGTTTGGAAAATCAAAGAAGGGTTTTTGGGAAAGAATTTTGATTGAACTATTCTATCTTGATTTCTTGATTTTTCCCAAGGATTTTCTTTGTGATTTCTGATTTCCATTCCTTTAGTTTTCTCCACACTTGAGCAAAAATCTACTATCTATATCTATAGGTTATTTGTGTGGAAGAAGAAGAAGTTTGTGGTTGTTGTTGTCACCACCAAGTTGTAACCCAATCTTTTCCTAGCTTTGTGCTTTGGGTTGTATCCCTCTAGTTGAGAGGTGATCCTTGTATTGGTTGGTGATTGGGAGTTTGTTGTATTGGTTTGAAAATTTGCCTCAAGGAGGAGGTTATGATTGTTGGAGTTTGCCTCAAGGAGGAGGTTGTGTTGGTTGGCTTGGATTTGTGCCTCAGGGAGGAGGTTGTAAAGAGAGGAGTTGGGTACTACTTGTAAAGGGTCCTAGGTGGACGAGCTAGTGGAAATCCTTCGTGTGTCGAAGGCGGGGATGTAGAGCTGGGTGCTCGAACCTCGATAACATATCTTTGTGTTTGCGCTTGATCCATTGGCTCTCTCTCTACTCTCTCTTTACTTTGTGCCTTGCATTTATTTACATTGCTCATTCATATTTGCTTGGCTTGGTTGTGTGCATCACTTGTGTAAGATCACCTAGAGGGGGGGTGAATAGGTGATGGCTAATCTAATGGTCACTTATGAACAAATAATGCGGAATTAAACTGAGTTGACCAAATTAAAACTTCTTTTAATTGAACACTTATGTATAACTCAAGAGTGTTGCCGAATTCCCCTTGCGAGGCTCTGGACAAGCTCCTCTAGATTCCCCTTGAATGGGTTGAGGTGCCGCGTTGGCTCTCTTGGTTGAATACTAGTGTTAACAACAATCCCAAGCAAGTATGTATATCAATTATGAGCACAAGGGAATATATCATGCATATATAGGATGAACACAATAAATTGAATGCAAGATATAAAATAGAGACAAAGAGAGAGAGAGGGAAGAGTAAGCAATCGCAAACACAAAGGGTTTGTTTCGAGGTTCGAGCACACTTGCTCTACATCCCCGCCTTCGACACACGAAGGATTTCCACTATGTAAGATCCCACCGGATCTCTCCTCGGTGCCGTACACCTACAAACCCTCGGACTCCCAAGTCCCGTACACACGCAAGTCCACCGACTCGCCGAGCCGTACCTCTACCACCAAGAGTTCACACCGAACTCCAACCACAACGAGCACACTTGCCCGCTTCCTCAAAGTACAATGGAAATCTCTTTGATGATCACAACACTTGATCACCTAAAGAGCACTCTCACTACAACACACCTATAGGAATATCTAGCAATGGAAGCTCAAGTGTGGTGTGAGAAAAGCAAGGAAAGAAAGCTTTGGTAGAAAACACAAGAAATCACTTTAACACTCTCTTGATAAAAACTCCCTTTTGATTGGAAGTATTAGCACTCTATTTTGTGGAGAAAACTCTTCTAAAAGTATCAGAAAAACAGCTCAAGAAATCTCCAAAATCTTCTCTCTAAAACAAGTGACAAGACCCCTTTTATAGGGCTGCCAGAAAATAGAGCCGTTGGGCTCCTGTCAATGCTGTCGGTCGACCGCCGGTCGACCGGCCAACGGTCATTTTTCTGACCGTTGCAGCCACCGGTCGACCGGCTCGGTCGACCGATAACCTGGAATGAACTGTCGGTCGACCGCCCGGTCGACTGATATTTCCAGAGAGCAAAGCTCTCTTGGTCGGTCGACCGACCCGGTCGACCGGCCACTGTGCTGACAACGTGCACAGGGCTGTGCACATCGGTCGACCGGACCGGTCAACCGGTTTGGCCTGTCAGCCAGTTTCCAGGTCAGAAAACAGGATTTAAAAATCTTTTATAAAATCCTAAAAATACATAGAAATTCTACAAAAATAGTTTAACCAATATACTTGAAAGAACAAACATGCTTGCACAAAATCAAGACATGTTATAGATGTTTTGGTCTATTTTTGTAACTTGGAAATATTAGCTCAATAACCAAAATGTATTTTTCCAAAACATGTTTTTCCAAACTTGTTTTTCTAAATCTTCATCAAATACAAAAACAAGATATTTGAGTTCATTTAAAAGCATGGTGTGTATGGATATGATCCACTACACAATCAATATGGAATATCTATGTTTTTGACATAAAGCTCTAATCATGATTTTGGTTTAAAAGATATGAACTATGAAATACCAAAATCTAAGATAAATATTTTTCTAAATAAAATTCTTTTCTAAAATGAAATCTTTATGAAAGCAATTTAAATCAAGAGTTCTATCAAGAGTGTGTGTGTGTGATATAACTTGAGCAATCCACCAACTATCTATCCTTTACATTTTTACTAAAACAAAAATATAAATTCTATACCTAGACACAAGTCTTCAACTTCTTGAAGTCTTCACTTGAAGGCTTCTCATCTTCTTGACTTGGTCCAAGCTTGATCCAAAAACTTCCTTGGATCACCACATGCAAGCTCCAAATCTTGTTCTTTTATCCTTTGTTGAGCTATGCACCTACTAAGATCTTGATCATGAATCTGTCACTAATTAAACACAAGATCATTAGTAACTATAACTACATGAGTTGATCATCATCAAAACTATGGTGAAGGGCCTTTGGGCCAACATCTCCCCCTTTTTGATGATGACAAAACTCATGGAGTTATATATGCATGGATTAAAGTAAAGCTTCAAAGAAGCTCCCCCTTAACTCATGCATACCAAATAAATAATAGATATGTCAAATAAAGCACATGACATGTATGCAATGTAGGAGATGCAATCATATAAATCAAATCATAAATCAAATCTTTTGCTCCTAATTGCAAGACAACATATATGCATAAATACAAATCTTACTCCCCCTTAAGCAAGGAACCAAATACTTCTCCCCCTTAAGTAAGGAAATCATGAAATCATGCATATAAAATCACAATTCTTCTCCCCCTTTTTGTCAATCATCAACAAAGGGTTCAAAGAAAAATACATCAAACAAATTTTTCTCCCCCTTTTTTTGTCAAAAATAAGGAAATCAAGGAGGGTAAATACAAATCAATCATAAAATTTATATGCGATATAAATTCATGAAGAGGAAGACGTTAAGTTAGCTTCCCGACACATATACATTACATGAAAGAGGGATGACAAGCCCTAATTCACATAACGTATAATATGTCATGCATAAGAGGAGATGTGAAGCTCCCCCTACACACGTATATCATGAAAAGAAGAGTTGTCAAGCTCCTCAAATTATAATATACTCAACATGAATCTATATGTAGAAGAGATGTTAAGCTCTCCTTGCATATAGACAACACAAATCAAAATTTTGAATTTTTCTTTATCAAAACAAAATTTTAACTTTTTCTTAGTAAAAACAAATTTTGAGATATCAATTGTAAAATAATCAAATTTTGAATTTTTGATACCAATTTCAAAACACAATGCATAAGCTTATTATGAAATACCAATTTGAAATCTAATTAAGCTTAGCATCAACAATCTTTGTGCTTTAAAGGAAATACCACTTGTAAATAAGCACAAATAGATAACATATATGTATGACAAGAATAATACCAATAGAAATTGATATAATTTGAAGGCATTCATACATACAATCAAAATATGAATATACACAACATGAAGTCATATTGATACCAATTGAAAAGTAAGCATAAGTGTATACATCATGTAGTCTACCATATGAAGAATTCAAACTAGTTAAATGAAAGTGTTTTAACAACTAGTAAGGAATCCTTCAACCAAGGAATACAACAAAAAATATTTTCATGGAATATGCATAAATCACAAGGCACTAAAACACTCTAATCCATAAAGTCCATATAATTTCAAAAGAGGTGAGTGTACTAATATTATGTGAAACATGACATCATGAAAATGACAATAAAACTCAATATTCCTTAAAATTTTGAATTATCATAACTTTAAAACCTTGAAAAAAAATTTTTTTTTATTAAAAAAATGTTTCATAATATATGTATGTTTTGTCAATACAAGAAGCATACATACATATCTCTAACACAATTGAGTCCATATATAGATTTGCATGAAAGGCAAATGACTCAAGAGGTATCCATGTATATCTTAATGTTTTGGCAAAATAACCATATACATGAAATGAAATCACATGATCATAACATAAATCCAAACGGGAATACAAGTTTAAGAATGTAATGATCATCAACAAGGCTATACTAGTACATCTAATAGGCACAAATAAGCATTCAACCCAATCATATATAGATTATTTGTGGTCATAAGGTGTACAAGTATAAATCCAAGTGTTGACAAATACTAACATCTAAACTAATATTCAATACAATGAAGCATCAAAATTTTGAAATCACAAAAGAATTTATCCATAAAATAGAATCATGTGCAATACTTGAAGAATAGATAACTAGTTTAAATAAATTTTTGACAAACTAGTTAAAGATCCTTCATAAATAAAAAATCATATGTTTTTCATGAATAATACTAAATACATAAAGTTCAAGCACTCATATTCCATAAAGCTCCAAATTATATATTTTCTTAAAGATAGAGTGTTCAAAGGTTATGTAAATAGTGTCTACATGAAAATAGTCATTGAAGCCCAAAACGATCATAAGTCAAATTTTTAACAACAAATCATGAAAAATCATTTTTCACTAAAATCAACAATTTTCATGGTATATGTATGGTTTATACAAATCTAACAATATGCATACATATCCCAAAAATAAAAGAGTCTATTAAATGTTTGCATGAAGGCAAGAGACTCACGGGTATACATGTATATTTATTAGATTTGAATTAAGCATGCATATACATGAAGTAAATCACAAAAATTGGCAAAACATGTATATATGAGAATTATCAAAACTAGATTATACATATGCATAAAGTGGATACAAGTGAGCATGAAGTTCAATTATTTAAGAGTCAATTGTAATTCACTATGTGTATATGTATACATACAAGTTTGACAAATCTACATCTAAGCATGTAACTACCACATAAAACACAAATAAAACAAAAATCATGAACATGCTATGAATGTATGAAATAAGTAAAAGCATGTATATAAAAATAGGAGTTAAGAAATTGTTACCAACTCCAAAGCTCCAAGCATGGTGGATTTTTCCACCAAAATTTCCTTGATAGCAATGCATCTATAAGAGTGTCCATCATATCCATTGCATTCGCTACCAGGCACCAATCCTCTCACGTTTTGTGAGAGCCCTCACCTACATCAAAATTAAAGGGTGGGGGTTTTGGTACCCATGTTTTCTTGGGTCCTTTGGGGTTAGCATTGTTGTAAGGAACCCAAAATTTATTTATACTTAGCAAAATATAGATATGGTTTCTTATCAAAACAATATTTTGCTAGATGGCCTTTGCGGCCACAATGTGTACATATGTACACCTTAGCATGATGCTTATGAGTGTGATTGTGATCGTGATGTGCACCATAAGCATGAGCATGATGAGTATGTGCATGAGCATGTGGAGTTTGTTTCTTGGGAAACATGGACTCCAATCTAGTATGTTTAAATGCACAAGAGTTCAAAGTTGAACTCAAAATATTCATCTTATTTTTCATATTCTTAATCTCATTAGATGTGGCATGAAAAGCATGATGAGATGAAGAATCATTTTTCTTTTTCTTCTTAGCAACAAAATCTTTTTCTTTTTCAACAAATTTTCTTTTCAAAGTAGTATTTTCTTGCAAAATATCTTCTTTTTGTTTTTCCACCAAGTCAATCTTTTCTTTCAAAGTATTGTTTCCTTCACACAAATACTCAATTTAGAAAATAAGGAAACATTCTCATTTTTCAAATCTTCTTTTTCTTTTTCTAAGCATGCGACTTTATTCCTAAGTGAATCATTTTCATTAAGCATGCAATCAAATTCCTTTTTCAAAATCTTATTATCTTTTTCTAAACATGCATGTTATCTCTACATGAATCATGATCTACATGCATGCTAGCAATATCCTTTTTCAAATTTTTAATTTCTTTCTTTTTCATGTCATATCTTTCAAGCAATAATTGGCATAAAGAATTTAGCTCATCATATGACATACTAGCATCCTCATCATCGGATTCGGTATTTACCTCAAGGGGGTCATCCCCTTGGACCATGTAGCACTTGTTGGAGGTGTCGCTTCCAACATCCGAATCGCTCCCCGCAAGGTATTGTTCATTTTCGCCAAGGGAGATGAGGGTGTTCCAAACTACAAAAGCCATATCAATATTAGCAACCCTAAATAAGTAATCATCATTTAGGGTACTCTTCAAAGCATTTAGGGCTTTTGTATTAGCCTCAAGATTCTTACCATCTATACAATAAGCATTATTAGTAGTGGTAAGATATACATTATAACCTAGGGCTTTGAGGAATAATGACATCTTAACTTTCCAAATGTGGATGTTAAGAATGTCAAAGGTGGGTGGTGACATAAAGTCCATGGTGAGGTGTGTGTGTACAACAATATTGTGATTAGCCCAAATGTAAGATCTTCAACTCTTAGGTTGTTAGACCCTTATCAAGAGCACTAGCTCTGATACCAATTGTAAGATCACCTAGAGGGGGGGGTGAATAGGTGATGGCTAATCTAATGGTCACTTATGAACAAATAATGCGGAATTAAAACTGAGTTGACCAAATTAAAACTTCTTTTAATTGAACACTTATGTATAACTCAAGAGTGTTGCCGAATTCCCCTTGCGAGGCTCTGGACAAGCTCCTCTAGATTCCCCTTGAATGGGTTGAGGTGCCGCGTTGGCTCTCTTGGTTGAATACTAGTGTTAACAACAATCCCAAGCAAGTATGTATATCAATTATGAGCACAAGGGAATATATCATGCATATATAGGATGAACACAATAAATTGAATGCAAGATATAAATAGAGACAAGAGAGAGAGAGGGAAGAGTAAGCAATCGCAAACACAAAGGGTTTGTTTCGAGGTTCGAGCACACTTGCTCTACATCCCCGCCTTCGACACACGAAGGATTTCCACTATGTAAGATCCCACCGGATCTCTCCTCGGTGCCGTACACCTACAAACCCTCGGACTCCCAAGTCCCGTACACACGCAAGTCCACCGACTCGCCGAGGCCGTACCTCTACCACCAAGAGTTCACAACCGAACTCCAACCACAACGAGCACACTTGCCCGCTTCCTCAAAGTACAATGGAAATCTCTTTGATGATCACAACACTTGATCACCTAAAGAGCACTCTCACTACAACACACCTATAGGAATATCTAGCAATGGAAAGCTCAAGTGTGGTGTGAGAAAAGCAAGGAAAGAAAGCTTTGGTAGAAAACACAAGAAATCACTTTAACACTCTCTTGATAAAAACTCCCTTTTGATTGGAAGTATTAGCACTCTATTTTGTGGAGAAAACTCTTCTAAAAGTATCAGAAAAACAGCTCAAGAAATCTCCAAAATCTTCTCTCTAAAACAAGTGACAAGACCCCTTTTATAGGGCTGCCAGAAAATAGAGCCGTTGGGCTCCTGTCAGTGCTGTCGGTCGACCGCCGGTCGACCGGCCAACGGTCATTTTTCTGACCGTTGCAGCCACCGGTCGACCGGCTCGGTCGACCGATAACCTGGAATGAACTGTCGGTCGACCGGCCCGGTCGACTGATATTTCCAGAGAGCAAAGCTCTCTTGGTCGTCGACCGACCCGGTCGACCGGCCACTGTGCTGACAACGTGCACAGGGCTGTGCACATCGGTCGACCGGACCGGTCGACCGGTTTGGCCTGTCAGCCAGTTTCCAGGTCAGAAAACAGGATTTAAAAATCTTTTATAAAATCCTAAAAATACATAGAAATTCTACAAAAATAGTTTTACCAATATACTTGAAAGAACAAACATGCTTGCACAAAATCAAGACATGTTATAGATGTTTTGGTCTATTTTTGTAACTTGGAAATATTAGCTCAATAACCAAAATGTATTTTTCCAAAACATGTTTTTCCAAACTTGTTTTTCTAAATCTTCATCAAATACAAACAAGATATTTGAGTTCATTTAAAAGCATGGTGTGTATGGATATGATCCACTACACAATCAATATGGAATATCTATGTTTTTGACATAAAGCTCTAATCATGATTTTGGTTTAAAAGATATGAACTATGAAATACCAAAATCTAAGATAAATATTTTTCTAAATAAAATTCTTTTCTAAAATGAAATCTTTATGAAAGCAATTAAATCAAGAGTTCTATCAAGAGAGTGTGTGTGATATAACTTGAGCAATCCACCAACTATCTATCCTTTACATTTTTACTAAAACAAAAATATAAATTCTATACCTAGACACAAGTCTTCAACTTCTTGAAGTCTTCACTTGAAGGCTTCTCATCTTCTTGACTTGGTCCAAGCTTGATCCAAAAACTTCCTTGGATCACCACATGCAAGCTCCAAATCTTGTTCTTTTATCCTTTGTTGAGCTATGCACCTACTAAGATCTTGATCATGAATCTGTCACTAATTAAACACAAGATCATTAGTAACTATAACTACATGAGTTGATCATCATCAAAACTAGGGTGAAGGGCCTTTGGGCCAACAACTTGTTGATAGCACTTGAGTATAATTTGCATTAAGTTTTTAAATTCCGCATTTAGTTCATAGATTAGCATTGTCACCTATTCACCCCCCTCTAGGTGACTTTTCAATTAACAGTCTCTATTCACGTCAGTTGTTAACACTTCTTCTTTGTTGAAAGAATGAAAAAGAATGAAAAAGAAAAGAAAATGAAATCCAGAATGTGATAGGTGAGGAGAGCGATGAAAACGACAAAGAAAACAAAGTGAAGTGGTTTGGAAAACAAATAGAAAAGGAAATGGAACAAGGTTGAACTAAGAAGGCGATGAAAACAACGAAGAAAATGATAGAAAGAATTTTGGAAATAGATTTTTAAACAAGCTAAAAGAAAACTCATAGCTACTAACTACTAAATGCTCCACTAACCATGCTAACCTCTTCGAGATAGTTGCCTCACATTTTGATCCTTGGCCTTCACAATCCTTGGCTCCAAGAGACGGTACAAAGCATGGCACATGGCTGGTTCATAACAATCAAAACATTGCATCAAGAACAAGCTAATACAAGCATCACTCATTACACTACTAGCATGAAATAAAAGAGCATGAAATAAAAGAGAGTTAGCTTGGTTAGCAAGTTAGCAAGTTAGATGTTAGAACCCATCATCTTTGGCCATCAATGGCTCTTGCAAGAACAAGGCCTTGTAGAGACAACCCGATTCATGTGGATTATCAAGTAAGCGGTTAGATGGTTAGTGGTTAGTAGTTAGATTGTCATGAGAAGAAAAACTAGCAGGAAATCATGTAGAAGGTGAAGGAGATTACATTGGAAGAGAAAGGAGGCATCTTTACATAGAGTGTCACTCTCTATTACATCAATCTCTTGCTTTCTCTCTCTAGAAATAACTCAGCCCTACTACAATGATCTAGGAAAAAGAAATGAAAAATACAAGAAATGAAGAACACTCACCTACACTACACTAAAATCTGAACCTACTCCTAAAAACGAAGACTGCTCTCGGTTTGGGCCATTGCAGGGGTATTTATAGGCGAAAGAACTCTCCAGAAGACGAGACGGGGCCACGCGTCAAAAATCGACGCGTGGCTCCACTGGAATGCCGCGGATCCGCAAGGAATGCCGCGGATCCGCTGCAATTCCAGAGAGTTGGGTCTCTGGATTTCGTCAGGCGCTCCCTCTGGCTGCGAGAATTGTCAGGGTATATCCCGTTTCTGCTATTTGCCTCCGAATATTCGTCTGACAAGCGCAAGAGTTTAGGTTCAATGCATCTTCTAGAGAATCCTTTACTTGGCCTCCAAGTAATGCGGGATTAATTACCCTTAATTGGGTCTAATTAAGCTCTTATTCCATCTTTGCCTTTGGACTTTGGATCTACCTGCAATAAAGACCAAAACACGGTTTAGATCGACAATTTATTCATAAAGCAGTGAGAGAATGCGACATAATAATGTAGAATTGTAGACTAATCACACTCCCACACTTATTCTTTTGCTCGTCCCGAGAAAAACAAGAAAAGAAAACTATACTACAGATGTTATTATACCACTTTCGCAGGTGACGCGATTGCACTGAGCGTGTGCAACAAGCCGTTAAACCTCTAGGTTACCCTAGAGGAGGAGTGTTGTCTCCTGAGGGTTTTCAGCGGATTGCACCCACAAAATCCATAAAGAAAGAAGACAAATGTTAGTATTTTGAAAACACATTTTGAAAGAGAGACATGTTTTTGAACTATTTTTGCAAAGATATAAGTGATCTAAGGTCATAAGTCCACCACAAATTAATCTTCCTTAAACTTAGTCTCTATGCAAGATCTTGTCTTCAATTAAGGTAAGAATTCAAAATTGGATTGAATATTTTATCTCTCATAAAAACCTAGATAATATGCACTTTGTGATAGTGAAGATTTCTGGGATTTCAACTCTAACCATTAAGCCATTTATTTATATATTTATTTCCTTTTTCTTTTTCTTCTTTTTTTTTCTTCTTCCCTTAGTTTTCTTAGGCTTTCTAGTTCACCCATGTAGCGAGCCTATAACCGATGACTCCCAAACCAGACGGTCCTAGGGCACCAGATGAGAAAACATCCCTCGGGTTAAAGGACTCGAGTAAACAAGGCCACAAAACTAAGGGGGATTATTTGATTCTTTTGACCACCGTTAGGCGTGAATAATCATGCTTCTTGAGGCATAGTTATCCAGCTTAATAAGTGATGTTTTTTTCTTTTTATTTACTTTATGGCATTTTAGGTCTTTGTTTCCATCCCAAAAATTGTGTAAGTGCGATGTGCATACTATCTAAGGCAAAAAATTCAAGATAAAATTATCTCCCCAATTTATCTTACTTAGCCTATAATTTTAAACAAGATCCATTATTTTGACTAGGTTTAAGATGTCATATTAAGGCTTTCTTAATTTCTAAGATCATCTTAATTTTCTTAAAATAGATCAAAACTTTGTCTCTTATTTCAAAAAGTTTTTAAAGAAAGAGAAAATTCCTATACAAAAGAAAAGATTTCTAAAAGTATCCTAAAAGAAGTGTAAAATAAAGAAATCTAAAAAACTCTAAGTTAGTAAACCCTCCCCCACACTTATCTCATGCATTGTCCTCAATGCATCGTGATATATGTATGCATGAAACAAATAGAGAGGGAAGGAAAATCACCTCAAGGTGGTGGTTTCGGTGGCGGTCTGATTGGTCCACGAAATACGACCCAATCATTCTTGCGTGGAGTCCGGAGGAACCCACCAGAAACCTCCATAATACAACCCACTAAAAAGATGTATGCATGAATGATTTTTATTAACAATTTTACCCCATCCAATTTCCAAATTTTCAAATAATTTCGGAGTTAAATTTTTCAAAATCCTTGTCCCAGAATGGAATGATTGATTTGGACTCAGGAAGTACAGGAACTAATATCGACTCAGAAAAATGACTCAAGTCAAGTAAAGGTTCGGGAGTCGAGATCGGTTCAGGAAGTGGGTCCAAATCAAAAAGATGAAGCTTAAGTCCACATTCATTTCTCCATGATGGAATGTGACTTTCTAAGAGTGGTGATTCAAGTTCAGGAATGACAGGTATGGGAATCAAAACTGACTCTAAAATGTTGCTCAAATTGGGTAACATTGGAGTCAATAGTGATTCGGGAATTTGAACTGGATCACAAATTTGAGGATCAAAGTCACATTCCTCATTGAGTTCAATTCCACAAAAATGAGAACTTGTCAATTTATCATGGGACTTTCAAAAGTAAGAAATTGGTCATGTTCAATATGATCATCATAAATGATTGGTGATTCAATTTCACAATGGATTGGCACTGGATCCAATACTGACTCGGGAAAAGGATTAAAATCAGGTGAAGATACTGGAGTCATAATTGAATTAGGAAGTAGAATTGAATCAATAATTTGAGGTTCATGATCATATTCATGCTCAAGTTCAATTTCAGGAAAAGGATAACTTGCCAAAATGTCAATGGGATTTAAAGTTTGGACAAGTTCAGATTGGTGTGCTGAAATTGAATCTTGATTTCCAAAATGACAAGAGTCTTGGGTCAGATCAATAGAGTTTGGCATAGCTGAATTGGTCAAAGGTTGATAAGATAGAGTTTCCTTATTCCTATAAATGTTAACCAATTGACTCAATTGTGTTTCCAATCTATTGACAGACTCGGCATGTGATTTTTGATATTGTAATAAAGACTCCTCCAAGATTTCTATACTCTTTTCAAGACTTGATGTATTTCCAAGTGGTTGCTCTAGAATGGGAGTATAAGAATCTTGGTTTTGGAAATTTTGTGAATAATGTGAGTCAAAAATGTTGTGAGATTGAAGCTTAGACTCACACAAGAGTTCTGTAATCATTTCCAGGACAGATGGTTGTTCATTGTGAAGAGGTGGAACTGAGTAAGACTCTTGAAAATATTGTGGAATTGGAGAGGCCAATGTTTCTTGAAGTTGTTGCTCGGCCCTTTGTAGATTGGCTTCTAAACTCTTTTGTAACTCAGATTTATCTTCAATGGGAGGTGTAGAAAAAGGAGTATAGGAAGCAAAATCGGGGAATGAACATTGTGTAAATTGTGGACGAGGTGGATATTGTGGACAAGGAGGTTAAAAATTAAACTCGGGGGAAGTGAATCCCCATTGACTCTGTGACGAGTTGAAATTATTTTGGAAATTATAGTCATAAGAATGTGGGTATGGGTTGTATTGATTCGGATAAGGCCAACCCGGTGTATTTGATTGGTGCATATTGTAAAACGCCGGGTTGGAATTATCCGAACCAAATGGGGTTGGTGTGAAATATGGATTCATGTTCGGATTGAAAGAATTGTTATTGTTGAATGCCATTTCACAAACAATCACAAACAAAAAGAAAAAAATCAAACAACAAACAAAAAGAAGAAGAAAAAAATCAAAATCAAGCCGATAGAAGGGTTGACCTAGACCTAGATGAAATGTCCCTAGGGGCCAACGTCTATTCAAATTTTATTAGGGCTTTGGTTGTGTGAGTGGGGAGATGATTTTGGGCTAAGGAAGGGTTATGAAATCCCACCTTATCTCGTTTGGGTTTTGCCCTTAATTTCAATTCGTGCAAGTGTGCAATATAGATAAGAATATAACACAAAGTGACAAATCACCCACGTGTTTGTCCTATGCTATATGCAATGCCATATGTACATCTCCATCCAAATCACAACAACAGAACAAAATACAGTATATTGGAATTGAATTGACAAGTGCCTAAATGCAAATGTCTAAACCGTTTTAAAAACGTCCAATTACCGTATTTTAGTTCTTTTATTTATTTATGGTGTGTAGGCAAGCAAAGCAGAAAGATAGCAGTACAAATCAACTAGTTATTACAAGATACACATCCCAGAACAAACAAGATACAAAATTATTGCACAATGGCCGCGGTTGCGCGGCAAATGTCGCGATGTCGCGGCTTTTGTTTAGAAACTGGGGCCCTGCTTTCAAGAGCAGGGAGAGGCAAAGCTAGTTTCTGTTCGACAATGTTAAGCACCTGTAAATATTGCCCTGCACACCAAAACAGAGAAGACAATGTTAACAAAAACGTGACATCAAAACCATTCCCTTCCCCGGCAACGGCGCCAAAAATTTGATCGGGGCGGAACTAGCACTCAAAAAAATGTTTGTTTATGATATCGATGAAAAGCTAGAATGTGCTAATGTACCCTCGATACTTCCGTTATAGCATTGGCTCAACGGGTCGAATCCACAGGAAGGGAGGCGATAGAAGTATTAACAGTCTCTATTCACGTCAGTTGTTAACACTTCTTCTTGTTGAAAGAATGAAAAAGAATGAAAAAGAAAAGAAAATGAAATCCAGAATGTGGTAGTGAGGAGAGCGATGAAAACGACAAAGAAAACAAAAGTGAAGTGGTTTGAAAAACAAATAGAAAAGGAAATGGAACAAGGTTGAACTAAGAAGGCGATGAAAACAACGAAGAAAATGATAGAAAGAATTTTGGAAATAGATTTCTAAAACAAGCTAAAAGAAAACTCATGGCTACTAACTACTAAATGCTCCACTAATCATACTAACCTCTTCGAGATAGTTGCCTCACATTTTGATCCTTGGCCATCACAATCCTTGGCTCCAAGAGACGGTACAAAGTATGGCACATGGATGGTTCATAACAATCAAAACATTGCATCAAGAACAAGCTAATACAAGCATCACTCATTACACTACTAGCATGAAATAAAAGAGCATGAAATAAAAGAGAGTTAGCTTGGTTAGCAAGTTAGCAAGTTAGCAAGTTAGATGTTAGAACCCATCATCTTTGGCCATCAATGGCTCTTGTAAGAACAAGGCCTTGTAGAGGCAACCCGATTCATGTGGATTATCAAGTAAGTGGTTAGATGGTTAGTGGTTAGTAGTTAGATTGCCATGAGAAGAAAAACTAGCAAGAAATCATGTAGAAGGTGAAGGAGATTACATTGGAAGAGAAAGGAGGCATCTTTACATAGAGTGTCACTCTCTATTACATCAATCCCTTGCTTTCTCTCTCTAGAAATCACTCAGCCCTACTACAATGATCTAAGAAAAAGAAATGAAAAATACAAGAAATGAAGAACACTCACCTACACTACACTAAAATCTGGACCTACTCCTAAAAATGAAGACTGCTCTCGGTTTGGGCCATTGCAGGGGTATTTATAGGCGCAAGAACTCTCCAGAAGACGAGACCGGGCCACGCGTCAAAAATTGACGCGTGGCTCCACTGGAATGCCGCGGATCCGCAAGGATTGCCGCGGAACCGCGGCAATTCCAGAGAGTTGGGTCTCTGGATTTCGTCAGGCGCTCCCTCTGGCTGCGAGAATTGTCAGGGTATATTCCGTTTCTACTATTTGCCTCCGAATATTCGTCTGACAAGCGCAGGAGTCTAGGTTCAATGCATCTTCTAGAGAATCCTTTGCTTGGCCTCCAAGTAATGCGGGATTAATTACCCTTAATTGGGTCTAATTAAGCTCTTATTCCATCTTTGCCCTTGGACTTTGGATCTACCTGCAATAAAGACTAAAACACGGTTTAGATCGACAATTTATTCATAAAGCAGTGAGAGAATGCGACATAATAATGCAGAATTGTAGACTAATCATACAGGAAGTAAACTATTCTACTACAAGCATTCGTCACAGGCATAATACATGTACAATTCTAGGCACTCGACCACATGCAAATACAAGTACATGGTCCTTAGAAATTCAATTTATAACACGGAAAAATAAAATACAAAAATTTCTCACATTACAACTTAACCCGTCGAAGCGGGGAAACCAAATAATGAGACGACCTTAAAAAATGCCAGAAATCTAGAATCCCAAGAATATGTGTAATTATATATATATGAATATATATTATTTTTTAGAGAGAGAACAATGGAAAGAGGAGAGAGAGATTCAAAAGAGAGAAGGAAAAGAAATTAAGAGAGGGAGAGAGAGAGAGGGAAGCCCTGCTCACGGCCAGGGAGGGTTGTGAGCTCCCAGCCTGGTGGGTCCCAGGCCATCCTGAGCTAGCCGCCGGCGCCAAGAGGTGACGGTGCTGAAATACACCTAGAGGGGGGGTGAATAGGTGTAAGTGCTAATCTAGTAAACTAAATGCGCTAAATGTGGAAGCTTAAAACAATTCTTGCAACACACTTAATACAACCAACAAGTGTACCCGAATTCCCCGTGAAAGGCTCTAGAATAACTCCTCTTGATTCCCCTAGATATGAGTTGAGGTGCTATATGAAGCTCTTGTGGTTAAGTATAAGTGAGGCACACACAAACAACCAAGCATATAGGATGAATAGGCAATATGAAATATGCAAGGCACAAATGCAAGCAATAAGATATGAATGAATGAATGATACTTTGCATAAATAAGAGAGAGAGAGAGAGAGAGTTAGGAGACAGTGGATCAAACGCTAACAACAAGATATGTTTCGAGGTTCGAGCACCTTGCTCTACATCCCCGCCTACACCACCGTGTAGGATTTCCAATCCACTATCTCCCACCGAGGGAACCTTCACCGAGAAGGATTTGTTACAACAATGGAGTACCGAACTCCTCTCTCAAACATCGCCTCACAAACGAGGGGTAGGCCCGTAGCCAGACAACACAACACCTCTACCTAAGAGGGTTACAACCACAAAGCTCCACCTCACACAAGAGGGAGCAAACACAAATCTCCACCTCTACCAAGAGGGAGCAAACCACAACCCAACTCCACACCCTCAACCTCTACCAAAGAGGGAGCAACACAAGAAATCAAGGGTTTACAATAAGTGGTGTATCTCAACCACAAACCTCTTTCCTTTTTCCACAAACAAGATCCTAATAGAATAGGATAGATGATAAGCTCAAGTGTGAAAAACTAGGTGTTTGGAAAACAAAGACTCAAAGAAAACACTTGGAAAACTCTTGTAAAAGATAGAGAATGAAAACCAAGACAAATCTCCCAAAATACTCTTTTCTTTGATTTTTCTAAAAACCTAAAACAAATAAGATTGAAAGTTTAAAGCTCAAAAACACTTTTGAAAACTTGTTTTAACACTAGGGAATTATCAATTTTTCTCTTGTAAAAACCTTAGCCAAAATCCCAAAGAAATGGGGTTTATATAGACCAAAATAGAAACTAGCCGTTAGGCTGATCTGGCGGCCTGACAGGCTAGCGGTCGGCCGGCCGGCCGACCGCCAACGGTCAAAAATCTGACCGTTGGAGCAAACCGATCGACCGCCCGGCCGACCGAAATAACAGAGAGCACTGCTCTCAGGTCTCACAAGCTTGTGCACGTCGGTCGACCGCAAGGGTCGACCGGCCTTTGGTACGGTCGACCCGTGCGGTCGGCCGTCCTGGCCTGTCAGCCACTGTTCTGGGACAGAAACACAGTTAAAACATTTTTCTAAAAATTCTTTTAAGTCTTGTAAAAATCTTCAAAAAAGTTTTATCATTTTGCATTGATATATAAACATGTGATAAACATTTCAACTCAAATATCAAGCATATGAAACATTTTTGTTTCTTAACAGTTTTACCAAAAACCAAAACATGTATTTTTATCAAACTTGAATTTTTCAATACATGAATAGAAAAGTCAAAATAAGTTGTTTAAAAGTTAAGCATGCATGTATAGAATGAAACAACTATACATATATCAATTAAACTTGTTTTGATCAACTATTCATGAAAACCAAAAACCAAACATAAAACGTGTGTGTTTGTGCACTTGAGCATATCAACTATACTAAGCTTTACAAATGGATCTAAACACACTATCTAAACTATGGATACCTAAGTCTTCTTGACGATCTTCATCTTCAAGTAGACCCGATCCAAAACTCCATTCATGAGCTAGGCAATGTGTGATCTGAAGCTTGAGCCCTGGAATCACTTGTGAAGCTTCCAAACACCTTTTGTTGAAGCTATCACCAAACTAACATCTTGTTATAAGATCTGAGACTAAAAACACAAGAATATTAGTAAACATAACTACATGAGTTAATCATCATCAAAACTAGGGTGGAAGGCCTTTGGGCCAACAATCTCCCCCTTTTGATGATGACAAAACTCATGGAGTTATATATGCATGGATTAAAGTTAAGCTTCAAGAAGCTCCCCCTTAACTTATGCATAAACAAATAAACATAAACATGCATGTATGACAATGCATAAACAAGATGCTCTAGATACCAAATGAAATATTCAAAACAAAGCATGCTCTAGAGACCAATTAAAATTAAACAATTAAACTTAATATATGCAAAACACAAATATGCATATATAAAACTCAAAATCTTTCTCCCCCTTTTGTCAATCATCAATAAAGGGGTTAAAGCTAAAACTTTCTCCCCTTTTCGTCTAAAACAAAAACATATCAATAAGGGGTTACGATCAATAAGATATCAAAGAAAAAAATATGACAAAGTAGCATCTTGATATCAATTGAAAGTAAACATAAAACAATCAATAAATGATATATGCTATACACATTCATGAAGAGGAAGACGCTAAGTTAACTTCCCTACACATATGCATTATATGAAGAAGGGATAATAAGCCCCAATTCACATAACACATATTATGTAATGCATAAGGAGATATGTGAAGCTCCCCTTACACACGTGTATCACATAAAGAAGAGTTATCAAGCTCCTCAATATAAGATACACTCAACATGAATCTATATGTAGAAGAGATGTTAAGCTCTCCTTGCATATAGGCAACATAAATCAAAAAAACTTTGAATTTTTCTTTAAACAAAATTTTTATTTTGATATCAATTTAGAAACAATGATGAGATTTATTGATACCAATTTAACTTTATATTCTACCATAAAGCAAGGGAGTGAAAATACAAATACCAATTGAAATAAGAAAATTGAATTTTCTCCCCTTTATGAAATACAAACTAAATACATGCATAAGCTTGTTTAGAGATATCATTGAAAACTAAATCAATTGAAATAAAGTTTAAACTCAAGCTTTAGCATAAACAAAATTTGTGCTCTAAGATATATGAATATAGTAGGCACAAACAAAACATATATGTATGAGAAATTGGATACCAATTGAAACTGATACCATTGAAATGAAAGCATACATACATACAAACATATGAGTATACAAGAGGATCAAATTGATACCAATTGAAAGAGTTCAATGATACCATTTGAGACAATAATAATAGCATGGTATAACTCATATTATCAAAACGAAGAATACGAACTAGTTTAAAAAATGGAAAGTTTTGTTACTAGTACGAAATCCTTCAAGTAAGGAATAAACTAAAGATAATTTTCATAAAACACATGTAAATCACATTGTACTTAAAAACACTCAATATTCAATGAAGTCCATACATCCTCATGAAAACATGCTTATGAGAAATATTTAAAAGATGGTGAGTGTACAAGTATAATGTGTAACATGACATTATGAAGATATGCAATTAAGCTCAAAATTATTTCTTGACAAATATAAAAATCTAAATTTAATAAAAATTTACATTTCAAGGTATATATATGTTTTGACAACACAAGAAGCATACATACACACAATTGAGTCCATAAATAAAGATTTGCATGAAAAGCAAATGACTCAAGGGGTATACATGTATATCTTAAAGTTTGCAAAATAAACATATGCATGAATTGAAATACACAATCATAGAATAAATTCAAAAATGGGAATACAAGTTTAGAATGCATGAATCATCAAAACTAGACTATACTAGCACATCTAATGGGTTCAAATAAGCATCAAACTCTCACATATATAGATTTATTTGTGGCCCACTATATGTAGAAGTATAAATCCTAGTGTTGACAAAACTAACATTTAAACTAATATTCACATCATGAAGCATCAAAACGAGATATAAATAAACATAATTAAAATAGATGTTGAGAATACAAAAGATTTTATCCATAGAAGGTGTGTATCTCATAAGCTAATTTAAGAATAATTAACTTGTATAAGTTGATTTTAAAAAGAACTAGTTAAAGATCCTTCAAATACATCAAATCATATGTTTTTCATAAAACATAACTAAATACATAGAGATTCAATCACTCAAGGTTTATAAAGCTCAAAATGATCATGAATCTAAGTCATGAAAATAAAGGAAAATGTGAGTGTTGAAAGATCGTGTAAATGGCATTTTTATGAAACTAGTCATTGAAGCTCAAATGAAACATGAGTATCAAACACATCAAAAACATTTTTCATAAAAACACTAATCTTCATGGTATATGTATGATTTATCCAAAACTAACAATACACATACATATCCCAAACATAAAAGAATCTATCAAATGTATTTGCATGAAGGCAAGAGACTCACGGGTATACATGTATATTTATTAGTTTTGAATTCAAAATACATATAAATGAAGTAAAGCATAAAAATTGGTAAAGCATGTATAAATGAGAATCATCAAGACTAGTCTATACATATGCATATAGTGAGTACAAATGAGCATGAAGTGCAATCATATATAAACAAATGTAGCTCTCTATTTGTACATGTATATACAAGTATTGATAAAAAACTACATCTAAGCATGTTTTTACCTCATGAAGCACATAAAAACATAAATATGAACATGCTATGAATATGATCAATGAATTAGCATGTACATAATAATAAGGAGTTAGAGATTTATACCAAAACCGATGAGGCATCCTCTAGTCTCCAAAATGAGGTGGTCCTCCCACCAATATCCCTTGAAAGTAATGCATCCAAAAAGGTTCTCTTTAAGCACGGAACACATCCACTCCAATGTACCTATACTCTCACGTCATGTGAGAGCCCACACCTACATCAAATAAAAGAGGGGTGGTCTTTGGTACCCATATCTTCTTGGGTCCATGGGGGTTAGTACCTTCTCTAACCCAAACGAATTCTTTGCTAAATTTATATTATGTAATCTATCAAAGCAAAATTTAGCAAGGTGGCCCATACGTCCACAATGTGTACAAGTGTACACATGAGCATACATAGTGTGATGGTGTCCGTGAGGAGCATGTGTATGCCGTGGAGGGTGTGCATGAAAAGATGGAACTTGTTTCTTTCGAACCAAAGATTCCAAGCGTGTGTGGTTCATGGCACATTGGCTCATAGTGGAGCCCAAACAATCAACCTTCTTCTTAAGTAAGGATATATCATTATCAATTAAAGAAGAGGTGGCACAGGCAATAGGAGATGTGTGTGATACTAACCTAGCATGGCAAACCTGTGCATCTATATTATTTTGCAAAACAATATATTTCTTTAAACAAATATCTAAATCATTTGAAATAGAAATTATTTTATTTTTCAAAGCAACATTCTCTTCTAAAACAAAATCAACTTTTGAAGTTAAATTTTCATTTTTCTTCAAAAATGTTTCACAATCATTTTTAGATTTTAAAACTCATTTTCTTTTAGAACAAGGTCTAGTTGAGATCTCAATGAATCCCTTTCATTATGGACCTCAACCTTCTCTTGCAAAACATTGTTAAGTTTAGAATGTAAACTTTTATTTTCATTAACAATTCCTAGACTTTTTCTTTTCAAAACGTTATATTTTTCAATTAATTTTTCACAAACAATTGATAGTTCTTCATTTAAAGCATGGGCATCGACAAAGTCATTTGAAGAACTAGCACAATCGTCACTATCTAGTTGAGTTTCCGATTGTACCTCAAGGGAGTCATTCCCTTGGACCATCAAGCATTGTGATTCGGATTCTCCACTAGATTCCTCTTCTTGGACTTGCACTTGAAGCTCGGAGGTGGTGGTTGTGGTTGTCAACATATTCCACACTGCAAATGCGGAATCAAAGTTAGAAACACGTATAAGATAATCTTTAGATAATGTGTTTCTAATAGCATCTAGGGCTAGTGCATTGGCCCCTATATGATTGCGGTCACCAAGATAACATCTCTTGGTAGCGGCAAGGAAAACATGCAATCCTAGGGTTTTTAGGTACATGGACATCCTATACTTCCAAACAACAATGTTGGAAGGGTCAAAACTAGGTGGGGTCATGAAGTCTATGGTAAACAATATGAGTGTGCAAACAAGCAAATGCAAACAATAGATTAGCAAACAATGGATCTCACTCCTAAGATGTTAAGCCTAATATCAGGAGCGTAGGCTCTGATACCAATGAAATACACCTAGGGGGGATGAATAGGTGTAAGTGCTAATCTAGTGAACTAAATGTGCTAAATGCGGAAGCTTAAAACAATTCTTGCAATACACTTAATACAACCAACAAGTATAACCGAATTCCCGTGAAGAGCTCTGGACTAACTCCTCTTGATTCCCCTAGATATGGGTTGAGGTGCTATATGAAGCTCTTGTGGTTAAGTACAAGTGAGGCACACAAACAACCAAGCATATAGGATGAATAGGCAATATGAATATATGCAAGGCACAAATGCAAGCAATAAGATATGAATGAATGAATGATGCTTTGTACAAATAAAAGAGAGAGAGAGTTAGGAGATAATGGATCAAACGCTAATAACAAGATATGTTTCGAGGTTCGAGCACCTTGCTCTACATCCCCGCCTACACCACCGTGTAGGATTTTCAATCCACTATCTCCCACCGAGGGAACCTTCACCGAGAAGGATTTGTTACAACAATGGAGTACCGAACTCCTCTCTCAAACACCGCCTCACAAACGAGGGGTAGGCCCTAGCCAAATAAACACAACACCTCTACCTTAAGAGGGTTACAACCACAAAGCTCCACCTCACACAAGAGGGAGCAAACACAAATCTCCACCTCTACCAAGAGGGAGCAAACCATAACCCAACTCCACAACCTCAACCTCTACCAAAGAGGGAGCAACACAAGAAATCAAGGGTTTACAATAAGTGGTATATCTCAACCACAAACCTCTTTCCTTTTTCTACAAACAAGATCCTAATAGAATAGGATAGATGATAAGCTCAAGTGTAGAAAACAAGGTGTTTGGAAAACAAAGACTCAAAGAAAATACTTGGAAAATTTCTTGTAAAAGATAGAGAATGAAAACCAAGACAAATCTCCCAAAATACTCTTTTCTTTGATTTTTCAAAAACCTAAAACAAATAAGATTGGAAGTTTAAAGCTCAAAAACACTTTTGAAAACTTGTTTTTAACACTAGGGAAACAACAATTTTTCTCTTGTAAAAAACCTTAGCCAAAATCCCAAAGAAATGGGGTTATATAGGCCAAAACAGAAACTAGCCGTTAAGCTGATCTGGCAGCCTGACAGGCTAGCGGTCGGCCGGCCGGCCGACCGCCAACGGTCAAAAATCCGACCGTTGGAGCAAACCGGTCGACCGCCCGCCGACCGAAATAAACAGAGCTCTCAGGTCCGGTCGACCGCCCGGCCGACCGTCCCTGTGTCTGCCAAACGTGCACAAGCTTGTGCACGTCGGTCGACCGCAAGGGTCGACCGCCCTTGGTACGGTCGACCCGTGCGGTCGGCCGTCCTGGCCTGTCAGCCACTGTTCTTGGACAGAAACACAGTTAAAACATTTTTCTAAAAATTCTTTTAAGTCTTATAAAAATCTTCAAAAATATTTTTATCATTTTGCATTGATATATAAACATGTGATAAACATTTCAACTCAAATATCAAGCATATGAAACCATTTTTGTTTCTTAACATTTTTACCAAAAAGCAAAACATGTATTTTTATCAAACTTGAATTTTTCAATACATGAATAGGAAAGTCAAAATAAGTTTGTTTAAAAGTTAAGCATGCATGTATAGAATGAAACAACTATACATATATCAATTAAACTTGTTTTGATCAACTATTCATGAAAACCAAAACCAAACATAAAACGTGTGTGTTTGTGCACTTGAGCATATCAACTATATTAAGCTTTACAAATGGATCTAAACACACTATCTAAACTATGGATACCTAAGTCTTCTTGACGATCTTCATCTTCAAGTAGACCCGATCCAAAACTCCATCATGGGTTAGGCAATGTGTGATCTTGAAGCTTGAGCCCTGGAATCACTTGTGAAGCTTCCAAACACCTCTTGTTGAAGCTATCACCAAACTAACATCTTGTTATAAGATCTGAGACTAAAAACACAAGAATATTAGTAAACATAACTACATGAGTTAATCATCATCAAAACTAGGATGGAAGGCCTTTGGGCCAACAGGTGTGCGCCGGCCAAGTGGAGGAGAGGGGAAAGTAGAGGGGAGGTGAAGGTGGAGTAGTGGTAGGGTGGTGATGTTAGTGGAGAAGGTGTTGGTTGAAGATGGTATGGTGTTGATTTGTGGTGGTAAGATGGTGGTGGTGGCCTTTGTCGGTAAAGGAGAAGGTAGGTAGATGAGGGAGGTGGTAATTAAGGTGGTGGATATGGTGGAGAGGGTGGTGGTGGAGAAGTTGATGAACGTGGAGATGAAAATGGTGATGTTGATGATGTTGGTGATTGGAGAGGAGAAGGAGGGAGTTGGGGAGGAGATGGTGTGTGTCGGAGCTGTCGGCCACCACAGGAGGGAGTTGCCCAGGTGGAGGTGGCCGCCGGTCTACAGGAGAGAGGGAGAGAGCTATGTGACACAGAGAGAGAGATGAGATGAAATTGAAGAGAGAAAGAGAGTAAGAATGAGAGGGAGAGGAGTATGGGGAGAGAATTTTAGAATATAGAGAGAAAGAGGGAGAATTTGGGAGGAGGAGAGGGGAGCTTCTGTTGGCTGAGTTTGGCCAGGGGAGAAGAAAGGAAAAAAAAAAGAAAAGGAAGGAAGAAAGAAGAAGGAAAGGAAAAAAAGAGGAGGAGATATTTGGGGTTTGTGTGGAGGAGAAAAAAAGGAGAAAAGAAAAGGAAAGAAAAGAAAAAGAAGGAAAAGTGAGTGGAGGAGAATAAAAGGGGAAAAAAGAAAAATAGAAAAGGAAAATATCTAGATAAGGCTCTAAATCCGGAAAAACACCGAAAATATCAAAAATGTCGAAAAAATGAGGTAACATGGAAAAGTCTCCATAAATTCTCAAAAATAGTAAATATTATTTAAAAAACATAAAAATTAGATTCAAGAAATTTAGTCCCCTTTTCAAAATATAAATCTTAGAATCTTCCGCCGATACTGGTCGACACCAAAACCAGTCGAACTTCGATAAATTCTGAAAATCCCTAAAAATGCATTAAGATAGAAAATGTGATCCTAAAAAATAATGTGTAAGCAAAATTTAGAAATTCAACTCTATTTGTAAATTAAAAATTTGAGAATCGATCGGCGTCACCGGTCGATATTAGTTTTGAAGATTTTGCAGAATAATTCTGAAAATTTTTAAAAAATCATGAAAAATCTAAAATATTAGAAAATAATGTTTGAAACTGAAATTGATCAAATTTGACAACTAAAAAGGTCAAATTGATTAATATACTGAGATCTGGTCCCCGGTTCAGACTAAGGCTGACTCCGAGTCCACGATCCTATCCAATACAAAAAATAGCATAAATAATCATAAAATAAAAAAATACGAAAACCAAATCAAAAAAAAAATCAAAAAATTCAAAACACGTATTTAAGTACGTATTCTGAGAACGGAGTGTTACAGAAGGATTCAGCCTCGAATCTTTTTAAAAGGACACAAGTCTATCTTCCCCACTTTTTGAGAGAGAGAGAGAGAGACTTGTGTCTTTCCAAAAGGATTCGAGACCGAATTCTTCCCACTCAAATTCAACCCTCCGACATTCAAATACAAGATCCACTCCATTGAAGTTGATCTATATTATTTCAAGTATGTATAAATCAAAATTCAAGTGTTTTGAATACTTCTTGCCTATCCATCATGTAGGGGAAAGACAGACCGCCTAAATAATGAGTTGGTTAGTTTAACGGTGTAGATCATTTGAAACCTAACAAAAATTAGTTTATAGGGGTTTTTAAATATTTAGATCGTAATGAAATGGCCGGATCG
>JAVJIF010000758.1:352500-545000 GCA_038442645.1 Agave tequilana | reverse complement strand
TCGCAGTCTTTTTCTGAGGACTGCTACCAAGGTCGCAGTCTTTTTCTGAGGACTGCTACCATGGTCGCAGTCTTTTTCTGAGGACTGCTACCAAGGTCGCAGTCTTTTTTCTGAGGACTGCTACCATGGTCGCAGTCTTTTCTGAGGACTGCTACCAAGGTCGGTAAAAAGTTGTGAGGGAGGGTATTTTCGGAAATTACAATGTTGAGGTGACTGGCATTAAATTGGGCGGGATTTTACAGGATTTTGCCCGCCAAAATTATTACAGATGTGGGGCGGTGATGTTGCCACGCCCGCAGGCTGAGAAAACTCTCTCAGCCTGCAGGCTGAGGTACATTAACCCCACATATATATATATATATATATAGAGAGAGAGAGAGAGAGATAGAGAGAGAGAGATAGACTTGTATCCTTTCAAAAGGATTTGATCCCGGATCCTTCCACTCAAATTTAACCCTCCGACATTCTAACCAACTCACTACTTTCGGCCGTCCATTTTGCGTCGCTTGATGGATGGGCAAAAAAGTATTTAAAACACTTGATTTTTGGTTTATAGATACTTGAAATAGTATAGATCAACTTCAACGGAGTGGATCTTGTATTCGAATGTTGGAGGGTTGATTTTGAGTGAGAAGGATCTGGGATCAAATCCTTTTGAAAGGATACAAGTCTATCTCATATATATATATATATATATATATATATATATATATATATATATATATATATATATATATATATATATATATATATAAGATGTCTTTCGATGTATAGGTAAAAACATTCAGAATCGCGTAGTGTTTGTAGCCTGATTTGAGTATGTAGATTAAGGTGAACTGTTCGAATCATTTATGGGGTGGCACACTATTGTGCTCTCACGAAGTTTAGTTTGAGAACTGTTCTCATAAGATCATTTTCTTATATTATATATATGTGCGGCATTATATTTAGTTCTGAAATAATTAAAACAATGTTAACTAATAATAATCATTGATACCAGATACTGAGATCGATATTGTCGATATCTTTACATTAACTGTCGATATTGACGCCACATATACAAAAATATCGTTGACTGATACTGAAAGTGGGTGACAAGTTGGCTTCCCGTAATTGCGGAGGCGGCGGACCATAAGCGGGAGCATGGATGGCCTTGGCTGTAGATCTCTGACTTCAGAGTCCAGCCTATCTTATCTTGGTTCTGTTCAATAATTCATCAAGTGATCCAAAATAAATGGGATACATAACAAAAAAAAAAAAAAAATTCTCTCTTTTCTTCTGTTTTTGAGATGCACGACATTTTCGAGTTGGGCTCAAAAATCAAAACGAAAGAGGAATAGTCTGTGCAGAGACTCACCAGGGGTAGCTGGAGCCACTTTGGGACCGGACATGGACCAACACACTTCATAGAGAGATATTTAAAACGTTTTTCACCGCGATTTATTAGAGATTTGATCAAAAAATTTGAAAGTTGGTCGTAGTGGGCCCCTGGCTGCTATCTATTTGGCCCACGCAAGGCTAAAATTTTCTTCTTCTTCGATTTCTTGGTAAGAAAAAATAGGTAGAATATCAACATGAAAAAAAAGAAAAGAATAATACCATATATGAGAATGCATAAGCCGGGATTTGTACCTCTAATGAATTAGTACTTGAGACATATCCGCAAGCACTCAGTCCAAATCCGACCCCTTGTTTCAGCAATCAAATTCGAGCAAAATTCAGATCCACATCCCATCCGCTTCAGGAGCCCGCTTCTCTCTGATCTTAGATTTCTTCTTCAGACTCGTCGGCCACTATCTCGTCTGGTTCTCTGGTGACTTCTTCTTTTGATATGACCAAGTTAATTTCTTCTTTAAGTCGGTGAACTTGCTCAAATGATTTCAGTCTATGTTGCATTGCCACACGAACATGTCATCCTCCTCGCCTTGCGCATGACACTCTCTCTCTCTCTCTCTCTCTCTCTCTCTTTGTGTGTGTTTCAAACACGACAACATCTTCGATTTCAATTTCATCGAGTTTGGCTGCGGACAATCACCACCATCACAAAGTTAGCAATCGTCTTCTCTCGTTTGACCAATTTCGTCTTCTTCTACTATTTAAGAACCTCTTAAAACCTCTTCTTCTACTTAGTTTAGAGATCTCTCAAACCCGTCTATTTCTTCTCTGATCGATATTCTTTTCCCTCAAAGAATTCCACGCTATTTTAATGCCCATCTTGCTTCAAGCGAAAGAAATATTTCATGAATTTTTGGAATCTGCTCTGCGAATGCTAAAGTGGCTTACAAGTTCAAAGTCCATCTTGCGACATGCAATAAGGACACTTTGTGGGGTTTTAGAGTTCGCCATCTTCGATATTTCTGTATTTCCTTAAATTTTTGATATAATAATTTTACTCGGTTTAAAACATAATCATGCATGATTATACTTCAATTAATTCTATAATAAGAATAAATGAATAAAAGAAGAGAAAGGATCTAGCTTGTGGGGAGCAGTGATGCAAACACTGTCTAGAAAACAATAAACCCGCCTTATCGCTCATACATTGTCGTGATCATTGTTCACTAGCGGTAAAACCCCCCGAAACAGTCCAGCACCTCGCTCGAGCGCAAGCCCGGGTCTGTGCTAAGATGAAGATCGGTTGCCCGAGACATTATTTTAAAAACAAGAAATTAAGAGTAATAAGAATAGAGTTCCTCCGTTGCAGGTTGCATGCCAAAGAAACTCAAGAGGGAGAGAAGAAAGAGTAATGTTATTTTTTTGGCTTTAGAACTGGGAAGTGCTATTTATATGATGCAGAACACCCCAGTCCAACAACCCTTCCTCGGATTTTGCGCCAACAGCAGAGTTGTTGCACACATTAGCGCGGATCTCAAGGATCTGGATAACTATCAAAAGGAATTGGTCAAAAGACTCAGTCAAATATCAAAATAAAAGAAATAAAATGCAAAACATGGGTTGAGCTCGGGCTCGGCTGGCGCCACGCGGACATGTTGGGCGAGCAGCGCTGGCGTTAGCACGGCGTGGCATGCTCGCGTGTGTGGTGTTCCTGATCCATATATCTAAAAAAATCATAACAATTAGATGAGGAAGGTTTAGCATATAAACCACTAAGTTTTCTATCCTATCCAATATGGGACTAAATAAATAGGTCAAAGAGAGCACTATAGGGAAAAATCAAGTTTTCCCTTGGTTGTGTTCATTCAACCCTAAAAACCCCTCCCCCAAAAGCCTAAATTTCAGAGAAGACATAAAATCAAATAACACAAACATAAAACATAAAATGTTAAGGTTGGGCATGTTGGCCCTGATTGAGTTAGAATCTGCACACATAAATATAGAATTTCAGAACTTTATAATAGGTAGTGCAAGTACTCAATGCTACCGCTATAGCAAGTGGCTATGCGGGTCGTGATCCATAAGGAGAGAGTAGCGATGGAAGTTTTTTGCAAGTTCTCTTTTAAGTTACAACAAAAATGATTAAAGTTCTTCTTTTAGTTATTGAAAAGAAAAGAAAATAAGTTATGTTAAATTGTGAAAGTGGTAGATAGAAGGAGATGGTGATTTTATGCAAAGAAAGTGAAAAATAGTAGAGATTTGGTGATGGAGGTGAGCTAACTAAAGATAAAAATAAAAGAAAGAAAAAATTAAAAGAAATACTTACCTTTTCCAGTTGATGACTTACCTAGAATCCTTACATGTTTTACCTTACTTCAAAGGCGATCAACGCATAACCCATAAGATCGAGCTCGAATCCTTGCATGTTTTACCTTACTTGGGAGGCGATCTATGCATAACCCATAAGATCGAGCTCAGTCCCCATTCGCATTACATCATGAAGACGAACAAGAATGAAATGATATGGAATCTTGAGGAGGAGAACATCATCATGAAATATTGGTTGCACTCATACAAACATTACTATACTGATGCTTGTAGATTCACTTGGATATTCATCAAAACTAAAAGAGAAAAAGTAGAAAAAAGAAGAACATATAAATAAAGAAAAGCATAAAGATGTTACCTTTGATTGCTTGTAGAAACTATGAAAGAAAGGAGGAGGTTACATCGGTGTTACTCTCAACATAAGTCTCTCTCTCTTACTTACATGAATCTCAATCTAACCTATGCTTACAAAAAAATAAAAATTAAATAAAGTGAAAATAAAAACCTATACTAAAAACTATGAAAAACTGACATAAAATCTATCTCTGCTTGATCGCCCCTCTGCCTTTGATGTGTGGGGTATTTATAGGATATAGATGGATATGAAAATAAGTCTAAAGATAAGGGGAGCTGACCATTTCTGAATTTGAATCCTCCCTTTATCTCCAAACTTGATTTGATGTGGATATTCAATTCTGATCTACAGCTTATTGGCGTGTTGATTGCTGAATATAACTTATCAAATAACAGAATTAGAAATAATGATCAACGTAAGCGTTGTAAACCTTTAAGTCTTATTTCGGATCATCTTGAATCATCAGATTTGAGTTTCGGTAGAGAAAGTTATGATTCAAATATTAAAATGTATCCAGTCTGAATCCGAGTCTAAATTGCTTCATCTCATCCATTAATCTTCTCTCTATATATTTATCCCTTTGGATTTTGAATTTGGACTCTGTATTTGATGTTATATTCAGTTGAACATTTGCTCCAATCTTTGATTTGTTCTGGATGCGGAGATATCCTCATAGATCTTTAAGTTAATCGAATTGATTCACAAAATCTGATTTTTAACTGACTAGATCTGGGATCATCCTCAGTAACCAAATAGATCCAGTTAAATCTGATTTTAACTGGTATTTATTTGGTTTAATTCTCTTTCTCTCCATGATTATCTTCTACAAAATAGACATTTAAGATAAAAATTAGCAGATTTATTACACGATAAATGTAAGAGTATAATGAAAAGAATGCAAAATATGTGTACAATCTGGCCTAAAGGCTAATCACTCTAGTTTTGATGATGATTAAACTCGTGTAATTATTGTATTAATGATCTTGTGTTGTTTAAGTTGCAGATCTCATCAAGATTATGTTTTAGTGTTTAGCTTCAACAAGAGACTCAAAGTCATGTTTTGAAGTTAACTAGGTTGATTCAAGAGTTCAAGCATAAAGATTATATCAAATACTCAAGAAAGAGTAAGCTAACTAGGTTTATTCAAGAGCTCAAATATAAAGATCATAACAAGTACTCAAGAAGGAGTCTAGCTCGAAAAAATTAAGTTTGATTGAATCAAGATGAAAAAGAAGATCATTTCAAGAAGAAGATTCAAGTTTGTAAGAATATTTAGATTCTTGTAAAGTATAAATTAGATTTTATTGCTCAAACTTATAACACACACTAAAGTTTGATTTTTTTTTTTTAAGATCGAAACCCAAAACTTTTGGTTTAACCCATTTCGATTTAATTGGTTTTTGTTTTAAAGTTTTAGTTTTTAGAAAAATATTTTTATATTGTTTATGTTTCAAAATGAATTTAAAATCTTAAAAAGAAGTTCAAATGTTTGTGACATGTGATATTTTTTAACCATACATATTTGTGCCAGATAGTACTTATAAGAACTGATTTTTGTAGATTTTATTTGAATTTTAAAAGGATTTTAAAATTTAAAGAAAAAGAGTTTTGGGCTGTGGCTGGTGACCACCCTGCAAATCAGAATGCTCTGTCGGTTGATCGCACGGTCGATCGATTGTGCACATCGTGCATAGAGCATTCAGCTCTGGGCTCGGTCGACTGGGCGGTTGACATCAAGCCTAGCTCTCTTTGGTCATCGGCCAGATCGGTCGACCGAGCCGTCGACCGCTAGTTCCGAGTTCAGCTAGGCTTAGACCTTTGTTCTAGTCGGTCAACTGGGCGGTCAACCGAGTGTAACACCTCTTTTCTAAGAGCAATTTTTGATCGACCGGGCGGTCGATCGTTCTGCTTCCAAAAGCATCAGATTGCCTATAACGGCTATATTTTGAATTTTTCTGATTTGTTTTATTTCCAAATGGCTATTTTATTTGGTTTTAAACATGTTCTTAATGACTGAGATTAACCTCTAATGGTCTAATCCTATTTCCTATAAATAGGACCCGTTGTAGAAAGTTTTGAACTAAGATTTTCAAGCCTATATTCAAGTTTAAGTTTTTTGAAAAAGTTTTGAAAAATATAAAAAACAAATTTTTGGGAAAAAAGTTTTGAGCGATAAAAATTTCTATATCTTTACAGAAGTTTTTTTAATAGTTTTCTCAAGAGCTTCAATTCTAAGTTTTGTTCACACAAGTTTGAGTCATTTTCTCAATCTATCCTATAGGATCCTTATTTTGTGAGAAATTCCTAGTTTATGATCTTTGTGGTCACCAAGTGATTCTAATCTTCAGTTACTTAGTGCTCTCCTATTGGGGTAGAGGATCATTTGCTTTGTTCTCTCTTCTTTGGTAGAGGATTGGAGGTTGGAGTTGAACCTCCGGTCTTGTGTAGATCCATTGCTATTTTCTTAGTGGAGATAATGAAAATCCTTCATTGCAGTAAAGGCGGAGACATAGAATAAGTGGCTCGAATCACGAAATAATTCTCCCGTATTTGTGATTGCTCTATTTCTGTCAACTCAACTCACTCTTGCTTATATCTTGCATGCTCTAACTTGCTTATTATTATATACTTGATATTTGTTTGATCCAAGAAAGTAATTAAGCACCTCAACTCTATTATAGAGGAATCTTGAGGAGAAGATTTAGAGCCTTTCACCGAAAATTTGGCTCCACTTCTTGGTAATCATTTTCATGTTGAGATTTTATTAGTTTAAGTTTTTAATTTTCGCATTTGATTAGCATATCGCCTATTCACCCCTCTCTAAGTGATTTTCAATTAGTAACAGAGCTTTGGTGCTCTTGATTAATGGTTTAACAACCATAGAGAGATCGTTATTACTATTTTTTTATGTACACACATGGCCAATAGAACTATTAATTGTCCATCTAAGTTTGGTGGACTTAACTTTCTCATTTGAAAAGTTAAGATGACTATTTTCTTACAATCCTAAGGTAGGCATGTAGCCAAGATCATAACCAAACCTTTTGTTTATCTCGAGAGTGATGATGACATATGGTCTAATATTACCACTATGGAATATAATGCTAATTCTAAAACCCATTATACATTGATACAATCTTTTAATGATGATGATATTTCTAGAGTTATAAATTGCACATTCGCATATGATATTTGACATACTTTGATCACCACTCATGAAAGCACTACACAAGTGAAGAAAGAAAAGTATGATTTGCTTAGTTCACAATATATTAGTTTTTATATGTTTAATAATGAATCTATTGATTATATGCTTACCCAATTCACTATTATTACTAATAGACTCATTTATCTTTGTAAGCCTATCAACAATGACCAAAAAGTGTGAAAATCATTAGAGCACTTCCTAAAGCTTGGAAAGTCAAAGCTATCACCTTGAAAGAATTAAATGATAAGGAGAAAATGAACTTCACCGCATTCATAGAGAATCTAAAAACCCATGAGATGGATATAAAGGCAAGAGAAGACCATGAGCCTCAAAAGAAAGCTAATGTTACATTCAAAGCGAAGCTAATGTTACATTGAAAGCATCTCCAAGACAGCTCAAGAAGAAAAGTGTTGCCACTCCAACCACCTCGATGATGAGTAAGAAGATGATGAAAAACTCACTCTCCTGCGTAGAACACAAGAAGAATGTAACACAAGAGTCAAAAGATAAGTGACCAAAAAGAATGGTGGAAAGGAAAGCAAGGCAAGAAGAAAGTTATGAAAGCCACTACTTGAGATTCGGATAATGAATCTGAAAAGAGATTGATTCTGCACACATGTGCTTCATGGTCCAAGGGAATGACCCCCTTGAGATAAATTCAGAATCTTATTTTGATAATATCAGTATGAATGAACTAGGAAAGCATTTGAACGAATTTCTAATAGTTATGATATTCTTAAAAATAAAATTTTTAAAATAAAAAAAGAAATGCAATTTTGAAAAATAAATTGGTATGATTTCAAAAGAAAAAAATTTATCTATTTCTATTGAAAATAACAAAAATGAATTTGATATTTATAAAGTGACGTTTAAAGATAAATTTTCTAGTTTTGACAAAATGATATTTGCATTTTGAAGAATAAAATTTATTGTTTAGGCTCAACATTGAGCCAATGTGTCTTTGACCATAAGAGATTGGAATCTTTATTTCAAAAGAAAGAAGTTTCACATATTCAAGCACATAGTTACAGTATGCACACACAGATCATACTCATAAGTATGTGATTAGTTGTAGCACCCCGTTCTCGGGATACGTATCTAGATAAATGTCCCGATTTTTGAACGTATCATTTCAATTTTCTTCTCGTATTTTTTTTTGATTTGTGAATATTTATATTATTTGGTACCGGATCTGGATTCTCAGACTTAGAGTCAGCCCTGATCTGGATCGAGGACCCGATACCAATGTACTACCTGATTTGACCTTTCTAATAGTCTGATTGGACCAATTTCAGATTCAAACTCTGTTTTCTCATATTTTAAATTCTTCATGATTTTCTAATATTTTTCAGAATTATTCTGCAAAATCTTCAAAACCGGTATCGATCAGTGTCGCTGAATGATTCCCAGATTTTTTTAGTTTTCAAATCTAGTTGAATTTTTAGAAACAACTTTCACATTACTTCTTAGAAGTAGATTTTCTATTTAAGTGTATTTTTTGAGATTTTTCTAAATTTATCAAAATTTGACCGTGTTTGGTATCGACCGGTATCACTAGTGGATTCCAGAATTTTTAATTTGAAAATCAGATTAAATTTCTCAAATTTGATTTCACCAAGCACCTTAAAATAATATTTTCTATTGTGAGAATTTTTGGAAACATTTCTGGAATAGTCAACTTTTACCCGATTTAAATAATAATGTTATTTTTCTTTTTTTTTTCTTGCTTTTTCCTTCTCCACTTTTCTACTTAATACTCCACTTTTATCCTATTAATTTAATTATTTAATAATACATTTAATTACATATTTTTCCAAATTACCTATTCTTTTTTCCTTTTTCTTTTCTTTTCTTTTCTTTCCTTTTTTCTTTTCTTATTCTTTTTCTTTTCTTCCTTCTCCACCTACTCCCGTCCTCCCGCCATACCTGTCTACAACCACCCCTACCCCTCCCCACCATACACACTTCCCTCCCTCTCCCTTCTTTTTGTAACACCCTGTCCAAAGAATACGTACTCAGATACGTATCCCAATTTTTCGAGCGTATTTCCTTATTTTCTCTTATTTATTTTTGCTTGTATAGCATTTCTGCATGAATTAACCTCTCTGGTAATCAGATTTGATAGATTTTAGTTTCAAATACTGTTTTTCAATATATTAGAATTTTCATAATTTTTTAGAATTTTTTATAAAAAACCCTAAAATCAGGATTAATCGGTACTGCTGGTTTATTCTCAGATTTTTTTTATTTACAAATGGAGTCGAATTTTGACTATCTTAATACATGTTTTTAGGGATTTTCAGAATTTAGCAGATTTTGACCAGATTTGGTGTCGACCGGTTCGGCGGTCGATTTCAGGATTTTTAATTGAAAACTGTAAAGAATTTATTAAAACAGATTTCACCATGATTCTTAGAATAATATTTTTGATTTTTGAGATTTTTGGGGATCGTTCTGAGATACTTGATTTTCGGACGATTCCGGTATTTTTCCGAAAGTTTTCGGCATCCGCAACCGAACATGAGGATTTCACCATTCCAATTATTTTCCCATTTTCTTTCAATTACTTTTCTTCCTTTTTTCCTTTCCTTTTCTTTCTTTCTTTCTTCCTTCCTTTTCCTTCCACCATATTCTAGAAACTTCTCCATTCTTCTATTACATTCTACACTCCTCCAAAATATCTCCACCAAAAATATCCCAATCCACTTAACTCCCCTCTCCCATCACCATGGCCGGCCAAGCCACCTCACCCCTCCCTATTTTACAAAAAAAAACCTAACCCTAATCCTTTTTTCCTTCTCCTTTAACTCCAACTCCAAATACAGTACCCTTTCCTTTTCATTTCTCCATCAAAACCCTTATTATGACCAACTTCTCCTTCATCTCCACTACAACTATAACAACAACACCTACAGCTCTCTACCATCATCTTCTTCCTTCTCCATCTCCATTTATTCCACCACAACTCCAAAATACCACCATATAAACCACCATCTTCTTTTTCTTCTCCAAAACCACCACCACCACTAAATCACTTCACAAAACCACCACCCCACCATCTGCTCCTAGGACGGCCACCCTTCTTGGCTAGGGGTCGAGCCTCTCTTCTCTGACAACATCTCTGGCAAATAATCCAGCGACCATTCCGGCAACTAGTCCGGTGACATCTCCACCATCTTCAACAATGCACCACCACCGTCTCTATTACACCCTTTTCATCACCATCTCTTATAGTCTTCTTCACCGCCAACACCATCACTATTATCCCCACAACACCACCTCCATCACCCCTATTTCAACCTCCAATATCACCATCATCTTCACCTGCTTCAATTTCCAATTTCATTCTCCTTCCAAAATCTAACTCCACCAAATACTACATCCACCCACTCTAACACCTCCCCCTCCATTTTCTCCTCTCTCTCTCCTCATGGCCGGCCACCACCTAGGCCACCACCATGGGGTGGCGCAACACCCCTAGGGGTGGCGCAACATCCCTAGGGCCGGCGGCCACCTTAGGGCCAATCCCCTTTTCCTTCTCTCGCTTTGTGTTGTTTTTCTCGCTCGGGAATTTGGACGCGCAAAGTTTTAAAATTGGTGTTTTAGGCGAGTGGCTTTCCTCGCAAAATTGGATTTGTATTAGACTTAGTATTGTGTTGTATTTTGTATCAGTCCGGTGTGATTGTACAGGTGGGTGTATTGTATTCTGTGGACATGTCTTGACTTATACCGGACTGATATACTGTAATGCTTGTAATAGTGTAAAACATCTCGTGCAAGTACCTTTGTATCGACTTTCGGTTTCTGCCCACTCCTAGGCTAGCTACCCAATTGATTTTAGGCTTGCACCCTTATGGGTTTTGTGGTAGCTACTGAGAGTATGCTTAGACCCCAAGCGTACTTTTGTCTCGGGCTCTCTACTCAGCCTTCAGGCTTCACTACTCCACGGTAGCCTAGATAGCCTCACATTTATATGTATGCTTGTCTGTGCTACTAACATCTCATGCAGGTACCTTTGTACCGACTCTGGGTTTCTGCCTACTCCCGAGCTAGCTACCCAATTAGTTTTAGGCCTGTACCCTTATGGGTTTCGTGATAGCTACCAAGAGTGCGCTTAGACCCCGAGCATATTTTAGCCTCCGGGCTCTCGCCCATTTTCTTAAAAGAGGAGTGCGCTTAGATCGTCAGGTCTCTTATACTCTGCCTGGTTTGGCATGCTTAGCGCTCAACGCTTTATCACTAGACTCGCTTAGGCAAAACTCTGCCAGATTTTAGACTTGCTTTTAAGTCAAGTCATTCTGGTAGCTCCGCCAGGCGTTTTAATGATTAAACACTGTTCACTATCCGTACCTCCAGCACTGCTTACTTCCACTTGGATATCTATTCACTTGCTAGCTAACTGCATTAACTGTTAATATCTGCTAGTGCTTGCCATGCTATCACCTGACCTCTGATATGCTATCACCCGATCTTTGGCATGCTATCACCTGACATCTGACCTTTGGTATGTTACCACTTGACACCTAATTACAATCACCTGCCTTCTAACATGTCATACCTGACTTGTAATTATCACTCACGGGAATGTTAACCTGATCTCCTGATAGTACTTATGTACACAGATATTCCAGACATACTCTTGTATATTCCTGAAATCTGATAATTACCTAATAAATCATAAAAAGAACAACTTACACAGGATCGGGGAAAACTTGCGGATATCAATATATGTTCATGTTTATAGTGGTATTAAGTATGTTGTGCAACTAAAACTTTCGGTTCGATCTGAGGGCCTCCAGGCGACCGAGGGAAGCGCTGGTTCCCTCCTTCTTGGTACCATCTTGATAAAGGGCATCTTATAAGAACCTCCTATATGCCTCGCTGTAGGTCCCATACACCAACAACAGAACATTCTGGGCCATGGTCCCGGATATGCACGGGACCCACTGTAAACATTGTTCGTTGACAACCTCGTTGGTTTCCAATAACAGCCTTGACTTACTCAGATGTAGATGTATGTGTTCTGGGACGCTATTACACATACCTAGACATATGGGTAGGATGAGTAATAAGAATGAATATTAAAAATGGTAATAAAAGATTTATTCAGGCTTCATCGCTTTCATCAGTCTATGCCTTCGTCGCATGCTTATTATTCCTGTACACTCGACATAACTTTTGAAGCAAGCTTACTGATTTGGATTTTTCAATACACATGTACTTATCTCTACACGCCACTTGGTATTCACCTGAACATTCGTTGGGGAGTTTCTGACTCCTATGGACTTGCATGTTTAGGTTTTGAAGTTTGGATTGAAGTGGAGCCCTCCACCGAAGATTCCCCCTTAGCTCGTGAGCATCTTTGGTATTATACATATTGTAAATCTTACTTTTGTACCTGGCCGTGATGTAATATACTTGTAATATTATATCACGCTCTGTGATAACTTTGTAAGTTGTACTCAATATGTTAGAATGTATATACATTACCTACTTTCGTACTTTGATTCTGCTCTGTACTGATGCTTAATGTATATATGTGAGGATATTTCTGTCTTGCATATATACGTCGCAGTAGCGTCTCCGTATCCGTCAGGGCGGGGCGTTACAGATTAGTATCAGAGCCTAAGCTCTCACACCTATTGTATAACCAAATAGCAAATTAATGAGATATTAATTTGCAATTGGAATGCATGAGTCTCGGTTATACAATCCAACTACAATGTACAAAGTTATCTATTCCCTTCTAATACTCTTTCCCTTAATTCCTAAAATTCATCTATCTTTTTGCTTTCCAGTTTCCAATCATCTATTACCAACTTAGTTACGGATAGGAGGACGGGTCGTAATGGCTCCGGACAATCACAAAATGAACCCACATGAGAGAATGCAGATATTCTGAGGGTTATCCATAATATGATGGAGAATCAACAAAAGTAGACAGAACTCTTCGGCAAGGATTGATAGCAGTTCCTAAGGAACAATGGCTGGTCAATGTATCAAACTTCAGCCAGTTGCAGCTAGCAATATTCAGAGGGAAAGAGAGACCACTAGATGCCGAGCAATGGCTGATCGACATCACTGATCTTTTGAAGGCAGCACGGGTCCCAGAGGAAAATCAGGTAGAGGTCACCAAGATTCAACTAAAGGATGTAGTCAGAACCTGGTAGCTAGCTGGAGAAGCGAGACTGGATAAACCCATCACTTGGGACCAGTTCTCTAAGAGCTTTTATGATAGATTCTTCCCTACCACAGCTCAGAAGGAGATGGAAGAACAGTTCATCTGACTTCAGCAATGGAACCGATCTGTGGATAAGTATGCTGCTGACTTCCTAAGACTTGGCCGTTTTGCTCTATATATGGTGACCGACGAAGAGAAGCGGGCAAGTAGATTTCAGCAGGGCTTATAAGTAGATAATCAAGTCCTCTTGATTCCCCAACAACTGAAAATATATTCTCAGGTCCTCACTATAGCTCAGGAGGTGGAGCGAGAACTAGAGAAGAAGAATCGTAATCAGATAAGGAACCAGGCCATGAAGTGTCCATTTCAATAATTGGGCAGAGGAGGTCCAGTCAGAGCTGCAAAAGTCCCGATGATTAGAGGACCATTTCGACCAGCCCCTCCTCAGATACCTCAACCATTTTTTGTTTGTAATTATTGCCAGAAACCAGGTCACTTTCAAAAGGATTGTCGTAGGGCAAATGAGTTATGCCTGGCAAGTGTTCCGGTGACCACCCAATAGAAGGTTGTTCCCATAAGAGAACATGGGTAATAAATTGGGCTTTACCAGCACCTCCAACACCCATTGGACAGGGCCAGTGGTTAGGAGGGCCCCTCTCCCTCCACGACAACAGGTTCTGCCTAGTTCAAAGGGGAGGCAGAACTGCAACAGGTCGCAGAAGGGGATAAGCCTACAACTTGATAGCGAAAGAGGCCAAAACTTCTGAAGAGGTGATAACAGGTAAGATCACGGTACACTCTAAACCTGTTCTAGCTCTCTTTGATTCTGGCGCTTCTCATTATTATATATCAGGTAGTTTTACTGCTTTGAATTCTATACCTGTTAAATATTTAGACCACTAGTGGGAGATTAGTACCGGAAATGGGGTAGTCATCTCCAATAGAAATTGTATAGATTGCACAGTAGAAATATATAACATGACATTAGCAGTAGATATGCTCATACTAGATACTAGAGGGTACGACTGAAATCACCTAGAGGGGGGGAAGGTGAATAGGTGACTAGCTAATCTAATGGTGAATTAATGCGGAATTAAAACTATTTATGCAAATTAAAAACTATTATGAACGACACACCAAGTATAACCTAAGAGTGTAGCCGCATTTCCCGTGAAGGGCTCTGGACTATCTCCTCAAGATTCCTCTAGATAAGAGTTTAGGTGCCGCTATGGCTCTCTTGGTTAAATACGAGTGTGAGCAAACAATCCCAAACATATACAATAAGGCACAAGATATATCAAGCATATAAAGATAAAAGCAATATAAGCATGCAAGATATAAACACAAGTGAGAGATAGAGAGAGCAATCACAAACACGGGAGATTTGTTTCGAGGTTCGAGCACCCTTGCTCTACGTCCCCGCCTTCAACACTATGAAGGATTTCCACTAGAATCGATCCCACCGGCTCACTCGGTGCCGTAACACCTACAAGGAGTTCACACTAGGACTCTTGGACTCACTAGCCCCCTCACTTGTTCCCGCAAGAACAAACACATGCAAGTATGCAAGCTTGCCGAGGCCGCACCTCTACACCGAGCTCTCACTAGAACTCGAAACAACGCGAACCCCCAAGTTCGCCTCCTCAAATACAAAGATGAACACTTTGGTGATCACAACACTTTGATCACCTAAAATCCTCTCACAACAAAGATCCCTATAGGACTGATATAGCAATGGATAGCTCAAGTGTGTGTGAGAAAAACAAGAATTGATTTGTGATGAAAAACTCAAGAAATCTCTTTCACAAAACACTCTTAAAAACTCTCCTTTTGATATGGAAATATTGGCTCTTAAACAAGTGAAGATAAACACTAAAAGATGTATGAAAACCTAGCTTGAAAATTCACTTCAAATCTTATAGAAAACAGTCCAAGGGAGCCCCATATAAATAGGCTCCAAAATATGGCCGTTGCAGGCCAAGTCTGTAGATCTGTCTACTGACGGTCGACCGCCCGGTCGACCGCCAACGGTCGAATTTTCGACCTTTAGGCAGATCGGTCGACCGCAAACTGGGCAATGACCCAGCGGTCGACCGCCCGGTCGACCGGGCCATTTTCAGAGAGCAGAGGCTCTTTGGCGGTCGACCGTGCGGTCGATCGGCCCAAAGCTGTGCACGTCTGTACATATCGGTCGACCTCCCAGTCGACCGACTTCTGCTGCGGTCGACCGGCAGAAGGCTAGAAACAGCAATTTCAGGGATTAAAAACTTGACTTTTTACCTTCAATAAAATCCCATAAATTCTCTAAAAATCTACAAAAATAAGTTCAGTAATATACTTTAATATACAAACATGTTTGAGTAAAAATCAAAACATGCTACAAACATTTTGAACTCTTTTTGTAATATGAAAGTTTTGCCTTAAACAAAAATCTGTATTTTCCCAAAATGATCTTTTCAAATTGAAAACCGATTTTTTCAAAACTTCTCCAAATATAAAAACAAGATATTCTAAACACTTTTAAAGCTTAGTGTGTATGGATATGATCCACTACACATATATGATGAAATGTCTATGTTTTTGACATTAAGCTCTAAATAAAGTTTTGATAAAAACACATGTATATTTTGAGGCTTAAAAATTAAAATGGTATTTTTCTAAAACGAAAACTCTTTTATGAAAACAAATCTAAATCTTTTGTGTGAGTGTATATGATACTTGAGCAATCCATCAACTAATCTATCCTTTACATTTTATCTAAAAACAAAATCTTACTACAAACAAACCTAGACACAAGTCATCTCTTGAAGGTCTTCATTTGAAAGTCTTCTTCTCCTTCTTGACTTGGTCCAAAACATGATCCAATGAGCTAGACTCATCTTGAGTACTTGATGTGGTCTTGATGCACAAGCTCTTGAATCAACACGTGCTAGCTCCAAAACTTGACTTGAAATCTTTTGTTGAAGCTAAACACCAACTAAGATCTTGATCACATATCTGAGACTAATTAAACACAAGATCATTAGTACTATAACTACATGAGTTAATCATCATCAAAACTAGAGTGATGGGCCTTTGGGCCAACAACGACGTGATCTTAGGATGACTTGGCTCAGCAAATATTATGCGGTTATTTATTGTCGGAACAAGAAAGTTATTTTCAGAATACCATATCATCCTGAAATCCAATTTAACGGAGGACATAAGTCTGCCAAGAGAAAGACACATATGACTATTGCTGAGACTCAGAAAAAGGAAGTACCGGTTTGGAATAAGTTGCCAGAAGTTCTCGAAGAAATCTCAAGACTTCCTCCCGATAGAGCAGTTAAGTTCTCCATTGATACTATGTCGGGTATACAGTTCTGATATCTAAAACTCCATACAGGATGGTACCCACTGAATTAGAGATTCTAAAGAAACAACTGCAAGAATACTCTGATAAGAGATTGATTAGACCGAGTACTTCACCGTGGGGAGCTCTAGTGCTATTAGCCAACATGAAAGATGGTGGTAAGCGGTTGTGTATGACTACAGGGAATTAAACAAAGTTACCATCAAGAATAAGTATCCATTACCGAGAATTGATGATCTTTTTGATCAACTTCATGGGCCCCAAGTATTTTCTAAATTGGATTTACAATCGAGTTATCATCAGCTAAAGGTAAAGAAAGAGGATATTCAGAAGACAACGTTCAGAACTTGCTATAGTCATTACGAGTTGCTAGTCATGCCCTTCGGAGTAACCAATGCCCCAGTAGTCTTTATAGATTTGATGCACCGAGTTTTCTCACCATATTTGGATCAGTTTGTCATTGTATTCATTGATGATATCTTAATATATTTTAAGAGCGACAGAGAGCATGCAGAATACTTGAGGATAGTATTGCAGACTCTCCAGCAGGACAGCTTTATGCTAAGCAGAGCAAGTGTGAGTTCTAGTTAGATTTTATAGCTTTCTTGGGTCATATGGTTTTGAAAGAAGGAATTTCCCCAGGAAGATTTAGGAAGTAAAGGATTGGCCAATTCTAAGGATAGTAATAGAAATTAAAAGGTTTATTAGATTAGCCAGATATTACAGGAGATTTGTCCAAGACTTCTCTAAAATTATAGCCCCGTTAACAAAGCTCACCAGAAAAGGAGAAAACTATATATGGACAGAGAAATGTATTGCAGCATTTGAACAATTAAAGGAAAGACTAATTACAGCTCCAACCTTGAAGACTCCCTCAGGAACAGGAGGGATGGTTATTTATATTGATGTATCCGAAAAAGGCCTAGGATGTGTATTGATGCAGCATGATCATGGCATAGCTTATGCATCCAGGCAATTGAAATCACATGAGAGAAATTACCCAACCCATGAGTTAGAGTTGGCAGTGGTAATATTCGCGTTGAAGATCTGGAGGCATTATCTTCTGGGGGACAAAGTATTAATCTACACTGATCATAAGAGTCTTAAGTATATTTTCACGCAGAAAGAACTGAACATGAGGCAAAGGCGGTGGCTTGAATAGATGAAAAAATATGACATAGACTAGCAGTACCATCCTGGTAAGGTCAATACAGTACCATATGCCTTGAGCAGAAAATCAGAGAACAAAGTACTAGTACAACTCACTCAATAGAAGGAATTACTTTGGGAGATTATAACATTGGACTTAATGCTAGTACAAGGAACTGATGAGTCAGGTCAGTTAATGACTTTTCAGATTCAACCAACCCTGATGGATGAAATTAAAGAATTTCAAAAGGAAGACCTCATATTACAGAAATTCAGAGCTCAAAAGAAGCTGGACTAAGGACTGATGTCTGTATTCATTCGGATGATGCAATTTATTTTGGTAACAAAATCTGTTTACCCCAAGGAGAAGTTTGACAGAAAATTTTGGCAGAGGCACACAATTCGGCTTATTTCATGCACCCAGGAGGAACTAAAATGTATCAAGACTTGAAGCAGAAGTTTTGGTGGAATGCTATGAAGAGAAAGATAGCCCAGTATGTGGCCAAGTGCTTGGTTTGCCAGCAGATAAAGATTGAACATCAGAGAATAGCTGGACTTCTACAACCATTACCAATACCCGAATGAAAGTGGGAACATTTCACTATAGATTTGTTACAGCTCTACCCCGCAGTCCTAAGGGTAACGATGCAATATGGGTAATCATTGATCGCCTCACAAAATCAGCTCACTTCTTACCTTTTAGAGTAGGTCAGTCAACATAAGTTCTTGCAGATAAATATATTAAGAAAATAGTTCGTCTGGACGGAGTTCTAGTTAGCATCGTGTCAGATAGAGACACCAGATTCTGGTCGCATTTTTGTGAAAGTCTCCAAGACAATGTTGGAACTCGTCTGAAGTTCAGTACTTCATATCATCCCATCATCTCCAGATAGACGGGCAGTCTGAACGAACTATCCAAATTCTTGAAGATATGTTACGAGCCTACATAATAGAATTCAAAGGGCCGTGGTAAGACTATCTTCATTTGGTAGAATTTTCTTATAATAATAGCTATCAGGCCAGTATCAAGATGGATCCATTTGAAGCGTTATATGGCAGGAAATGCAGGTCACCAATATACTGAGTTGAAGTCGGCGAAAGAAGACTCATGAAACCAGATATTATACTTCAGACAACAGATAAAGTTAGAGTTATCAGAGATTACCTCTGGGCAGCACACAGCCGACAGAAGAGTTGGACTGACACTAAATGAAGACCATTCGAATTCAGAATAGGTGATCATGTATTTTTAAGGATATCGCCAAACAAAGGGATAATCCGATTTGGTACTCGCAGGAAACTTAGTCTGAGATACATTGGTCCATTCAAAATTCTGGATCGTGTAGGAGATGTGGCTTACCGATTGGCATTATCACCATCATTAGAAGGAGTACATAATGTATTTCACATATCACACCTTAGGAAGTATGTCAAGGATGATAGTCACATTCTATATTACTCAGAACTAGAACTAAAGCCAAATTTATCCTATAAAGAACAGCCGATGGCCATTCTGGACAGAAGTGTCAAGGCCCTGAAAAATAAGGCAATACCATTAGCACTGGTTTCTTAGAATAGGCATGCTCCAGAAGAAGCTATGTGGGAACGAGAGAATATTATTCGAGAGCATTACCCTCAACTATTTACATCTTAGTTGGTAAAATTCCTTATCCTTATCCTTTTCTGCTTTCACATCCCCCTTATCGAAATTTTGAGGACGAAATTTTTGTAAGGTGGATGGATTATAACATCCCATCCTCAGATTACGTAATCAGATATGTATCCCGATTTTCGAGTGTATTTCCTTATTTTCTCTTATTTTTTTTTGTTCGTATAGCAGTACTACATGAATAGACCTCTCTGGTAATCAGATTTGATCGATTTTATTTCCAAACATTGTTTTCAAATATATTAGAATTTACATAATTTTTCAGATTTTTCAGAATTATTTTTATAAAAATCATAAAATCAGGATTAATCGGTACCGCTGGTTTATTCCTAGATTTTTAATTTACAAATTGAGTCAAATTTCGTGAAACCACTTTCACATTTTTCTTAAAATAATATTTACTATCTTAGTACATTTTTTGACCAGATTTTGTGTCGACCAGTATCGGTGGTCGATTTTAAGATTTTTAATTTGAAAATTATGAAGAATTCTTAAAACAGATTTCACCATAATTCTTAGAATAATATTCTTAATTTTGAGAATTTTTGAGGATCGTTATGAGATACTTGATTTTCGGATGATTCTGACATTTTTCCGAAAGTTTTCGGCATCCACAACCGAACCCGGGGATTTCACCATTCCAATTATTTTCCCATTTTCTTCCTTTTTTTCCTTTTCTTTTCTTTTTCTTTTTTTCCTTCCTTTTTCTTCCATCATATTCTAAAAACTTCTTCATTCTTCTATTACATTCTACAATCCTCCTCCAAAATATCTCCTCCAAAAATATCCCAATCCACTCAACTCCCCACGCCCATCACCATGGCCGGCCGAGCCACCTCACCCCCTATTTTAGAAAAAAACCCTAACTCTAATCTTTTTTCCTTCTCTTTTAACTCCAACTCCAAATACAATACCCTTTCCTTCTCCTTTCCTTTTCATTTCTCCATCAAAACCCTAATCACCACCTACTTCTCCTTCATCTCCACTACAAACATGACAACAACACATCTACAACTCTCTACCTTCATCTTATTCCTTCTCCATCTCCATTTATTCCACCACAACTCCAAAATACCACCATATAAACCACCATCTCCTTTTCCTTCTCCAAAACCACCACCACCACTAAATCCCTCCACAAAACTGCCACCCCACCATCTTCTCCTAGCCGGCCACCATGCTTGGCTAGGGTCCGAGCCCCTCTTCTTTGACAACATCTCTGGCCACCACTCCGGCGACCATTCTGGCGACTAGTTCGCGACATCTCCACCATCTTTAATAACGTCACCACCATCGTCTCAATTACACCCTTTTCATCACCATCCCTTTTATTCATCTTTATCACCGCCACCATCACTATCACCATCGTAGCACCACCTCCATCACCCCTATTTCAACCTCCAATATCACCATTATGTTCACCTCCTTCAATTTCCAATTTCATTCTACTTCCAAAATTCAACACCACCAAAAACTACCACCACCCATTCCAACACCTCCCCCTCCATTTTCTCCTTTCTCTCCTCATGGCTGGCCACTAACTAGGCCACCACCACGGGGTGGCGCACCACCCTAGGGCCGACGACCACCATAGGGCCAAGCCCCCTTTCCTTCTCTCGCTTCGTGTTGTTTTTCTCGCTCGTGAATTTGGACACGCAAAGTTTTAAAATTGATGTTTTAGGCGAGTGAATTTCCTCGCAAAATTGGACTTGTATTAGAATTAGTATTGTGTTGTATTTTGTATCAATCCAGTGTGATTGTACGGGTGGGTGCGTTATATTCTGTGAACATGTCTTGACTTCTACCAGACTGATATACTATAATGCTTGTAATAGTGTAGAACATCTCGTGTAGGTACCTTTGTATCGACTCTTGGTTTCTGCCCACTCCCGAGCTAGTTACTCAATTGGTTTTAGGCCTGCATCCTTATGGGTTTTATGATAGCAACCAAGAGTGCTCTTAGACCCCAAGCGTACTTTGGTCCCAGGCTCTCTATTCAGCCTTCAGGCTTCACTCCTCTACAGTAGCGTAGATAGCCTCACATTTATATGTATGCTTGTGTATCGTACTAACATCTCATGCTGGTACCATATACTGACTCTAAATTACTGCCCACTCCCGAGCTAGCTACCCAATTGATTTTAGGCATGTACCCTTACGGGTTTCGTGGTAGCTACAAAGAGTGCGCTTAGACCCCGAGCGTACTTTAGCCTTCGGGCTCTCGTCTATTTCCTCAAAAGAGGAGTGCACTTAGACCATCAGATCTCTTATGCTCCGCTTAGTTTGGCATGCTTAATGCCCAGAGCATTATCACTAGACTCGCTTAGGCGAAACTCTACCAAATTTTAGACTCGCTTTTAAGTCAAGTCATTCCGGTAACTTCGCTAAGCGCTTTAGTGATTAAACACTGTTCGCTGTCTGTGTCTCCAGCACTGGTTAGCTCCGCTTGGATGCTATTCACTTGTTGGCTAGCTGCGTTAACTGTTAATATCTGCTATTGTTTGCCTGTTATCACCCGACCTCTGACATGCTATCACCCGACCTTTGGCATGATATCACCCGATGTCTTGACCTTTGGCATGTTACCACTTGACACCTAATTACTATGACCGTCCTTCTAACATGTCATACCAGACTTGTAATTATCACTCACAAGAATGTTAACCTGATCTTCTGATAGTACTTATGTACACTGGATATTCCTGACATACTCTTGTACATTCCTGAAATCTAATAATTATCTTATAAATTAAAAGGAACAACTTACACCGGGTTGGGTGGAACTTGCGGATATCAATATATGTTCGTGTTTACAGTGGTATTAAGTATATTTTGTAACTAAAACTTTTAGTTCGACCTGAGGGCCTCCAGGCGACCGAGGGGAGCGCTGGCTCCCTCCTTCTTGGTACCATCTTTATAAAGGGCATCCGATAAGACCCTCCTATATGCATCATGGTAGGTTCCGTACACCAGCAATGGAACATCCTGGCCATGGTCCCAGGTATGCACGGGACCCACTGTAAACATTGTTCGTTGACAACCTCGTTGGTTTCCAATAACAGCCTTGACTTACTCAGATGTAGATGTATGTGTTCTGGGACGCTATTACACATACCTAGACATATGGGTAGGATGAGTAATAAGAATGAATATTAAAAATGGTAATAAAAGATTTATTCAGGCTTCATCGCTTTCATCAGTCTATGCCTTCGTCGCTTGTATATTATTCCTGTACACTCGACACAGCTTTTTGATGCATTCTTACTGATTTGGATTTATCAATACACATGTACTTATCTCTACACGCCACTTGGTATTCATCTGAACATTCGTTGGGGAGTTTGTGACTCCCCTGGACTTGCATGTTCAAGTTCTGAAGCTTGGATTGAAGTGGAGCCCTCCATCGAAGATCAAGCTAACCTCTTGTTGTAGGAATGACTAGTCCCAACTCCTTCTGTTGCTGACTCTTCTTACTTGCTCGCGGGATTCCCCCTCAGCTCGTAAGCATCTTTGGTATTGTACATAATGTAAATCTTACTTTTGTACCTCGCCGTGATGTAATATACTTGCAATATTATATCACGCTCTGTGATAACTTTGTATGTTGTACTCTATATGTTGAAATGTATATACACTACGTACTTCCGTACCCTGATTCTGCTCTGTATGGATGCTTAACGTATATATATGAGAATATTTTCGTTCTGCATATATATGTTACAGTGGCGTCTCCGTATCCGTCAGGGCAGGGCATTACATTTTTTTCTTTCCTTTCTATCTTTCTTTCTTCCCATTCTCTCACTTTCCCATATCTCTCCATCTCCCACTCTCTTCCACCAACTCCTCCTCTCCTTCTCCTTAACCACCGCCACCAGCACCCCCAGCGCTATCGCTCTCCTAGCTGGTGCTGTTGGCCCAAAGGCCTTCCACTCTAGTTTTGATGATGATTAACTCATGTAGTTATGTGTACTAATAATCTTGTGATTTTAGTTTCAGATCATTAATCAAGTTATTAGTTGGTGATTAGCTTCAACAAGATGATTTGGAAGCTTTCACATGTTGATTCAGGAGCCCGAGCGTCGAAGATCATATATAGCACTTGCTCGGTGGATCAAGGAGTTTTGGATCGAGTCGGCTTGGAGATTGCGCTCTACAAGAAGACATCGGTATCATAGTTTAAGTTTTGTGTTTAGATCCAAATTGTTAAGATTAGAATAGTATGATATGCTCAAGTTCACAACACACACGTTTTATGTTTTGAATATTGGTTTTCGATTTTTCGGTTTTAGGTTTAACCGATCTTGGTTTCATGAATAGATAGATCAAAATAAGTTTACATGGTTTAATGTATATATGATTTGTTCTATATACATGCATGCTTAATTTTCTAGACAAACTTAGTTTGATAGTCTATTTCATGTGTTTTATGTTTTGGTATTTTTGACAAAACATATTTTGGAATTATTGACAAAAACATGGATATATATAGTTGTTTCATGTATATTGGATTTCTATCCATATGCATCATGCTTCAAAGTGTTTAAATATCATGTTTTTGTATTTGGAAGAGTTTTGGACAAAACGTAATTTCTATTCAAAATCCAAGTTTAAGAAAATACAGTTTTTGGTTTTTGGTAAAAAAAAAATGATAAGACACAAAAATAGTTCATATTGATTGATATTTGAGCTAAACTTTTTTACCACATGTTTATATATCAATGAAAAATGATAAAACTATTTTTGGTGACTTTTAGAAAAGATAAAAGAATTTTTAAACATGTTTCTAACCCAGTTTTCTGTTCCAGGCTTCAACCAGTCGACTAGTCTTCTGACAAGTCGACTTAGCATGAAGTCGGTCGACCGGGTCGGTCGACCGACGTGCACAGATTTGTGCACATTTGGCAGACTTTGGACGGTCGACCGTCCAGGTCGACCGGGTCAGAGAGCAGAGCTCTCTTTTTGTTTGGGTCGACCGGGGCGGTCGACCGGTAGCTGCCAACGGGCAGAATTTGACCGTTGGACGGTCGACCGGCCGGTCGATCGGCAGTGCATTTCTGGCATTTTCTGCTGCCAACGGCTATATTTTTCTGGGGTCTATAAATACCCCATTGGAAAGAGTTTTTCTCCAAGATTTTTTTGTGCGAATTTTTTCCTACTCTCTGGTGTTTTCACAGCAATCAAAAGAAGTTTTTGGATTCAAATTGAACAATCTATTTGGTGTTTTTGCTAGGGTTTGGAAATTCAAAGAAAAGGGTTTTTGGGAAAAAGAGTTTTGATTCATCTTCTATATCTTGGTTTCAGTTTTTCCTAAGGATTTTCTTTGTGATTTTGATTTCCATTCCATTGGTTTTCTCCATACTTGAGCAACAATCTACTATCTTTTCTATAGGATCTTTGTGTGGGAGAAAGAAATTGTTTGTGGTTGTTGTTTAGACCACCAAGTTAAAAACCCAATCTTTGTTTGGCTTTGTGCCTTGGGTTGTATCCCTCAAGTTGTGAGGTGATCCTTGTGTTTGCTTTGTGCTAATCCCTCGAGTTGTGAGGTGATTGTTTTGTTGGTTTGGAGCTTGCCTCAAGGAGGAGATTGTGGTTGTAAAGAGAGGAGTTGGGTACTCATTGTGAGAGTTCTTTGTGGACTTGCTAGTGGATTAGAAATCTTTCGTGTGTCGAAGGCAGGGATGTAGAGCTGGGTGCTCGAACCTCATAACATATCTTGTTGTTTGCGCTTGATCCATTGACTCTCTCTATCTCTCTCTTTACTTTATGCCTTGCAACTATTACATATTGTGCATTCATTATTGCTTGGCTTGGTTGTGTGTGCATCATTTGTTGATTACACTTGAGTGTATTGCATTAAGTTTTTAAATTCCGCATTGAGTTCACTAGATTAGCATAATCACCTATTCACCCCCCTCTAGGTGATCTTTCAATTGGTATCAGAGCTAGTGCTCCTAATATTTAGGTTTAACCACCTAGGAGTGAGATCTTGGTTTGCTAATCTTCATTTGCATTGTTCATTTGCACTCATTTAGTTTGCTCTCATGGATAGCCCTCCTATGTTTGACCATATTAGACTTGATGCTTGGAAGGCCAATATGAGTAGCCATTTGAAAAGATTAGGACATCTAGTTTATCAAGCCTCCACTATGGAATCATTCCCTAATAGTAGCAAGTATAAAAAGGCAAATGCATTAGCACTTAGAGCACTTAGAGCATCTCTTAGTGAACATCTTTTACCGGTGTTTGATCGTTATGACACGGCTTTTGCAGTTTGGAGCTTATTGACGTCTCCCGAGCTTCCAAGGATTATCAACAAGATGAGGAGATCTATGAGAGAAAAGTCCGATGAGCGTTGCCTCATGGTCCAAGGGAATAACTCCCTTGAGGTACAATCGGATTCTCAAATAGATGATAGCTCTAGTTCCTATTGCCATGGTTGTTTTGAAGTTCAAACTTTAAATTTGGAACTTGCTCAAAAGCTTGAAAATTTATTGAAAAAATACAATCTTTTGAAAGAGGACAACCTTGTTTTGAAAAATGAATTAAAGGATTTGTGTTCTAATTTTGAATCGGTTTTGCAAGAGAAGGAAGAGATCACTAGTGAACGTGACTCACTAAGATCTCAACTAGACCTTGCCCTTGATGAGATTGAGATTTTGAAAAACAAAAATGATTGTAATGATGTTGTGAAAAACAATGAGGCTTTATCTTCTAAATTGGATTTTGTTTTAAAAGATAACCTTGTTTTGAAAAATAAAATTGATTCAATTACAAAAGAATTGGATTTAGTTTTAAAGAAAAATGAATCTTTGCAAAATGAGATTGATATTCATGTGTGCCATGCTAGTATAGCTTCTTCTTCTTCTTGCACACCTATTGCATGCTCCACTTTATCTTCCACCATTGAAAATGATATAAATATTTTGAAGATGAGTGTTGAATGTTTGGGCTCCACTTTGAGCCAATGCACATTGAATCATTCACGTTTGGAAACCTTGGTTCGCAAGAAACAAGGTCCATCTTTGCATGCACACTCTACACGACATACACATGCTTCCCACGGTCACCACCATTACACGTATGCTCATGTGTACACATGTACACATTGTGGCCGAAAAGGTCACCTTGCTAGATTTTGTTATGATCGTATTTATCATGAAAATTTAGCAACTAATTTTGTTTGGGTGAGAAAAGAAACTAACCCCTGTGGACCCAAAAGAAAATGGGTACCAAAGACCACCTCTATGCTTTTTGATGTAGGTGGGAGCTCTCGCATCACGTGAGAGTATTGGTGCCTTGAGGTGGATGCGTTCTAAGCTTAAAAGAGAACCATTTGGATGCTTCACTCTCAAAGAGATTTGATGGGAGGACCACCGTGGTTTGGAGAACTAGAGATGCACCTTCATGGGTTTTGGTATCATTCTCTAACTCCCATTTTTATTATGCATGTTTTTCTTGTTCATCTATTCATAGCATGTCTTGGTTTATTGTTCATTATGTTTATGACATGTCGATTAGATTAGTGTTATACATGTTTAGTTACTTGAGACACCCATGTTTTATATGGATCTATATTTAGTGTTCTCACCTTGTTTAAACTAACATGTATGTCCTAGATCTAATGCACATGCATTTACATAATGATCATGTGGATGTTTATGATTTTTGTTTTGTTGAATCATATTTTATTGTTTCATGATTAGTATGATTTTTGCCATGTTTTTTAGACTTATGCTTTACATGATTAGTTGTTGAGACACCCATGTTTTGTATGGACCCATATTTGTGTTCTCTTTAAGTTTTAGCTATCATGTTAATCATAGATCTAATGCACATGTCTTAGTCATGTTAATCATATGGTTGACTATGACTTTTTGTTTTAATAATTCATGTTTTGATTATGATGTTTATCATGTTGGGTTATGATTCCCGTTTTATGCTTCATGTTTTGACTACTTGATTGAATGATAAGTTTTCATTAAGACTAGGATTTATACTTGTACAACTAGTAAGCTACAAATAGACCTTTATATATATTTGTGCTTGAACGCTCATTTGTATTCACTTGATGTACTAGTATAGTGTAGTTTTGATGATTCTTACATTTGACTTGTATTCCTCATTTTGGATATGTTTCTATGATCATGTGTTTTAACTTCATATATATGTCTATCTTGTCCAAACTATTGATTATACATGTGCATCCTTGAGCCACGTGCCTTCATGTATATACTTTTGTGGACTCATTATATTTAGGATATGTATGTATACTTTAGTTTGTACATGACATACATTTGCCTTGAAGTTCATATCGTTTGGATGAATTTCATGTTTGCCAAGTGATTTCACATTTATAATGAATCTCATGTTTTTAAGATGATTTCAATTGGTGATTTCACATCTTAGATGAATTTCATGTTTTCAAGGAATTTCATATGAGCTTAATTGAATATTTTCATGTTGATATGTGTCACATTATACTTGTACACTCACTTTATTAGTTTACTCATGATTTGTTTTCATGAGACTATGATATGAACTTTATGGATTTTGAGTGTTTAGTGATCATGTGATTTACATGTGTTTCATGAAAAATAATTTTGTTTTATTCCTTGCTTGAAAGATTTCGTACTAGTTTTAAAAGCTTTTTCCTTTAACTAGTTCGTATTCTTCACTATGGTAGAGATTTTCAAACATACTACATTTTCAAATCTATTTTTGAAAACCCCTACCTTCTATGGGAGGATGGATGGGAGATCATATTCATGTATGCCTTATATTGAAAATCATTTAAAACTTGAACCATGATTGGGAGGTATGATAATATGAGATATACATTTGATCTTATTGTTATTTCAATTGGTATTATTGAATTCTTTCAATTGGTATCAATCTTGACATTTCTTGTATACTCATATATGTTTGTATGTATGTATGCTTTCTATTCCAAGAATATCAATTTCAATTGATATCTATTTTTCATACATATATATGTTTTATTTGTGCTTATTATATCTCTATATCCTTAAGCACAAAATCTTGTTTATGCTAGTGCTTGAGCTTCAATTTTATTTCAATTGATTACTTTTAAATTGGTATCAAGCCTAAACATTATTTAGTTGGTATTTCATAAAGGGGGAGAAAATTTGATTTTGTCTTTCAATTGGTATTTGATTCCCACTCCCTTACTTTATGATTGAGAATTTCAAATTGGTATCAATAATTTTTGTTTGTTTCCTTTATGATAGAAAATAGTCATTTCAATTATTTATATGACTTTAAAAGAAAAATACTATCTTTTGATATCAAGATGTCTTGTGTTTAAATTGGTATCTAAAATTTTTTTAAAAGAAAAATACAAAAGTTTTGATTTATATTGACAATATGCAAGGAGAGCTTAACATCTCTTCTACATATAGATTCATGATGAGTGTATCTTGTATTGAAGAGCTTAACATCTCTTCTTTATGTGGTACACGTGTGTAGGGGAGCTTCACATCTCCTCTTATGCATTCCATAATGTGTGTTATGTGAATTAGGGCTTAACATCCCTCCTTCATGTAATGCATATGTGTAGGGAAGCTAACTTAGCGTCTTCCTCTTCATGAATGTATATTGCATATAACATGTATTGATCTTTGTTTATTTTCAATTGGTATCAAGATGCTTCATTGACATATTTTCAATTGATATCCTAATTGGTTTTGTTTTTGTTTTAGACAAAAAGGGAAAATATTATTTTTATTGATTCGTTGTTTCGAACAAATAGGGGAGAAAAATTTATTGATTTGGTTTTGCTTTTACCCCTTATTGAAGATTGATTCTTTGTATTAAAAGAGGAGAAGATTTTGTTTTGTTTTGGTTTGTACCCCTTTGTTGATGATTGACAAAAAGGGGGAGAAGTATTTTGGGTTTATATATGCATGTTTATGTTTTGCATATATTAAGTTTAATTTAGTTTAATTTTAATTGATATCTAGAGCATGTTTTGTAATTGGATGTTTTGTAATTGGTATCTAGAGCATGTTTTGTTTTAAACATTTCATTGGTATCTAGAACCTTTATTGTTTAAGCATTTATATGCATTCATGTTTAAGAACCTTTATTGCATATTATTTATTGTTTATTTGTTTATGCATGAGTTAAGGGGGAGCTTCTTTGAAGCTTAACTTTAATCCATACATATATAACTCCATGAGTTTTGTCATCATCAAAAAGGGGGAGATTGTTGGCCCAAAGGCCTTCCACTCTAGTTTTGATGATGATTAACTCATGTAGTTATGTGTACTAATAATCTTGTGATTTTAGTTTCAGATCATTAATCAAGTTATTAGTTGGTGATTAGCTTCAACAAGATGATTTGGAAGCTTTCACATGTTGATTCAAGAGCCCGAGCGTCGAAGATCATATATAGCACTTGCTCGGTGGATCAAGGAGTTTTGGATCGAGTCGGCTTGGAGATTGCGCTCTACAAGAAGACATCGGTACCATAGTTTAAGTTTTGTGTTTAGATCCAAATTGTAAAGATTAGAATAGTATGATATGCTTAAGTTCACAACACACACGTTTCATGTTTTGAATATTGGTTTTCGGTTTTAGGTTTAACCGATCTTGGTTTCATGAATAGAAAGATCAAAACAAGTTTACATGGTTTAATGTATATATGATTTGTTCTATATAAATGCATGCTTAATTTTCTAGACAAACTTAGTTTGATAGTCTATTTCATGTGTTTTATGTTTTGGTATTTTTGACAAAACATATTTTGGAATTATTGACAAAAACATGGATATATATAGTTGTTTCATGTATATTGGATTTCTATCCATATGCATCATGCTTCAAAGTGTAAATATCATGTTTTTGTATTTGGAAGAGTTTTGGACAAAACGTATTTTCTATTCAAAATCCAAGTTTTAGAAAATACAGTTTTTGATTTTTGGTAAAAAAAATGATAAGACACAAAAATAGTTCATATTGATTGATATTTGAGCTAAACTTTTTTACCACATGTTTATATATCAATGCAAAATGATAAAACTATTTTCGGTGATTTTTAGAAAAGATAAAAGAATTTTTAAACATGTTTCTAACCCAGTTTTCTGTTCCAGGCTTCAACCAGTCGACTAGTCTTCTGACAAGTCGACTTGGCATGAAGTCGGTCGACCGGGTCGGTCGACCGACGTGCACAGATTTGTGCACGTTTGGCAGACTTTGGACGGTCGACCGTCCGGGTCGACCGGGTCAGAGAGCAGAGCTCTCTGTTTGTTTGGGTCGACCGGGGCGGTCGACCGGCAGCTGCCAACGGGCAGAATTTGACCGTTGGACGGTCGACCGACCGGTCGACCGGCAGTGCATTTCTGGCATTTTCTGCTGCCAACGGCTATATTTTTCTGGGGTCTATAAATACCCCATTGGAAAGAGTTTTTCTCCAAGATTTTTTTGTGCGAATTTTTCCCTACTCTCTGGTGTTTTCACAGCAATCAAAAGAAGTTTTTGGATTCAAATTGAACAATCTATTTGGTGTTTTTGCTAGGGTTTGGAAATTCAAAGAAAAGGGTTTTTAGGAAAAAGAGTTTTGATTCATCTTCTATATCTTGGTTTCAGTTTTTCCCAAGGATTTTCTTTGTGATTTTGATTTCCATTCCATTAGTTTTCTCTGCACTTGAGCAACAATCTACTATCTTTTCTATAGGATCTTTGTGTGGGAGAAAGAAATTGTTTGTGGTTGTTGTTTAGACCACCAAGTTAAAAACCCAATCTTTGTTTGGCTCTGTGCCTTGGGTTGTATCCCTCAAGTTGTGAGGTGATCCTTGTGTTTGCTTTGTGCTAATCCCTCGAGTTTTGAGGTGATTATTTTGTTGGTTTGGAGCTTGCCTCAAGGAGGAGGTTGTGGTTGTAAAGAGAGGAGTTGGGTACTCCTTGTGAGAGTTCTTTGTGGACTTACTAGTGGATTAGAAATCCTTCGTGTGTCGAAGGCGGGGATGTAGAGCTGGGTGCTCGAACCTCGTAACATATCTTATTGTTTGCGCTTGATCCATTGACTCTCTCTCTATCTCTCTCTCTCTTTACTTTGCGCCTTGCAACTATTTCATATTGTGCATTCATTATTGCTTGGCTTTGTTGTGTGTGCATCATTTGTTGATTGCACTTGAGTGTATTGCATTAAGTTTTTAAATTTCGCATTGAGTTCACTAGATTAGCATAATCACCTATTCACCCCCCTCTAGGTGATCTTTCAGGTGCTACTCCTCCCAAGTTTCTCTCTTCTCTTCTCCACTTCCCTCCTCTTCAATCACCTGTTCATTTTCTCTAATTGCCCCAAACCCATCACCACCACCCTTATCTTCTCCTTCAAATTCACCATCAATACTCCACCATCTCCTCCACTTCCACCACCCAACCACCACATCCACCTCCTCCTCCAATTTCCATCACCACCACCAACTCCTCCCCACACCACCACAATCTACATCACCCTCATCAATCACCACAAACAACAACCATAATAAAAATATCAACCACTAATACCCAAACCCCCTCCACCTCCCTCCTCCCCGGACTCCGGCATGCGCCGTCCCCCCTCTGGCTGCACCATCACCCCCCTGGCCGGCGGTGGTGGCCAGCAACAGGCCACACTCCTCCCCCTTCTCCTCTTCTTTCTTCATTTCTTTTCCTTCTTTCTTTCTTTCTTCCTTTCTTTTCTTTGTTCTTTTTCCATTCTTTCCCCTTTTACCCCCTTCTTTTCCAGAAAACTCTCTCTCACCCTCTCCTCACCATACACACTCTCTCTCTCTCTCCCCACTTTCTCTCATCACTCTTACTAGTTTTCTTTTATTCCCTCTCTATTCTCTCTTTATATCTCCTCTCTCCTCTTTCCATGTGCGTGCATGTGCTCCACAGAGTCCCAGATTCTAGCTCAGTGTCGCATTCTGATTTTAGGCGAGAACTTCACTTTAAGTCGGGCGAGTACCTCTTGTGTTTTGGGTGAGTACTTTTCTTGTGTTATTTCATGTCTTGCTAGTTCTATTTTAGGGCTTGATATATATTATGCGAGTACAAATCTTTGTTAATTGCAAGTACTCTTTTTGGCATTTGGACTGGTATTATACTTGTATTGGATATGCCTAGATACACTCCTGCATCACTTGGCTTCACATAGCTAATTAATAGATTAATTTATTATTATACTAGATATGGTTGTGAAGAGTTTGAAATGTTTAACTATACTGTCTTCCTGTATCATGTTACATGGTTGGGTTATTACCTGACATATGATGTTGTGACTCTGTATTCAACTTACCTGACACCGACATGTTAATTACCTAACACTTGATATCTGACATCTGATAATTGACATGCTATCACCTGATACATGACACTTGCTACTAGGTATTGATACACTTGACCTGATGTTGTAACACCAAACTAGATATTTTACACTGGACACCTGTATTTCATTGCCCATACATGATTATCAATTTACGGGGACTTGACACTTGTTATCCTATCATATACCTGAATTCCTGTACTCCTGTATTTAACATGTTCCTCCTATTATAACAATCTTGTTAATTCTCGTAAACTGATCATTATGGACACAATTGTAATATTTAGATAACTTGCACTAGAATGGGGGAAACTGATGAGTATCGATATAGTCTCCATGTTTATGTTGGTCATAAGTGTCACGCGGCCACACTCTTGGGATTCACTTGGAGGCCACCAAGTGTTTCTGTGGGGTATGCTGGTACCCCTACACCCCTGACTTCCTTCAAGGTTCACAATAAGCCCCTGGGCCTATTCTTGTGGGAGCAGCGATACCCTCTCCAATTCGGGCGTACAATAAGTCCCGATACCTAGCGGTACATTCTAGTTCAGCTCTGAACACTCCTCGGTCGTTGTCCCGAGTAAGTACGGGACCCATTCTAAGCATGGTTCATCAATCTCCATTAGTTTTCAATAACTTACTCTCTATTCTGTATGCTGAGGTATGTGGAATGGGACACATATCGTTGTATACAAATCGTACGAGTCTTAATAACATAATAATAACATGCAATGATTTTTGACTAGCGATATACTTGATCTATACTTGTGAGGCCTGTGACATAATACATTATCCTGCTTGCCACTTACATATGATATCTGTGCTACTTTGTTGAATCACTTGACTTGCTTATTTTTTGGGTTCTCATACCATTTCTTATTCTGTTATTGTGAAGGCAACTTAGGTTATATGAACTCAGATTACTATGACGTAAGGTGTAGGGTATATATATGAGGGCCTCCTTATTTGGATTATTCCTTCGACATACTAATCTCACGGATCGGTAATTTCAGCTTGTATAACTGGTTTACCCATAGTTACTTTACTTACTGTCTCATTTCATGTTCATATGTGCTTATATTCGCGATACACCTTTCATGCATACGTGTGCCTGATACGCACGCCACTTGGCCTCATCTCTTGTACTTGTTGAGTTGAATCTGACAACCCTGGACCCATATGTCCAGATTTTAGAGCGAGGAGCATATCCTTCTGTGAGGATTAGAGTAGCGCAGCGAAAGCTTGGATGTCACTGTAGCTCTTCCTCCCAGCTCTTCTCCTGATTGACTCTCGAGACTCCTCTTGCTGCTCGTGAGCACCTCTCAGCTTTTGATTATGTATATCTCTTTGTAAGTCATACTTTTGTATTCTCTGGTAATGTAATATTCTAGTAATATTGTATTACACTCGGTGATAACTATGTACTTGTACTTTTCTGTTGGAATATATATTACTATAGTGCTTCCGCACTCTAATTCTTGTCTGTACTAATGCTTAGCATGTATGTGAGGGTATTACCGCCCTGTGTATATACGTCGCAGCAGTGTCTCTGTACCCGCGGGATCGAGGTGTTATACGGTGGTATCAGAGCTTAGGCTCTCACATCTTCTGTACAACCAGTCGACAAATTAATAAGATATTAATTTGCAACTAGAGAGCACGGGTTTTGGCTATACATTCCAATTACAAGTGCGATGTTATCTATTCCTTCCTTGCAATCCATTTCTTAGATCCTGAGACCCTTCTATCTTTTACCTTCTAGCTTCTTTCCGTCATTCCTTCAACCAACTCAGACATGGACAGACCAGGAGATCGTAGCGGTTCTGGTACTTCTTGTGACGGTTCCGGTGGAGTGAGTGACAACTTGAGAAGGGTACTCCAGAGCATGATAGAATGCCAGCAGCAACAATTAAATATGTGCACCCAAGTCCTCACCATGGCCCAGGACTAGAGAAGAAGAACAATAACCAGGTACCAAACAAGGCAGTAAAGCAGCCATTCCGACAGAAGGACAGACGGAATCTGGGCAGATCTAACAATGCCCCGCAGACCAAACGACTCTGACTTCCCCATTGCGGTATGTAGTTTTTTCCAGAAACCCAGACACATTAAACATGATTGCCGAAAAAGAAATGGATTATGCTTATCTTATAGGTCTAAAGGTCATTGGCTAAGAGATTGTCCATTCGGGAGGAAAGGGAATGCTGCACTGGTTCAACCAGCACTTCCAGCACAACCGCTGGGAAGGAATCCCGAGCCCATTGACAGAAGAGCTCCACTCCCTCCCCAGCAGCGAGCGGCAAGAGCTGGAACCGACCGTTGGAGAGGTCAAGCTTACAATTTGTCAGCTGAAGAAGCCGAGGCGTCATATGTGATAGTAGAAGGACAAGGAAATCAGTACCCAGAACAGAAGCCCTGAGGATGTCACTATGACCGGTACCCCTAACCTTTTTTGTGTCCTGAGTTGGTAATCTTTCATACCCTTCCCACTTTATCATATTATCATCGTTAACCCTAGTCTCTTCCGTGTTCATCCCCTTCCTTAAAAAAATTTTGAGGATGAAATTTTTGTTGGGTGGGTAGATTGTAGCACCCTATTCCCGGGAGACGTACCTAGATATGTGTCCCAATTTTTTGATCGTATCATTTCAATTTTCTTCCCGTATTTCTTTTTGGTTTGTGATTATTGATATTATTTGATATCGGATCTGGATTCTCAAGTAGAGTCAGCCCTGGTATGGACTGGGACCCGGTACCAGTGTACTACCTAATTTGACCTTTCTGATAGTCCAATTTAATTGATTTTATTTTTAAATAGTGTTCTCTAATATTTTAGATTTTTCATGATTTTATGAAAATTTTCAGAATTATTCTACAAAATCTTCAAAATCGGTGTCGATTGGTGTCGCTGAATGATTCCTTGATTTTTAGTTTTCAAATGGAGTTGAATTTCTAAAAATGGCTTTCACATTACTTCTTAGAATCTCATTTTCTATCTAAATATATTTTTTGAGTTTTTTCTGAATTTATCAAAATTTGACCGGGTTTGGTGTCGCCGGTATCACTGGTGGATTTTAAAATTTTTAATTTGAAACTCAAATTGAATTTCTCGAATCTTATTTCATCAGGCATCTTAAAATAATATTTTCTATTTTTGAGAATTTTCGGGAACATTTCTTTGACAGTCAACTTTTACCAGATTTAAATAATAATATTATTTTCCTTTCTTTTATTTTCTTACCTTTCCTTCTACACTTCTCTACTTAACACCCCCATTTTTTCCTATTAATTTAATTATTTAATAATACATTTAATTACATATTTTCCAAATTACCATTTCTTTTTTTCTTTTTCTTTTTCTTTCCTTTTTCTTCTTTTCTTTTTTTTCTTTTCTTCCTTCTCCGCCTGCTCTCCTCCTCCCCCATACCCTGCCGGCAACCACCCCTACCCACTCCTCCACCATACACACTTCCCTCTCCCTCCCCCTTCTTTTTTCTTTCCTTTCTTTCTTTCTTCCCATTCTCTCACTTTCCCACTTCTCTCTATCTCCTACCAACTCCTCCTCCCCAACTCCTTGACCGCCGTCGCTAACACCCCTAACACTGTCGTTCCCCTAGCCGGCACCACTCCCCCCCAAAGTTTTTTTCTTCTCTTCTCCACTTCCCTCCTCTTCAATCACCTCTCCATTCTCTCCAATCTCCCCCAAACCTATAACCACCACCTTCATCTTCTCCTACAAATTCACCATCAATACTCCACCATCTCCTCCACTTCCACCACCCTACCACCACATCCACCTTCTCCTCCAATTCCCATCACCACCGCCAACTCCTTCCTACCACCACCATCTACATGACCCTCATTAACCATCAAAAACAATAATCACAACAACAACATCAACAAAAATAACCACCAATACCCAAACCCCCTCCACCTCCTTCCTCCCTGGGCTTCGGCCGCGCGCCGCCCCCCTCCGGTCGTGCATCGTCCCCTGGCCACCGCCGGCGGCCAGCAACATGCCGCACCCTCCCCCTTCTCCACTTCTTTCTTCATTTCTTTTCCTTCTTTCTTTTTTCCTTTCTTTCTTTCTTTTTTTCTTTTTCCCCCTTTTACCCCCTTCTTTTCTGGCAAACTCTCTCTCACCTTCTCTCTCACCATCCACTCTCTCTCTCTCCTCTCTCTCTCTCTCTCTCTCTCTCTCTCCCCCTTCATCACTCTCACTCTCTCTAGCTCTCTTTTATTCCCTCTCTATTCTCTCTCTAGATCTTCTCTCTCCTCTTTCCGTGTGCATGCATGTGCTCCACGGAGTCCCAGATTCTAGCTCGGTATCGCGTTCTGATTTTAGGCGAGTACTTCACTTTAAGTCAGGCAAGTACCTCTTTTGCTTTGGGCGAGTACTTTCCTTGTGTTATTTCATGTCTTACTAGTTCTATTCTAAGGCTTGATATATATTATGTGAGTACAAATCTTTATTAATTGCGAGTACTCTTTTTGGCATTTGGGCTGGTATTATACTTGTATTGGATATGCCTAGATACACTTCTCCTTCACTTGGCTTCGCATAGCTAATTAAATGATTAATTTATTATTATAATATATATGATTGTGAAGAGCTTGAAATGTTTAACTATACTATCCTCCTGTATCATGTTACATGGCTGGGTGATTACCTGACATATAATGTTGTGACTTTGTATTCAACTTACCTGACACTGACATGTTAATTACCTGACACTTGATATCTGATACATGACAATTGACATGCGACCACCTGATACATGACACTTGCTACTTGGTATTGATACACTTGGCCTGATGTTGTGACACCAGACTAGATACTATTACACCGGACACCTGTATTTCATTGCCCACACATGATTATCATTTTACGGGGACTTGACACTTAATATCCTATCATATACCTGAATTCCTGTGCTCCTATATTTAATATATTCCTCCTGTTATAACAACCTTGTTAATTCCCATAAACTGATCATTATTGACACAATTTTAATAATTAGACAACTAATACTGGAATGGGGGAAACTGATAAGTACCGATATGGTCTCCATGTCTATGATGGTCTTAAGTGTCACGCGGCTACACTCTTGGGATTCACTTGGAGGCCACCAAGTGTTTCCATGGGGTATGCAAGTACCCCTATTCCCCAAACTTCCTTTCGGGTTCGCAATAAGCCCCTGGGCCTATTCCTGTGGGAGCAGCGATACCCTGCTCCAATTTGGGCGTACAATAAGTTCCGGTACCTAGCTGTACATTCCGGTTCAGTTTCGGATACTCCTTGGTCGTTGCCTTAGGCAAGTACGGGACCCATTCTAAGCATGGTTCGTCGATCCCCATTAGTTTTCAATAACTTGCTCTCTGTTCTGTATGCTGAGGTATGTGCAATGGGATGCATACCGATGTATACAAATCAAACGAGTCTTAATAACATAATATTAACATGCTACTGAAATCTGACTAGCGATATACTTGATCTATTCTTGTGAGACCTGTCACACAATACATTATCCTGTTCACCACTTACATATGATATCTGTGCTACTCTGTTGAATCACTTGTCTTGCTTATTTTTTGGGTTTCCATACCGTTTCTTATTGTTATTGTGAAGGCAACTCAGGTTCTATGAACTCAGATTACTGTGACGTGAGGTGTAGGGTATATATATATGAAGGTTTCCTTGTTGGATTATTCCTTCGACGTACTAATCTTATGGATCGGTAATTTAAGCTTGTATAGCTAGTTTCCCCATAATTACTTTACTTACTGTCTCATTTCATGTTCATATGTGCTTATATTCACGATACACCTTTCATGTACGCATGCCTAATATACACGCCACTTGGCCTTATCTCTTGTACTCGTTAGGTTGCATCTGATAACCCTGGACCCGTATGTTCAAATTTTAGAACGAGGACATAACGGATCCTTCCATGCCGATCAGAGTAACATAGCGGAAGCTTGGAGTCACCATAGCTCTTCCTCCCAGCTCTTCTCCTGATTGGCTCTCGAGACTCCTCTTGCTGCTCGTGAGCACCTCTCAGTTTTTGATTATGTGTATCTCTTCGTAAATCTTACTTTTGTATTCTCTGGTGATGTAATATTCTTGTAATATTGTATCACTCTCAATATTAACTATGCACTTGTAATTTTTTGTTGGAATATATATTACTACTATGCTTCCGCACTCTGATTCTTGCCTTTACTAATGCTTAGTGTATAGATGTGAGGGTATTTTCGTCCTGCATATATACGTCACAGTAACGTCTCCGTACCCGTGGGATCGGGGCGTTACATTAGTCATCAAATCTATATTTTATCATCACATTTCCCTATTCAGTTTACGAATAAACCTGCTAAATAACCTGTATTTTGTCTTTTGTATGTAGATAACATGTATAGGGGCAAAGTCGCAATAAGAGCATAATTAAACTCATTTTTGGGTAACTAATCAAGATTTCTTGGATACTAATCAAGAAAATTTCTAGAGGAATGCATTGGATCCCATATTACAACTGTATCTGGAGAAATATGGATCCAAAATATGCGAAACGAAGTATCTACAGAAGGTTCTTGAAGTAAGACGAAGCAATAGGCCAAAATCAGCGAGGTAACTCCCTAATATAGCTACAGAAATGTGGCTATTGTTGCATTTTGTGGCAATACCAGGGAGTCAGCTTCATGTTTTCGACGCGCGACTTCTTCCATATGATTCTCAGGTTCTCGTTTGCCTATAAATACTGTATGATGACCAGAAACTCGGGAGAGAGAGTAGTAGGCTCGGGTTTCTCCCCATAGTGTAGCTTAGTGTAGTTCTTCATCTTTTCTCTATATTTTTCTTTCACTTTTTAGATCATGTATTAGAGCTGAGAGTGATTCAGGAGAGAAAGAGAGAGTTGTAGTAATAGAGACCGACAATCTATGAAAGCTTCCTCCCTTCCTTCCATGGTTCTTCTTTAACCTCTAACATGATTCTTAGCTAGTTTTCTCTCATGAGAATCTAACTACTAACGACTAATCATCTACTTACTTACTTAATAATCCACATAAATCTAATAGCCTCTACAAGGTCTTGCTCTTGCAAGAGCCATTGATGGCTCATGATGATGGGTTCTAATTCCTAACTTGCTAACAAGCTAACTTGCACAACTTACTTTATTTCATGCTTTCATCTAATTAGTTTTGATGGATTAATTGTATGGCGCACCTTGTTAATTTAGTTTGGATGTGGAGAACAATCTTATGGATCATTCTTTGCAACGTCTTTTGAAGCCAAGGATTAGTGAGGGCCAAGTATCCATATGAGGCAACTATCACTAAAAGCTTATCATGATTAGTAGAGTAATTAGTAGTTAGTAGCCATGAGTTTTCTTTCCATTTTACTTTTTTTTAAAACCGATTTCAAAATCAATTTACCATTTTCTGATCGACATTTTTCTTCGCCCTCTTTGTTCACCACTTGTTTTTATTTCTCCACTACAACCTCACTTTTCTATTTTGTTTTTATTTTTCAAATCACTTCACCATGTTTTCACCTTCACTTTCCATTTTGTTTCTTTCATATTTTACTTTGTTTCTATTCTCTTATTTTTCCTTCACCGATACTATTTTTTTTCACTTCACCGTTTCTATAGTTTTCTTTTCCTCCTCCTTGTTTTCTTTTCTCTTTCTTAAACAAAGAAGAACTTGTTAACAACTAACGTGACACACACTGTTAATGCTTTTATCGCCTATCGTCCTTGAAGATTTGACCCGCATAGTATATATGCTATAACGGAAGTATTGAGAAAATCAAAGCACACACTTTTACGGATTTTATAAAATACACATTTTCGTGCACGCTTCCCCTTGATCACCAAAATGGCATCGCTGCCAGGGATGAGAACGGTTTGAACTCACATTTTTGTTAACATTTTCTTTTTTATTTCTGTGTATAGGTCAAAATTTTCAGGATCTAATAATGCAGAAGCCAACTAACCTGTAGCTCCCTCTCAAAAAATTTGGGAGCCTAATTCCAAATTTTGGCCGCGTCAAGCCAAAAAGTACCGCGGAAATGCAAGCTTTTCAGGGCTTCTAGGCTCCAATTTCTTCAGGGTTCTACCAATGTTTACATTTTGATGTATTCTTCTGTTAGATTTTTTATTTGGTTGCCTGTTCACTGCAATAATTAAACAACAAAATTGGTAATTGGACGTGTTAAAACAGTTTAGACATTTGCATTGAAGGCACATGTCAATTCATTTAATATACTTTATTTTGTTCTATTATTGTGAGCTGGACTGAGGTGTACATATGACATTACATACAGCATAGGATGCCAAACCAGTGTCTAAGAATTGGAGATTAAAAGGTTAAGCCTTGAAAATTCAATGGTTTGGCGTAATTAAGGCCCGTTACTTAGCACGAATACCTCTCACTGAATTTTACCTCTACCTGGACGATTAGCTCATGTTCAGATAATGCAATAGCCCTCTCATGGACAGTCGACCAGTAAGGGGTTGTTTAGGTCTAGGTCAACCCTAGCATTGGCTTGTATTCTTTATTTTTTCCTTTTTTTGTTTGTTTTTTATTTGTGTTTGTTTATGAAATGAATTTCAACAACAATAATATTTTCAACTTTAATATGAATTAATATTTCACCCCGACCTCATTTGGCTTGGATAACTCCAACCCGGCTCTGTATAAAAGAACAAACAAAATAGGCCGGATTGGATGTATTCGACTCAATATAACCTACACCTCCAATTTTATGACCAATATTTTCAAAATAATTTCAACTCTTCACAGAGTCGACGAGGATTTACCTCTTTTGAGCCAAATTTTCAAACACCTTAGCCAAAATCATTCCTACATTTTGCTTTATATACTTTTTTTTAGAACTATCGACTGAAGTTAAATCAGAATTAGAAAAGAGTACAAAAGGCATAGAAGCCATACTTGAGTCCCAACAACAATTTCAACACATGTTCGACTCACAATCTTTAAAAAAATTTCAAAATCAAGCTTCATATACACCTTTTCTAGAACAACTGATAGAAGAAAAATCTGAGTTAAAAAAGAGCATTAGAAGCCACGGAGGAGGCCGGGTGACAATTTCAAAACATGCTGGCCTCACCATATCTACAAAATTTCCAAGATTCTTTCTCAGTCCCACCTCTTCAAAATGAACAACCATCAGTCTTGAAAATGAGTATGGAACTCTTGCGTAAGTCTAAGCGACAATCTCAAACCATGATGGACTCACAATTTCCCCAAAACCAAGCTTCATATACTCTTTTTTCAGAACAAATGATTGTTGAAAAATATGTGTTAGAAATGAGTATGAAAGTCTTGCATGAGTCTGAGTAACAATCTCAAAATCTAATGGACTCACAGTTCCATCACAATTTCCAAAATCAACTTCCATACTCATCTTTCCAAGAAGAACTGATTGCACAGAGTATGAAAGGCATGATTCAGATCCAAAATACTGTAACCCAGTCTACTGGTAGATTAGAAGCAAAAAATAAGCAAATTGGTCAACGCTTATTGGAATGAGAAAATACTTTGTTATCAACCTTTGACCGATCCTGATATCTCTAACCCTATCGATTGGACCTAAGAATTATGGTGTTTTGGAAATTCCAAAATACAATTTTAGCACACCAATTTGAACTTGACCACAATCAAAATTTTGAGAATCACATGGTCATTTTGAGAATCTCTTTCTTAATATTGAACTTGAGCATGAATGTGATCCTAAACCTTAACTTGGTAATTCAGTTTCACTTCTTGACTCAATATTGCTCCGGTATCTTTACCTAACTTTAATAACTTTCTGAGTCATTATTGAATTTTGTGCCCATACATCGCGAAATTGAATCAACAATCTTTCAAGATGAACATATTAAACTTGACCAACACCTAACTTTTGAAAATCATATTGAACATTGGCAAGTTTTCATTTTCATGAAATTGAACTAGAACAGGAATGTGACACTGATCCTCAAATTTATAATTCAGTTCTAAATTTTTACTCAATACAGATTCTGATATCATTACCTGATTGTAATCACTTGAGACAACATTGATTCCTGTATCAATTCATTGTGAACTTGAATCACCAATTTTTCAAATGTACATTTCATTATCGGGAAATAAATGTGATCTAGAGTTTCAGCTTCTTGATTTGGACTCACTTCTTGAACAAATTTTGACTCCAAAACTTTTACTTGATTTCAGTCAACTTTTTGAGCTAGTTTACTTCTTGTACTTCCAAAACCCAAATCAATCGTTCCATCATATCACATTCCATTCTGGGATAAAAGTGTAGAAAAACATGACTCCGAAATTATTTTCCAAAATTTGAAAATTTGATGGGGTAAAATTTCTGATAAAAATCATCCACATATACTATCAATTATTGGGTTATATTATAGAGGTCACAGGTGGGTTCCTGTGAACTCCACAATCTCTTGATTGGGCCACATTTTGTGCACCAACCAGGCCGCCACCGGAATCACCACCCTGAGGTGAATTCTCCTTCCTTCTGTAAAACATGCATACATACATTCATGATACATTGAGGACAATTCATGAGATAAGTGTGGGGAGGGTCTACTAACATAGAGTTTTTAGATTTTTCTTTCTTTTTTCACTGCTTTTAGGATATTTTAGAATCTTCTCTTTTGTATAGGATTTTTCCATTCTTAAATATACTTTTTGAAAAAGAGAAAAATATTTGATCTATTTTTCAGAAAATTAGGTTGATCTTAGGAATTAGTGAAGCCTTAAATATGATATCGTAAACCTAGTCAAAATAATGGATCTTGTTTAAATTATAGGTTATGTAAGAAAGATTAGAAAGATAATTTGTCTTGAATTTTTTACCTTAGAGAGTATGCACTTCACACTTATACATTTTTGGGATAGAATCAAAAACTTAAAATACCATAAATAAAAAAATATTGTATCTATGAATAAAAAATCACTTATTAAAGATAGATAATTATGCCTCACGAAGTATGATTATTCATGCCTAACGGTGGTCAAAAGAGAAATAATTTCTTAGTTTTGTGGCCTTATTTACTCGAGTCCTTAAGCCTGTGTGATGTTTTCTCATCTGGTGCCCTAAGATCGCCTGATTTGGGAGTCATCGGTTAAAGATCACTATCCGGGTAAACTAAAAAGCCTATAAAAACTAAGAGAAGAAAAATATATATATATTTAAATAAATGGCTAGATAGTTAGAGTTGAAATCCCAAAAACTTACATTATCATAAAAAGTGCATATTATCTAGGATTTTATGAAAGATCAATTATTCAATCCAATTTTGAATTCTTATTTTAATTGATGACAAGATCTTGCATATGACTAAGTTTAAGGACGAATAATTTTTGGTGAACTTATGACCTTTGATCGCTTAAATTTTTGCAAAAATATTTCGAAAACTTTTCTCTCTTTTAAAATGCATTTTCAAAAATACTAACATTTATTTTCTTTCTTTATGAATATTGTAGTTGTAATCCGCTGAAAACCCTCAGGAGACTATAACTCCTCCTTTAGGAGAAACTTAGAGGTTTAAAAGCTTGTTTCACATGCTCACTGCAATCTAGTCACCTGCGAAAGTGGTGTAATAATATTCTTAATTTAATTTTTTTGTTTCGCTCGGGACGAGCAAAAGATTAGCGTGGGGGTGTGATTAGTCATCAAATCTGTACTTTATTATCGCTTTTTCCTACTCGGTTTATGAATAAACACTGCTAAAATAACCCGTATTTGGTCTTTTTTAGAATACATGAATAGAGGTAAAGTCGCAATAAGAGCCTGATTAAACTCATTTTCAGGTAACTAATCAAGATTTCTTGGATACCAATCATGAGAACTTTTAGAAGAATGCATTAGATCCCGTATTACAGCTGTATCTGGAGAAATATGGATCCGAAATACGCGAAATGAAGTATCTACAGAAGGTTCTCGAAATAAGACGAAGCAGTAAGCCAAAATCAAGGAGCTAACTCCCTGATATAGCCATGGAAATGCGGCTATTGCCGCGTTTTCGTGGTAATACCAGGGAGTCAGCGTCCTAGTTTCGACGCGTGGCTTCTTCCAAATGATTCCCAGGTCCCCATTTGCCTATAAGTACTGTATGATAATCAGAAACTCGACATAAAGAGCAACAGGCTAGGGGGTCTCTCCATAGTGTAGCTTAGTGTAGTTCTTCTTTTTTCTTTCTCTTTTTTAGATCATGTATTAGGGCTGAGAGTGATTCATGAGAGAAAGAGAGAGTTGTAATAAAAAGTGACAATCTACGAAAGCTTCCTCATTTTCTTCCATGCTTCTTCTCTAACCTCTAATATGATTATTAGCTAGTTTTCTCTCGTGACAATCTAACTATTAACCACTAATCATCTAACCACTTACTTAATAATCCACATGAATCTAATAGCTTCTACAAGGCCTTGCTCTTGCAAGAGCCATTGATGGCTCATGATGATGGGTTTTAACTCCTAACTTGCCAACAAGCTAACTTACACAACTTATTTTATTTCATGCTTGCCTCTAGTCAGTTTTGATGGATTAATTATATGGTGCACCTTGTTAATTGGGTTTGGATGTGGAGAACAATCTTATGAACTATACTTTGCAACGTCTCTTGAAGCCAAGGATTAATGTTGTCAAGGATCTATGTGAGGCAACTATCACTAAGAGATTTGCTGACCACTGAAGTAATTAGTAGTTAGTAACCATGAGTTTTCTTCCCATTTTACTTTGTTTTTAAAACCAATTTCAAAATCAATTTATCATTTTCTTATCGACATTTTTCATTGCCCTCTTCATTCACCACTTGTTTTCATTTCTCTACTACAAGCTCTCTTTTCTCTTTTGTTTTTAATCATATTTTTCAAATCACTTCACCATGTTTTCACCTTCACTTTCCACTTCATTTCTTTCATATTTTATCTCTTTTCTATTTTTTGTTTTTCCTTCACCGATACTATTTCTTTCACTTCGTCATTTCAATGATTTTCTTCTCCTCCTCCTTATTTTCTTTTTTCTTTCTTAAACAAAGAAGAACTTGTTAACAACCAACGTGACACACCATTAATGCTTCTATCGCCTCTCTTCTCTGTGGATTCGACCTGTATAGCCTATATGCTATAACGAAAGTATCGAGAAAGCCAAAGCACACACACTTTCACTGATTTTACAAAATACACATTTTTGTACACTCTTCTCCTCGATCAGTATAACCATGTATATTCTTATTCACATTATGGTCGCAAAGGCCATCTTGCAAAATTTTATTTTGATAGAGTAAATTTTTAAATAAAAATGTTTGGGCTTGAAATACTAACCCCAAGGGCCCAATAAATTATTGTTAGCAAAATTCACACCAATTGTATTTGATGTAGGTGTGAGCTCTCCCAAAATGTGAGAGAGCTTTAGTGCTTTGATGGTGAATGCATGAGGAGTTTGAAGGAAAAATCAAATTTAATGCATCACTATCAAGAAGTTTAGGTGGGAAAGACCACCTTAGTTTGGAGAAATAAAAATTCCTATTGGTGTTCGTAACTATCTCTATCTTTCACTTTAGTTTAAATATGCTTTATTTTGTTGTTTATACGCATATGTTATTTTGTTAAATGTAAATTTTATGAAAACTTGTGATATACTTGTATAACCTTCGAGATACACTCTTAATTTTGTGCTTAACATGATTCACATCCTTTATTACTCAAAACTATTTTAGTTATATGTGTATATTATAGTTTGATGATTCTTTCATTTATACATTGTAGGCTGTCTAAAAATCATTAAAGACAAGTTATCAGACGCAAACCTCCCAACACGAAGGTCGCGTTTCAATTAAAACGGGGACCTCGTGTCCAAAAAGAAACACGACATCAAAAGCGGGTTTAAAAAACCCTGCGTCTCACTTCAAACACGAGTCTGAGCAACTCCGCGTCCTATTTCAAGCACAAGTCTGAGCAACTCTGTGCTCCACTTCAAACACGGATCTGAGGAACCTCGCATCTCACTTCAAACGTGTGTCTGAGCAACTCCACGTCCGATTTCAAGCGCAGGTCTGAGCAACTCAGCGCTCCTCCTCAAATACAATTCTGAGCAACTCTGTGTTCTGATGGAGAGGTTTAAGCCCTGCGTCTATACAAACGTGAAGTCTGCGTCCAGCACGAGACCTGTGTTTCTATTATAAACTGATCCTTGTTACTGCGTCAATTAACTCCCCACGTAATGTGAGAGTTGATCCCCATTATTGAGGAATGTAGGGGACAATTATACCCCTATGACTCTTTATAAATAGCTTGAGGAGCTATAAAGCGGGGACTTTTCCCTTTTCGGGTAGAGGGGACTTTGGAGAGGAAGCCAGAGAAGAGAAAGAGAAGCTTTTGCTTGAGGTCTGAGAATTCTCAACCTAAAAGCATCTTGCTTTCCTCTTACTTTTTCAGAAAGAAGAAGTCGGTAGGCTCTAAACACTTAGTGTGTTAAAGAGCTCCCTCCAGATTGATCTTTGAGAGCATCCAGAAGCGAAAATTGTCATTTAGTCGGTCAACGGAGAACAAGTATCACTCTCCATCGCCACACGAAGAACCCAGCCTTAAATAAAGAAGAAACCCCAATATTCTCTCCTCTTTTGAAATTAGAATCGTTCTATTGTAACTTTTTATCCACTCAAAGAAATTTTACTTCGCGCTACTTTTCTGACCAAACAAAAGATGGCGACTCCGCTGGGGAGTTCTTTCTCTACTAATGAGAACGCTGTGGCACAAGCTGATGTCTAGCTTCTTGGCAAGACAGCGGAATCCTTTGTCATTGAATTCAACTAAGGAAAGTTTGAAGAATTTCTTTTCTCAGGCTCTGCCAGTTCCAAGGCAAAGCGACACTACCGCAAAGCCTCTTCTGAGACTCACTCTCAAATTTCTTCAGAGATTACTCCCAAAATCGCCCGCAACACTGCTTACAATACAAGAGGTGACATTTCTAATTAGGTTCTAAAAACCTCTCATGCAGCCTGTGCATCCCGCGTCAACGTCCCTTAAGGGACCCGCAGGGCTAATGTGCTGGCACACGATCAAAGTGATAGTGAAGAGCAATTTCACCATCCTTCTCATCTCCAAACTCTGTAGTTCCAAATTTCTAAGGGTTCCCAACAACTTTTGTGACTCAATCAGAATGTTGAACGTCGACGAAAACGTTATGCTCGTTGACAATAGATCAAAAATTCTGCAGAGGCAATCTGTCCTGCAAAATTAGAACGCGAGGTTCATACCCGCGTTTCTCTTAAACAATGCGAGGACCGCGTTCTTGTCCGAGAACGTGAGTCCCGTACCTTCAAAAATGCAAGGTCCGCGTCCAACACAAGACCCGCCTTTCTGATCCAAAATGCGAGACCCACGTACTGCCTATTTCAGGACGCAACTTGATTAGTCTCTAAAACTGCATATTTTATACCACATCTTCACATTTACTTCATATTAAATTCTGCTAATAAAGTTTTGCTTACTTGATCCTAGGTTCATGGTGTGCAAATGAAGAAGAAAATCATAAATCACCATTTAATGGGTGATTAAAGGCCTACCAACTAGCCATTGACCTTAGGGAGCAGATTTCGTCAGCTCAAGGCGTCAAATCACGAAACCGAGACCAGACACTGACAGGAGACAAAAAGATTGCGCGCGGCTCGAAGCGCTGCGCGCGTGACCACTACATGGCCGCGGAAACGCGGCCACTACAGGGTTTACTAACATAGGTAGTTTTAAAATTTTCTTTCTTTTATACTTCTTTTTTTTAAATTAAAAAAATTCTTTTTACAAAACTTTTTGAAGGAAGAGAAATAGTTTTGATCCAATTTTAAGAAAATTAAGATTATCTTAAGAATTAGGAAGACCTAAAATTATAAAATTTTAAACCAAGTCAAAATAATAGATCTTGTTTAAATTTTAGGATAAGAAAGTAAGATTGAAAAGATAATTTGATCTTGAATTTTTTGCCTTAGATTTATGCACTTCACACTTACACAATTTTTGGGATTGAAACAAAAACTGAAAATACCATAAAAAATATATTTAAAAAAATATTTATAATGATAAATAAAAATCACTCATTGAAGTTGGGTAATTATGTCTCAGGAAGCATGATTATTCACACCTAGAATGGTGGACAAAAAATAAATAATCTCCTTTAGTTTTGTGGTCTTGTTTACTCGAGTCCTTAAGTCCAAGGGATGTTTTCTCATCTGGTGTCCTAAGACCATCTGGTTTGGGAGTCACCGGCTAAAGGCTCACTACCCGGGTAAATAAGAAAGCCTAAGAAAACTAAGGAAAGAAAAAAAAGAAAAAAGAAAAAATATATATATAATATAAATAAATGGCATGAAAGTTAGAGTCGATATCCCAAAAACCTTCACTGTTCACAAAGTGCATATTTTTCTAAGAGTTTTATGAAAGATCAAAAAGTCAATTCAATTTTAAATTCTTACATTTAATTTATAATAAGATTTTTTGCACTTTGACTTAGTTTAAGAAAGAACAATTTCTGGTTAACCTCTGACCTTGGATCACTTATATTTTCGCAAAAATATTTCAACACTTTTCTCTATTTCAAAAATGCGTTTTCAAAATACTAACATTTGATTTCTTTCTTTATGGATTTTGTGGGTGCAATCTATTGAAAACCCTCAGGAGACAAAACTCCTCCTCTAGGGGAAACTTAGAGGTTTAACGGTTTGTTGCACATGCTCAGTGCAATCGCGTCACCTGCGAAAGTGGTGTAATAATTTCTTAGTTTTTTGTTTTGCTTGGGACAAGCAAAAGATAAGTGTGGGGGTGTGATTAGTCTCTAAAAGTGCATATTTTATACCACATCTTCACATTTATTTCATATTAAATTCTGCTAATAAAGTTTTGCTTGCTTGATCCTAGGTTCATGGTGTGCAAATGAAGAAGAAAACCATAAATCACCATTTAATGGGTGATTAAAGGCCTACCAACTAGCCATTAAACTTAGGGAGCAGATTTCATCAGCTCAAGGAGTCAAATCACGAAACCGGGACTAGATACTAACAGGAGATAAAAAGGACTGCGCGCGGCTTGAAGTGCCGCGCGCGCGGCCACTACAGGGCCGCAGCGCGCCCCGCGCTTCGGGCCAGGGTTTGTCCCCTGGTCCCCCTCTTCCCTGGTGCCTATAAAAACCCCTCTGGGTTCTTTAGTTGGGGGATATGCAGAGTTTTAGGACAGTTCTCATTTCCATTTTGTAGTTTAGGATAGTGTAGTGTAGTTTTTCTTCTTTTTCCTCTCTTGTATTTTCTATTTCTTGTAGATCTTGTAATAGGGAGAGAGAGAGAGTGGTACATGTTGGGAAGCAAGAGTGCTTGTAATAAAAGGTGACAATTTATGAAAGGTGCTCCCTTACCTTATTTTTGTTTTCTTCTATCTAATCTCTTTTACATGTGTAGCTAATTTTTCTCTCATGACAACTAACTATTAACCACCAACTAGTCTAACTTCTTTATGATAATCCACATGAATCTAATAGCCTCTACTTGGTCTTGCTCTTGCAATAGCCATTGATGGCTCATGATGATGGATCTAACACTCTAACTTCCTAACTCTCTAACAAGCTAACATTACTTTACTCTATGCTTACTTTTAGTTTTGATGGTTTAAGTGTAGCTTGTACTTATTTGTTGTGTTGGGTTGTGATGAGTTGCATATGGGTCATACTTTGAATCGCTCTTGAAGTAAGGACTAGTGATGGCCAATGATACATGAGGCAACTATCACAAAGAGGTTAGCGTGTTGGTGGAGTCATTAGTAGTTAGTAGCTGTGAGTTTTCTTTCTTTTTCACATTATTTTAGAAATATCAAAAAGTACAAAAAATCATTCTTTTCTATGTTTCCCACTACTTTGTTTCCACCATACTTCTCTTTTTATTCTTTATTTTCTTTTATTTTCATTCTTTAAAACCTTGAAAAACCATTAACATATAAGTGAAGATACCGTGTAAGCTTCTATCGCCTCCCATCCTTGTGGATTCGACTCATTTTAGCCTCTATTCTATAACGGAAGTATCGAGGAAGTCAAAGCACACACACTTTAAATCTTGATTTCAAAACATACACTTTTTGTGCGTGATTTTTCCCCCGATCAAATTTTGGCGCCATTGCCGAGAATGGAAACGGTTTGATTTCATATTTTTATTAACTTTTCTTCTTTGTTTTTTGGTGTGCAGGTTAAAGTTTTAGTATTGCAGAAGTCCACACTCGCTCAAGTGTGGTTGGGTAAATTCTTGTATATTTTTATATTTTACTGCTAATTTTTGTTTATATTACCTGTGCACTACAAATAATATTAAGAACTAAAATACGAAAATTGGATGCTTTAAAACCATTTAGACATTTGCATCTAGGCACGTGTCAATTTTCATTCCAATATACTGTATTTTATTCTTATGTTGTTGTGATACTGATAGGAGGTGTACATATTGCATAGCATATAGTTAGGACAAACACTTCAGCGATTTACTTACTTTTTTGTGTACATTCTTATCTATATTGCACACTTGCACAAATTAAACTTAGGGGCAAGACCCAAGACAACATAAGGTGGGGAAGTCATTACCCTCCCTTAGCCCAAAAATTACCTCCCCACTCACACAACCCAAGCCTAAATAAAAATTGCTAGACGTTGGCCCCTAGGGACATCTCAGACTCATTTAAGAGATTGACTTAAGGGGAAGTTGTTAGAAGTTACTCTTGTCAAATCGGTGTCTAAGATTGGGGATTGAGAGGCGAAACCTCGAAGAATAGTGGTTTGGCATAATTAGGCCCGTTGCTCTGGCACGGATACCTCCCATTGATCGTGCCCCTACCTGGCCGATTAACTTGTGGTCAGCTTCCTACAATATACTCCCCGTGGACAGTCTAACCAGTTAGGAGTCGTCTAGGTCTAAGTCAATCCTAGCATAGGCTTGCTTTCTTTTTCTTTTTCTTTGTTTGTTTGTTTGTTTATTTGTTTTTATCTTTTTTCTAAATTGTGATATGGATTTTAACAACAATAATTCTTTCAATCATGATATAAATCCATATTTCACTCCGACCTCATTTGACTCAGATAACTCCGACCCGGCTATGTACAACATGAACCAACCATATATGCCGAGTTGGGATTATCCGACTCAATATGACCCATATCTCCAATCCTATAACCAAAATTTTCAAAATAATTTCAACTCTGCACAGAGTCAATGGGGATTCACCTCCCCCGAGTTAAATTATCAACCACATTGTCCACAATTTCTACAATATTCATTCCCCGATTCTTCTTCATATCCTCCTTTTTCTGAACCACCAATTGAAGAAAAATCATCATTGCAAAGTACTTTGGAAGAAGCGATAGAGGCCCAAAAACAATTTGAAAACAATATGGCCTCATCGTGTCCACAAAATTTCCAACATTCCTATAGTTCTTTTCCAGTTCCAATCAAAGAAAACTCATTATGGGAAAAAACTATGGAATTCGTGCAAGAGACCGAGCGAATAATTCAAAATATGAATAAGTTCCTATGTCCATCAGATGTTCATATGACTCAAGAATCTTGCCATTTTGGAAATCCAGCTTCAATTTTATCATACCAACCTGAACTTGACTAACCTCAACCTCTTGATAGTTTGGCCAGTTATCCATTTCCTTAAATTGAACTTGAAGATGAATGTGAACCACAACTTCTATAAGTACACCTAGAGGGGGGTGAATATGTGTACGGCTAATCTAATGAACAAAATGCGAAAATTAAAAACTTAAATTGCAACACACTTAGTGTAACCAACGAGTGTAGCCGAATTCCCGGTGAAAGGCTCTGGACTAACTCCTCTTGATTCCTCTGAATAAGAGTTGAGGCGCTATATGAAGCTCTCATGGTTAAACACAAGAGAGGCACACAAACAATCACAACCAAGCATATAATAGTGATATGACAATATGAATGATGCAAGACACAAAGTAATAGAGAGAGAGTTAGAGTCAATGGATCAATCGCTAACACACGGATATGTTTCGAGGTTCGAGCACACAACTCTACGTCCCCGCCTTCACACAGAAGGATTTTCACTAACTTGTCCACACAGGACTCCCACACAGGGAACCTCCACTGAGGATTTGGGGCAATACAACCGGGAGTACACAACTCCTCTCTCAATCGAATACAACCTCTCATAGAGGCAATGCACAACCAACACACAAACCACCTCACACAAGAGGGGTAGGCACTTAGCCAATACAAATCAATCACCTCACACTTGAGGGATTCCAACACAAACTCCACCTCTCACTAGAGGGAGCTAAACACAATCTCCACCTCTCACTAGAGGGAGCCAACCACAACTTTCACAATCACCTCACAATAGAGGGATACCAAAACAATCACCTCTTACTATAGGATATCACAATGAAGGAAGTTTACAACTTGGTGGTCTATCTCAACCACAAACCAATTTTTCCCACAAAATAAAGATCATAATAGATAGGATAGTAAGATTGCTCAAGTGTGGAAAACAAAGAGTTTGGAAATAAAAAACTCAAAGAAAAACTATTGGGAAAACAATTGAATAAGATTAAAATGAAGATCAAAAACCAATCCCAAAGTTTTTCCTTTTTCTTGATTTTTCCAACCCTTTTAAAACAAAATAAAGATAGATCTTTTTGGCTCTAAAACTCTTTTGAAAACTTGTGTATAAACACTAGAAAGAATGGAAATTTTAGCTCTTGAAAAACTTGTGAAAACTGGCCAAAAGATGGGGTATAAATAGGCCCCAACCAGATCTGCCCGTTGGCTGGCAGAAAGGTCAGTTTTGACCTTCCGGTCAACCGGCCAACGGTCAAAAAATTGACCGTTGAGCCTGCCGGTCGACCGCGCCCAGAACCAGAGAGCAACGGCTCTCTGGTCGGTCAACCGCCCGGTCGACCGGGTCAACCCGAGAGTGGGCTGACTTTAGTCGGTTGACCGCTCGGTCGACCGGCCAACTGATATGGCCTTGTGCACGTCTTGTGCACATCCGTTTGACCGTTCTGGTCGACTAGCTCCTGGTCCGGTCGACCGGTCGGTCGACTGCCAGAGCCTGGCAGACTGAAATTCAGGACTTGAAAATTGGGTTTTTATTATCCTATAAAATCCCATAAAACACTAAAAATTCACAAAATAGTTTCAGTATAATACTTTGATATACAAATATGTTTGAGTAAAATCAAACCATGTTACTACAACTATTTTGAACTATTTTTGTAACTTAGAAATTTTGCCGAAAACCAAAATCCGTATTTCCAAAACTTGGATTTTTGAATCGAAAAATCGTTTTGTCCAAAACTCGTCCAAAAACAAAAACATGATATTTAAACAACTTGAAGCATATAGTATATGGATAGAATTCAATATACATGAAAGATATATATATATCAATGTTTTTGATTTAAAATCCAAAAATAAGTTTTGTTAAAATACCAAAACTCCAAACTCATGAAATAGACTATCAAACTAAGTTTGTTTAAATAGTTGAAGCATAGATGTATATAAAACAAATCTAATATACATTAAACAATGTAAACTTGTTTTGATTCTATCTATTCATGAAAACCAAGACCGGTTAAACCAAAACATGAAACTTAAACAAGTGTGTGTGTTGTGAACTTGAGCATATCACACTATCTAATCTTTAACAATGGATGTAAAATATAAACTAAACAATGTACCGAAGTCTTCTTGTAGAGCGCCGTCTCCAAGTCGACTCGATCCAAACGTGATCCACCGAGCTTGACTCCAACGAGTGCTAGATATGAACTTTGTTGCTCGGGCTCTTGAATCACCATGTGAAAGCTACAAAACACCTTTGTTGAAGCTAATCACCTACTAATATCTTGGTTAAGTATCTGAAACTAAATATCACAAGATTATTAGTAAGCAATAACTACATGAGTTAATCATCATCAAAACTAGAGTGGAAGGCCTCTGGGCCAACAATCTCCCCTTTTTGATGATGACAAAACTCATGGAGTTATATATGCATGGATTAAAGTTAAGCTTCAAAGAAGCTCCCCCTTAACTCATGCATAACAATAAACAATAAGATATGCAATGAATACTAAACATGAATATGCATCAATAACCATAAAATAATGAAATGAACATGCTCTTGATACCAAACTTTTAAAATAAATTCCTTTTCCTTTTTAAAATAAACATGTTCTTTAAATAATTGCTCTTGATACCAATAAAAGTTTCAATTTGAAAAATTTTATCAATAAAAGCAATAAAAGCTTTTGATACCAATCAATAAAAACTCTTGATACCAATTGAAAGATAATCAATAAAAGCTCTTGATACCAACAATAAAAATTTTAACAAAAGAACTTGATACTAATAAAACAAAACAACAAAATATGTTCTCTTGATACCAATATTAACAAAACATCAAAACATCAAACAAACTTTCTTGATACCAATATGAAACAAACTTTAGTATAAACTTACAAATAAACAATAAAAACATGCATATAAACTCAAATACTTCTCCCCCTTTTTATCAATCATCAACAAAGAGGTCAAAGAAAACAATAAAACAATATACTTTCCCTTTTGTCTTATACAAAAAATATTAATAAGGGGTGAAATCAAATCAACACATTATGATACTAATTGAAAAAAAATATCACTTTTATGCATCATGATATCAATAAAGCATACCAATTGAAAGTACATAAAACAAATGTTTTTAATTTAAATAAACATGTCTATAATTTACCAATTGTAAGTAACTAAAACATGTTGAAGAAATTAATCAAAAATTTGATATCAATAGAATGATGTAAACATATATGTAATCTTGATATCAATAGTAAAGATTAGTACCAATAGAAAGTAATTTTTCATTAGGAGTATATGATACCAAAAATAATCAATATCATTTTTCAATCATTTTTCAACATAAAGTGTGGGAGTAAAATACTAAAGGTAAATAAAACTAATTAAAAAGTGAAATACGAATTTTCTCCCCCTTTATGAAATACCAAATAAAATGATGCATAAGCTTGTATAAGATACCAATTGAAAAATAATTAATTGAAATATAATAGCCATTTAAGAAATCAAGCTTAGCATAACTAGAATTTGTGCTCAAAGATATAGAGATATAGTAAGCACAAATAAAACATATATATATGTATAAAAAATTAAATACCAATCGAAATTGATACTATTTGAAATGAAATCATACATATATAAAAACATATATGAGTATACAAAAAGAATGTCAATAGTGATACCAATTGAAAAAATCCAATGATACCAATTGAAAACATAATAAGATCAAGTGTATAACTTATACTTCCTACCACCCATTTCATGCACATGTTTTAAATGGATTTTCAATAATAAGCATATAAGGCATAGTCACCCAACCAACCGCCCGTCAATGGGTAGGGTTTTCAAAAATAAGTTTGAAAATATAGTATGTTTGAAAAACTCTGCCATAATGAAGAATACGAACTAGTTATATGAAAAATTTGTAAACTAGCACGAAATCCTTCAAGTAAGGAATAAAACAAAAATATATTTTATGAAAAACATGTAAATCACATGATCACTAAACACTCAAAATCTATATAGCACAAATTATACTCATGAAAACAAAATCATGAGAAAACATTAAATAAGTGAGTGCATAAGAGTTATGTGAAACACATCATCATGAAAATAGTCAATTAAGCTCAATATGAAATTCCTTAAAAACATGAAAATCATCAAAACTAGAATCCTTCAAGGTATATGTATGTCATGTATAAACTAAAGTATACATACATATCCAAATATAAACGAGTCCACAAAAGTATATGCATGAAGGCAAGTGGCTCAAGGATGTATATGTATAGCTATTAATTTGGACAAAATAGACATATACAAGAAGTTAAACATAAACATGAAAAACATGTACAAAATGGGAATAAAAGTCAAAATGTTTGAATCATCAAAACTAGACTATACTAGTACATCTAATGAGTACAAGTGAGCTTTCAAGCACAAACATATAATGATCTATTTGTGGCTCACTAGTTGTACAAGTATATATCCAAGTTTTAATGAAAACTAACATCTAAACATGTAATCAAAACATGAAGCATAGAAATCAAAACAAAACTCATAAACATACATATGATCATTATGTACATGCACATGCACATGCATAGATCTAGGACATACACATTAGATAAACTAAAGTGAGAATATAAATCCATATAAACATGGGTGTCCCAAATACTAATCATGTATATCACTAATCTAAATATCATGGCATATAACATACTAATCATGAAACATCAAAACATGCTAAAATCAATGATATGAAAAGCACGTAAACAATAAATGAGGAGTAAGAGATTGTTACCAAAACCGAAAAGGGGCACATCTCTATATCTCCAAACCGAGGTGGTCCTCCCACCAAACTCCCCTTGAAAGTGATGCATCCAAATAGTCCTCTTTAGCTCGGAACGCATCCACCTCAAGGCACCATTACTCTCACGTCATGTGAGAGCCCACACCTACATCAAATAAAATAGGAGTGGTCTTTGGTACCCATACTCTTTTGGGTCCATGGGGGTTAGCTCCTTTCCTAACCCAAACAAATTTAGTTGCTAAATTTACATCATGTATCTTATCAAAATAAAATTTAGCAAGGTGGCCCTTACGTCCATAATGTGTACAAGTGTACACATGAGCATACATCGTGTTATGAGGGTGAACGTGGGAAGCATGTGTATGCCGTGTATGGTGTGCATGCATAGGAGAAACTTGTTTCTTTCGAAACAAAGATTCCAAACGTGAGTGGTTCATAGCACAATGGCTCAAAGTGGAGCCCAAACAATCCATACTCAAACAAATATCATTATTAATCCTAGAAGAAGAGGTGCATGCAATAGGTAAGTTAGATGAAGAAGCTACACTAGCATGGAAAACATGTGAGTCTATATCATTTTTCAAAACTGTATTCTTCTTAGAAACCAAATCTAATTCTTTTGAAATAGAAATAATTTTATTTTTAAAGAATCATTTTCTTTTAAAACAAAGTCAAGTTTTGAAGTTAAAGATTCATTTTTCTTCAAAACATTTTCACAATCATTTTTATTTTTCAAAATTTCATTTTCCTTTAGAACAAGATCAAGTTTGGATTTCAATGAATCCCTTTCATTAGAAATCTCCACTTTCTCTTGCAAAGCAATCTCAAGTCAAGAAGATAAATTTTTTATTTTCTTCTTTTAAACCAAAATTATCCTTTTTCAAAAGTTTATATTTTGAAATCAAATTTTCACAATTTTTGGCAAGATCATCATTTAAGGCTTGTGCATCCATACACTCATTGCAATGTGAACTAGTGCTAGCATCTAGTTGAGTTTCCGATTGTACCTCAAGGGAGTCATTCCCTTGGACCATGAAGCAACGTTCATCGGACTCATCTCGACTAGATTTCCTCCTTTTATTAATAAGCGTTGATAGCTCGGGAGATGTCAAAATGTTCCACACTGCAAAAGCGAAATCATAGTGAGAAAACACATGTAAATACTTTTTATCAAGGGATGCTCTAAGTGCCTTAAGTGCTTGTGCATTAGCCTCTATATGCTTGTTATCACTAAGGTAGAATTCCTTGGTAATGGCAAGGTAAACTTTATAACGTAGGGCTTTCAAATGACAACTTATCATAACCTTCCATATATCAAGTACAGAGATATCAAACATGGGAGGGCTATCCATGACTGCAAACTATATGTGTGAAAATACAAATGCAAATGATAGATTAGCAAAACCAAGATCACACTCCTAGGTGGTTAAACGTAATATCAGGAGCGTAGGCTCTGATACCAATTGTAAGTACACCTAGAGGGGGGGTGAATAGGTGTACGGCTAATCTAATGAATAAAATACGAAAATTAAAAACTTAAATTGCAACACACTTAGTGTAACCAACGAGTGTAGCCGAATTCCCGGTGAAGGGCTCTGGACTAACTCCTCTTGATTTCTCTGAATAAGAGTTGAGGTGCTATATGAAGCTCTCGTGGTTAAACACAGATGAGGCACACAAATAATCACAACCAAGCATATAATAGTGATATGACAATATTAATGATGCAAGGCACAAAGTAATAGAGAGAGAGAGAGTTAGAGTCAATGGATCAATCGCTAATACACGGATATGTTTTGAGGTTCGAGCACACAGCTCTACGTCCCCGCCTTCACACAGAAGGATTTTCACTAACTTGTCCACATAGGACTCCCACACAGGGAACCTCCACTGAGGATTTGGGGCAATACAACCGGGAGTACATAACTCCTCTCTCAACCGAATACAACCTCTCACAGAGGCAATGCACAACCAACACACAAACTACCTCACACAAGAGGGGTAGGCACTTAGCCAATACAAATCAATCACCTCACACTTGAGGGATTCCAACACAAACTCCACCCCTCACTAGAGGGAGCTAAACACAATCTCTACCTCTCACTAGAGGGAGCCAACCACAACTTCCATAATCACCTCACAATAGAGGGATACCACAACAATCACCTCTCACTAGAGGGATATCACAATGAAGGAAGTTTATAACTTGGCGGTCTATCTCAACCACAAACCAATTTTTCCCACAAAATAAAGATCCTAATAGATAGGATAGTAAGATTGCTCAAGTGTGGAAACAAAGAGTTTGGAAATCAAAAACTCAAAGAAAAACTATTAGGAAAACAATTAGAATAAGATTAAAATGAAGATCAAAACCATTCCCAAAGTTTTTTTCCTTTTTCTTGATTTTTTCCAACCCTTTTAAAACAAAATAAAGATAAATATTTTTGGCTCTAAAACTTTTTGAAAACTTGTGTATAAACACTAGAAAGAATGGAAATTTTAGCTCTTGAAAAACTTGTGAAAACTGGCCAAAAAATGGGCTATAAATAGGCCCCAACCAGATCTGCCCGTTGGCTGGCAGAAAGGTCAGTTTTGACCTTCCGGTCGACCGGCCAACGGTCAAAAAATTGACCGTTGAGCCTGCAGGTCGACCGCCCGGTCGACCGCGCGCCCAGAACCAGAGAGCAACGGCTCTCTGGACGGTCGACCGCCCGGTCGACCGGGTCAACTTGAGAGTGGGCTGACTTCAGTCGGTCGATCGCTCGGTCGACCGGCCAACTGATATGGCCTTTTGCACGTCTTGTGCACATCCGGTCGACCGGCTCCTGGTCCGGTCGACCGCCAGAGCCTGGCAGACTGAAATTCAGGACTTGAAAACTGAGTTTTTATTATCCTATAAAATCCCATAAAACTCTAAAAATCCACAAAAATAGTTTCAGAATAATACTTTGATATACAAACATGTTTGAGTAAAATCAAACCATGTTACAACCATTTGAACTATTTTTGTAACTTATAAATTTTGCCGAAAATCAAAATCCGTATTTTTCAAAACTTGGATTTTTGAATTGAAAAATCGTTTTGTCCAAAACTCATCCAAAAACAAAAACATGATATTTAAACAACTTGAAGCATATAATATATGGATAGAATCCAATATACATGAAAGATATATTTATCAATATTTTTGAGTTAAAATCCAAAAATAAGTTTTGTTAAAATACCAAAACTCATGAAATAGACTATCAAATTAAGTTTGTTTAAATAGTTGAAGCATAGATGTATATAGAACAAATCTAATATACATTAAACCATATAAACTTGTTTTGATTCTATCTATTCATGAAAACCAAGACCGGTTAAACCAAAAACTGAAAACCAAAACGTGAAACTTAAACCAGTGTGTGTGTTGTGAACTTGAGCATATCACATTATCTAATCTTTAACAATGGATCTAAACTATAAACTAAACAATGTACCGAAGTCTTCTTGTAGAGCGCCATCTCTAAGTCAACTCGATCCAAACGTGATCCACCGAGCTTGACTCCAACGAGTGCTGGATATGAACTTTGATGCTCGGGCTCTTGAATCACCATGTGAAAGCTCCAAACACCTTTGTTGAAGCTAATCACCTACTAATATCTTGGTTAAGTATCTGAAACTAAATAGCACAAGATTATTAGTAAACAATAACTACATGAGTTAATCATCATCAAAACTAGAGTGGAAGGCCTCTGGGCTAACAACTTCAATTTAGCAATTCGAGTCCAATACTTGAATCAATATCGACTAATGTACTGTTACCTGAACTCAGTAATGTTCTTAAGCCAGTTTTGATTCTCATACTTCCTGAACTTGAATCAATCATTTCACCCATTCACATTCCTTCTGTAGACGAAAATTAAGATTCAATTTCCTTACATCCTTTTGAACTTGCCTAAAATTTTGAGAACCACCTTGACATTTTAGCAAGTTATCCTTTTTCTGAAATTTAACTTGAGCTTGAAAGTGATCCTGAACCTCAAGTTGATCATCCCATTTCACTTTTTGATTCAATAATGACTCCGGTATCTTTACCAGATTTTTTCTCTATTCCGGAGTCAACATTAAATCCTGTACCAGTACACCGAGAAATGGAATCACCACTCTCTTATGATCACACTCCACTCATGGGAAAAGTGTGTGAACATCAATTCTTTGGTTTGGACCCTATTTTTGAACCAATTTCGACTCTCATTGTTGACTCTCGACTTGATCTGATCAACTTTCTGAGTCGGTGTCGATTTTTGTTCCTAATCCATTTGAGTCCAAATCCCTCATCTTTCAAAATCACACTTCATTGTTGGACAAGGATGTTGAAAAAAATGGCTCAGTAATTATTTTTGAAAATTAAAAATTAAATGGGGATAATTTTTTAAATAAGATCATTCATTCAGTTAATATTTTATTGGGTCATATTAGAGAGGTCATTGGTGAGTTCCTTCAAGATCCCATTATCCTGATTGGGTAGCAACGCTTGACCCAATCAGACCACCACCGGAGCCACCACCATAAGGTAATTTTCTTCTCTTCCCATTTATTTCATGTATATACACATTCACGATGCATTGAGGACAATGCATGAGATAAGTGTGGGGGAGGGTTTACTAACATAGGTAGTTTTAAAATTTTCTTTCTTTTACACTTCTTTTTTTAAATTAAAAAAATTATTTTTACAAAACTTTTTGAAGGAAGAGAAATAGTTTTGATCCATATTTAAGAAAATGAAGATTATATTAGGAATTAGGAAGACCTAAAATTATGAAATTTTAAACCAAGTCAAAATAATAGATCTTGTTTAAATTTTAGGATAAGAAAGTAAGATTGAAAAGATAATTTGATCTTGAATTTTTTGCCTTAGATTTATGCACTTCACACTTACACAATTTTTGGGATTGAAACGAAAACTGAAAATGCCATAAAAAATATATTTAAAAAATATTTATAATGATAAATAAAAACCACTTATTGAAGTTGGGTAATTATGCCTTAGGAAGCATGATTATTCACACCTAAAACGGTGGACAAAAAATAAATAATCCCCTTTAGTTTTGTGGCCTTGTTTACTCGAGTCCTTAAGTCTGAGGGATGTTTTCTCATCTGGTGCCTAAGGCCATCTGGTTTGGGAGTCACCGGCTAAAGGCTCACTACCCGGGTAAATAAGAAAGCCTAAGAAAACTAAGGAAGAAAAAAAAGAAAAAAGAAAATATATATAATATAAATAAATGGCATGAAAGTTAGAGTCGATATCCCAAAAACCTTCACTGGTCACAAAGTGCATATTTTCTAAGAGTTTTATGAAAGATCAAAAAGTCAATTCAATTTTAAATTCTTACATTTAATTTGTAACAAGATTTTTTGCATTTTGACTTAGTTCAAGAAATAACAATTTCTGGTTAACCTCTGACCTTAGATCACTTATATTTTCTCAAAAATACTTCAACACTTTTCCCTATTTCAAAAATGCATTTTCAAGATACTAACATTTGATTTCTTTCTTTATGGACTTTGTGGGTGTAATCCGCTAAAAATCCTCAAGAGACAAAACTCCTCCTCTAGGGGAAACTTAGAGGTTTAATGGCTTGTTGTACATGCTCAGTGCAATCGCGTCACCTACGAAAGTGGTGTAATAATTCCTTAGTTTTTTGTTTTGCTCGGGACGAGGAAAAGATAAGTGTGGGGGTGTGATTAGTCTCTAAAAGTGCATATTTTATACCACATCTTCACATTTATTTCATATTAAATTCTACTAATAAAGCTTTGCTTGCTTGATCCTAGGTTCATGGTGTGCAAATGAAGAAGAAAATCATAAATCACCATTTAGTCGGTGATTAAAGGCCTACCAACTAGCCATTGACCTTAGGGAGCAAATTTCGTCAGCTCAGGCGTCAAATCATGAAACCGGGATCAGACACTGACAGGAGACAAAAAGGACTATGCGCGGCTCGAAGCGCCGCGTGCCCGAGCCGCGTTTCCGTGACCGTACGGCTGCGGCACGCCCCGTGATTCGGGCCAGGGTTTGTTCCCTGGCCCCCTCTTCCCTGGTGCCTATAAAAACCCCTCTGGGTTCTTCAGTTGGGGGATATGCAGAGTTTTAGGATAGTTCTCATTTCTATTTTGTAGTTTAGGGCAGTGTAGTTTTTCTTCTTCTTCCTCCCTTGTATTTTCCATTTCTTATAGATCTTATAATAGGGAGAGAGAATGATATATGTTGGGAAGCAAGAGTGCTTGTAATAGAAGGTGACAATCTATGAAATGTGCTTCTTTATCTTATCTTGTTTTCTTCTCTCTAATATCTTTTACATGTGTAGATAATTTTTCTCTAATGGCAACTAACCACAACCACCAACTAGTCTAACTTCATTATGATAATCCACATGAATCTAATAGCCTCTACTTGACCTTGCTCTTGCAAGAGAAATTGATGGCTCAGATGATGGATCTAACACTCTAACTTCCTAACTCTCTAACAAATTAACATTACTTTACTCCATGTTTACTTTTAGTTTTGATGGTTTAAGTGTAGCTTGCACTTGTTTGTTGAGTTGGGTTGTGATCAGTTGCATATGGGCCATGCTTTGAATCACTCTTGAACCAAGGACTAGTGATGGCCAATGATATATGTGAAGAAACTATCACTAAGAGGTTAGCGTGTTGGTGGAGTCTTTAGTAGTTAGTAGCCGTGAGTTTTCTTTCTTTTTCACTTTATTTTAGAAATATCAAAAAGTACAAAAACCAATCTTTTCTATGTTTCCCACTTCTTTGTTTCCACCGTACTTCTCTTTTCATTCTTTATTTTTTTTTTCTTTTCATTCTTTAAAACCTTGAAGAACCATTAACATACACGTGAACATACTGTGTAAGCTTCTATCGCCTCCCATCGTTGTGGATTCGACTCGTTTTAGCCTCTATGCTATAATGGAGTATCGAGGAAGCCAAAGCACACACTTTAAATCTTGATTTCAAAACACACACTTTTTGTACACGGTTTTCCCCCGATTACAACTCCCGCGTCTCTAATTTAAAACGCAAGACTCGCATTCTGAGGCAAGCTGAGCCAATACTGGAGATCCGCGTTTCAACACCACACGAGGCCCGTGTTTCAACAAAAAAAAACATGAGACTCGCGTTCAGAATGGCATGTCTTCAAGACATAAAAAAGCCAAAAAGCCCTCATCTCTGAGGGTTCGAGGCTAGTTCCTCAGATGTCCCCAAGACGGACCTAAGGCACTACCTGACAAGGAAGAGGAGTGCACATCAAATCATTCCTCAATGTCACTGCGAGCAACTCATCTCAGCAGTACTCTCTAATTGCATTTGTGGCTTTCAGATAACCAAGCCTTTGATATTCAATCGGATGTCAGCGGCTTCAAACTCAGCCAAAAGACGACGGTCCTGAAAGAAGATATTATTCTCTGATGTTGAGTACCCAAAAGTGACTGCAAACATGGTGGGCCAAATTTCACACCATGCAAGTCCAAAGGTAAGCAACTTGTTGTTAGTATAGATGAGTCGGATGTTGATCAATCTCTGGGTTTGAAGGACATTCTTGTTGAACCTGAAGAGGTCTACCGACACACTCAGACCCGCACGGGAACAATTGCCCCAGTCGACTACTATTTGTTGGCCAAGGGAATTAAGGTGAATGATGAGCACTCTGCCATCATTGAATTCCAATCTTCGAATTCTAGTTCGGAGATAACCGCCTTTGCTTACATAACGGGAACTCCTGAGGAAGTTGCCAGGTAATTCAAAGAGCAGGCCCGGGTCCAAAGGGAACAACTCAAGAGGATTCGAGCTCAGCAAGAATCTATCGATGCCCTTAAGCAGCTGTTACAACTGCTCAAGGAGAAAAAGAAATTAAAAAGTAGAACTCCTTCTAAGAAGTCCAAGGGCAAACGGAAGGAAGAGGAGAGCTCATCTTCTGCAAACACTGAGCATGAGAGCATTCCAACTCTGAGCCTCCCAAATCTTCATCTGAAGAGGAGGATAATTTAGAAAACGAGAGCAACCATTCCAAGAGGATGAGAAAATTGGAGCAACATCTTGAAGCCCTAGCAAACCGAGGCGTTCTTCAAGACGTGTGGATAATCCGACCCTACCAAGCAGAATGGGATACAACTCCTTATGCTCCCAAGTTCAAGACACCGACCCTCCATACTTTTGACGGTAAAGGGTCACCAAACCAACACATATACTACTTTAAATCCCAAACTGGGAATGTAGTGTTGAATGATGCTATTAGGCTCATTTATTCATTGGCACTGTTAAAGGGGCCACCTTTGAATGTTCATGAAACCTCCTGCCAGCTCGATCAAGACATGGCCAACCTTGAGAAGTTATTTTTGGCTCGTTTCTTTGAAGACGATAAGAAAATATCAGTGCCAACTCTCTTTGCAGCCAAGCAAAAGAAAGAGAGTTCATCAAAACTTACATTGAGAGATTTTGGAGCATGACACTCTATTATCCCAGCAGCATGACCCAATCAACACTGGTGGAGGCGTGCCATCATAATCTGCAAACTTTTCTACTCACATAAATAGGGTGGCAGACGATCGCACTTGGAAGCAGTTGGTGCTACAAGGTGAACAAGCGGAAGAAATTATTGCCCAGGTTAGAGCTGAAGAAAATAGCAAACCAAGACCCATAAACTAACGCGATGAGCCCGAGAGTCATCTTCCCAACCCAGGAGGAGGGATACTCAAATCACCTTCGAAGACCCAGTTAGTAAGAGGAGGAATAGCTTCCGGCCAAGCATGTACTAATAAATTGTACTCCTTCAAAGATGAGCATGTTGTCTCTTTGTTTAAGTTACTCGAAACGAGTAACAAACTAAAATTACCAGAGATCAGACATTCAAAAGAGGTAGGAAAGTATGATGATCCCAGTACTGTTTATATCACAGGATGCTGGGACATGGTACCAAGAATTGCTACATCTTCAAAGATGTTCTTCAGGCTCTGATTGACGCGGAGGTGCTTAAACTCCATCCAAAATAGATGAAGGTAACTGCAAACATGACAACCATGTCACCTATTCAATTCGGTCAGAATCTCCCGCCAGTACAAATGAAGTGGTTTCCATACCAAAGGGGAACTAAGAGTGATCAATACGGATCCTCATAACCAGAAGGAGAAAGGTCTTATTCTCATTCATACTCCTCGAGGAGAGACAAAATGGGTCCATCCTAACATTGTTGAAAGCCAGCAGTGGATGACTGTCACATGCAGAAAGTCTAAAGGCAAGGCCAAAGCATCCTCCAGCAATGTGGTGGGTATCTCTACAAGAGAGACTGAAAGGTTGTCACCTCCCTCACTAGTTCAGAAGAAGAGGAGTCATCCTTTGCTAATGACACAGGCGCACCTCCCACGTCAAAGACTCGATCCGACAAGCAGTACTTGAAATAGTATGGTGAGCCGATGGTAGACTCCGCTAGCCAGCTGAGGAGACAATCGAGCAGTCCACGAGGCCATCCATGGAAAAACAGAAAGAGCTTCAGTATGTCAAAGCTCTTCAAAAACACCATCAACTCCCTTCCGTTTTGATGTCATGCCTCAACTGGCCAACATCCATACTTGAATCACTTTGTATGAACTCTTAAGGCTTTCCAAGTCTACAAGAGATGCCTTAAGAGAAGTATTAGCAGATGCAGAGATTTTCATGACCCAGATTCCTACTATATGCGGAGAGGAAGAAGGCAACCATTGCCACCACACCTCGACGAAGTTTCCCTGCATCACCTTCACCTTAAAAGACATGCAAGTTAAAGGAAAATATGATAGACCCCTGTATTATAAAAGTTATATTTGATCATCTGAAGTTAATCGAATTCAGGTTGATCCGGGATCTGTGTTAAGCATTATGCCCCCAAGGTCATGCAGCATTTGGGGATCCCCACCCACCGGTTAAGCGCCACTCAGACAACTATCTATGTCTTCAATGCTAATGGTATGCACCCGATGGGGAAAATCAAACTCAGATGTCAAACTGGAGACCTGAGCTCCATGGTGACATGTTATGTCATTGACGCCGACACCTCATACAATTTGCTGCTGGAAAGACCTTGGATCCACCGCAACTTCATCGTCTCATCCACACTTCATCAAGTAATGAAGTACGTTGATGAAGATGAAAAGTGAGAATATTGATTGCCGAAAGGCATCCGTTCAAAGGTGTCGAGAATTATTTTACGGATTCCCTCCTCTATCAGGATTCTCTTGAGGTTGATGGGAATTCACACCCAGAAGAACCTGACTTTGGCAAAGAAACAGATACAGAGCCAGAAGAAGAGGAGTGTCTCTGGGAAATAAATCTCTTTGTAACGAGCATTGATAAGCTCGATTTTGATACCACCGCCAATGTTGAAGGTGAGTGGTTTATCAATGAAAATTTAGATTTGGCTTATTTTCTACATTTGCTTCTGACTTTATACCGTTAAATACCAGTACTAACATAGACAGTGACCCTTCATCAGTAATGAATGCTCTTACATCATTGCATGCACCAGTGAAGTCATCTTTTATGGTTCGCGAAAAGATCAGAGATGCACATAATGCTCTCTTTGAAGTATCAGCCAGGCGGGAAGGTTAAAAACCAATTCTATTTGGACGAATTGAAACTCAGCCCATAGCATGTGAAAGCTCAGAGGGTAATTCTGAGTCTCCACAATCCTTTCATTATAGACAAAAGTTATGTCACATGATGGAAAGGATGGGGTACGAACTTACCAAAGGATTGGGCCTTAATTTTGGCATAGGAAAGTGAGTGCTACTTCATTCATTTGTACCGAAAGGCAAAGACCCCGACTATTGTCACAAGGTCCGAAGAGGACTCGGTTACGTATCTACGCCAGTCTCGTCAGATTCTGAGTTTGAAGAAGAGGTCTATCATGATATCTTATCAGCAACATCATCATGGGAATCATGATGTTAGCATCAGCGATATCTTCTAAAGTCTCTCTGTAAAATATGGCATCAACCATCTATTTAAAAGATGGCGAAGAAGATACCTTTAAATATGAAGATTAGTCTAGTTGGGCTCGGATTCATGAATTAAGCACTTAAATACTCTTTGAGACATATGGTTTGAATAATGCGAACCACCCACTGAGGATAAAGTGACTCAGATAAATCTTGGAGATGAGGCCAACCCCAAGCCCATTTTTATAAGTGAGAACTTGTCACCTTTTGAGAAAGAAGACCTAATACATCTCATACGAGAGTATAAAGATATCTTCGCTTGGAATTATGTGGACATACCTGGGCTCGATCCCCAGATTGCCATACATTGTCTCAATATCAATCCGTACGCTAAGCCAGTCAAACAATAGCAACGACGGTTCCATCCCGAGATCATGGAAGCAATCAAATCAGAAGTCAAGAAGCTTATAGATCCAGTTTCGTCAGGGAAGAGCAACATCCTGATTAGGTGGCAAATATAGTGCCTGTTCCCAAGAAGAATGGAAAGATCCGATTTGCATCGACTACCGCAATCTAAATATCGCTTGTCCTAGGGACGAATTCCCTCTCTCGATCATGGATGCATGATTGACAATACGTGCGATGTTGAGAAGATGTTTTTTATGGATGGCTTATCAGGGTATATTCAAAAAAAAATGTACCCTGAAGATGAAAAGAATATATCTTTTAGGTCGCCTTTAGCAGTATACTGCTACACAATAATACCTTTTGGCTTGAAAAATGCTGGTGCAACCTATCAATGAGCCATGAATGCGATCTTCCATAAGCATATACATAAGTCCGTAGAATGCTACGTCGACGATATCACTGTGAAAAGTCGTGACAAAGGTGATCATATTGCAGACCTGAAGAGAGTGTTTGACATCACGCAGGCTCACCAACTGAAGATGAACCCAACCAAGTCCTTCCTGGGGGTAGCCAGTGAAAAATATCTTGGGTTTGCTGTTACATCCAAAGGAATCCACTTGGATCCAGAGAAAATCCGTGCCATCCAAGAGATGCAAACTCTGAGAAATCTTAAAAAACTCAGAGGCTTACAGGGATGATTGGCATATACTTGGAGATTTAAATCAAATCTTTCAGGATGCTGCCAACCCTTCACCAAGTTAATGAAGGAAAGAGTCTCATTCATTTGGGATAATGCTTGCCAAGAAACATTCGAAGAGGTCAAGGAGTATTTGACACACCTGCCCGTTTCGGTAGCTCCAGTATCAGGAAAATCTTTTATGTTATGTGCGAGCGATGCATAATTCCTTGGGAGCTTTACTAGCTCAAAACGATGATCAAAACCACGAACATGCAATGTACTATTTAAGTAGAACAATGATTCGGGTGGAGCATTACAACCCAATCGAGAAAGAATGCTTAGCGTTACTTTTCGTCATCCAGAAGATGCGACACTACCTTATGGGGCGACACATTCACTTCATCTCCAGAGTTAATCCCTTGCGATTGCTCAAGACAAGACCATCTACGCTGAATTATAGATTAGCAAAATGGGTCATATTGCTCTCACATTACGAGATGGGATTCATGCCACAAAAGGCGATCAAAGGTCAAGCTGTGACAGATTTCCTGGCCGATCCTCTAGTTTCGGAAACTTCAAACTTTATGACGTTCTCCCGGACGAGATTGCAAAAGTTAACTTGATCAACACTTCCTCAGAAGAACAAGTGTGGCAACTATTCTTCGACAGAGCGTCAAGGACAAGTCTAGAGGTAAATATCGTCGCATGTGTCGGGGTAGTACTCATTTCCCAACATAATTATATGATCCCTCGTGTATTCTCAATAATTGAGTCGTGTTCCAACAAAGTCTTAGAATACAACGCCCTCTTGATCGGGATGCAACTTACTGAAGGGATTAGAGTCAAAAATCTTGAATCATACAGTGATTCAAAGCTCATCATCAACCAGGTTCGCGGGGAGTACAAAGTACGACATGAAGACTTAGTGCTCTATAACAATGCGACCATTGACATGGTTGAGAGTTTAAAAACTTCTACATTGACCATATACCACGTCAGCAAAACGCACATGCAGATGCATTGGCGTCTCTCGCTACTTCATTGGCTCTTCCAGTCGGAGCCACAGAGAGAGTACTCATCTACAGTCTGACTTGTACTGTTGCAAATTCGCCCTTGAAGACAGTAAAATCCCAAAAGGAGACCTTCAAGTTAAAGACGTTCTTGAGACTTCGACAAGTCTTGAGCCTAGAGATTGGCAATTCTCTTACATTGACTTTGTCCTATATGGCGTAATTCCCGACGACTCCAAAGAGGTAGCTGCCATCAGAAGGAAAGCTCTTCGGTTCTATTACAATGTGATCATGCGAATATTGTATCGCCGATCATACGATGGAATCCTACTCTGATGCCTTTCACACAAAGAGGCACAGGAGGCACTCTAAGAAGCTCATGACGGTACATGTGGAGCTTACCAACCTGGACCTAAACTCGGAGATCAGCTTAGAAGACTTGACTCTTATTGGTCGAAGATAATCCCAGACGTCATCGCCTATACTAAGTGATGCCATGCATGTTATATCCACGGTGACTTCGTCCATTAAGCACCGAGATATCTTCATCCAACATCTTCTTCATGGCCATTTGAGATGTGGGGAATGGACGTTATTAGAGCCATCAGCCCACTGATCGGGGAAAAAACCGCGCACAAAACTGTATGTTTTGAAATCGATATTTAAAGTGTGTGTATTTTGGCTTCCTCGATACTTCTGTTATAGCATAGAGGCTAAAACGAGTCGAATCCACAAGGATGGGAGGCGATAGAAGCTTTACTGGTTGATTCACGTGTTTGTTAAAGATTCTTTAAAGTTTTAAAGAATGAAAAGAAAAGAAAGAAAAGAATGAAAGAGAAGTACGGTGAAACACAAAGAAGTGGGAAACATAGAAAAGAATATGTTTGTGGTTTTTGGAATATTTCTAAACAAAGTGAAAAAGAAAGAAAACTCATGGCACTAACTACTAATGACTCCACTAACATGCTAACCTCTTAGTGATAGTTGCCTCACATATATCATTGGCTATCACTAGTCCTTGGTTCAAGAGCGATTCAAAGCATGACCCATATGTAACTCATCACAACCCAACTCATCAAACAAGTGCAAGCTACACTTAAACCATCAATACTATAGAAAAGTAAGCATGGAGTAACGTAATGTTAGCTTGTTAGTGGTTAGGAAGTTAGAGTGTTGATTCATCATCATGAGCCATCAATGGCTCTTGCAAGAGCAAGGCCAAACCGAGGCTATTAGATTCATGTTGATTATCATAAAAGAAGTTAGCAAGTTAGTGGTTAGTAGTTAGTTACCATGAGAGAAAAGTTAGCTACACATGTAAAAGAGATTGGAGAGAAGAAAACATAGAGAGGAAAAGAGAGCACCTTTCATAATAGTCACATTCTATTACAAGCACTCTTGCATTCAAGCATGTATCACTCTCTCTCCCTATTACAAGATCTACAAAATGAAAAATACAATAGAGGAAGAAGAACTAACCTAAATTAAACTACCCTAAACTACAACATGAAGATGAAACTACTCCTAAAACTCTGCATATATCCCTTCTCTGGAACCCAGGGGGTATTATAGCCACCAGGGAAGAGGGGGGCCTGGGGACAGGCCTTGGCCCAAAACGCGGCCGGGGCCGCGGCCATACTAGGGCCGCGCGCGGTCCCGTCTGTCCCCTATCAGGCCCTGTGCCCGGTTTCTTCTTCGCAGCCCCTGGTTTTCACAGAATCAGCTCTCTAGGTCAATGGATATCTTTAATAGGCTTTTAATCACCAATTAAATGGTGATTTAGGGTCTTCTTCTTCATTGCACACCATGGACCTAGAATCAAGCAAGCAAAGCTTTATTAGCAGAATTTAATATGAAATTAATGTGAAGATGTTATACAAATTATGCAAAATTAGAGACTAATCACACCCCCACACTTATCTTTTACTCGTCCCGCAAAACAAAAAACTACGAAATTATTACACCACTTTCGCAGGTGACGGATTGCACTGAGCATGTGCAACAAGCCGTTAAACCTCTAAGTGTCCCCTAGAGGAGGAGTTTTGTCTCCTGAGAGTTTTCAGCGGATTACACCTACAAAATCCATAAAGAAAGAAATCAAATGTTAGTATTTTGAAGACCTTTTTGAAATAGAGAAAAGTGTTGAAGTATTTTTGCGAAAATATAAGTGATCCAAGATCATAGGTTAACCAGAAATTGTTCTTTCTTAAACTAAGTCAAAATGTAAAAAATCTTGTTACAAATTAAATGTAAGAATTTAAAATTGAATTGACTCTTTGATCTTTCATAAAATTCTTAAAAATATGCACTTTGTGGACTGTGAAGATTTTGAGATATCGACTCTAACTTTCATGCCATTTATTTATATTATTATTATTATATATATATTTTTTTTTTCTTCTTCCCTTAGTTTTCTTAGGCTTTCTTATTTACCCGGGTAGTGAACCTTTAGCGGTGACTCTCAAACCAGATGATCTTAGGGCACCAGATGAGAAAACATTCCTCGGACTTAAGGACTCGAGTAAACAAGGCCACAAAACTAAAGGGGATTATTTTGTTTTTGTCCACCATTTTAGGTATGAATAATCATGCTTCCTGAGACATAATTATCCAACTTCAATAAGTGATTTTTATTTATCATAATTTTTTAATATATATATTTTTTATGGCATTTTTAGTCTTTGTTTCAATCCCAAAATTGTGTAAGTGTGAAGTGCATAAATCTAAGACAAAAAAATTCAAGATCAAATTATATTTTCAATCTTACTTTCTTATCCTAAAGTTTAAACAAGATCTATTATTTTGGCTTGGTTTAAAATTTCATAATTTTATGTCTTCCTAATTCCTAAGATAATCTTAATTTTCTTAAAAATAAATCAAAACTATTTTTCTTATTTCAAAAAGTTTTGTAAAAAGAAAAGAAAATTTTTTTATTTATTTTTTTTAAAGAAGTGTAAAAGAAAGAAAATGTAAAACTAACTATGTTAGTAAACCCTCCCCCACACTTATCTCACGCATTGTCCTTAATGCATCGTGAATGTGTATAGACATGAAACAAATGGAGAGGGAAAGAAGATTACCTCATGGTGGTGGTTCCGGTGGTGGTCTGACTGGGCCAAGCGTTGCTACCCAATCAAGATATCGTGGAACTTGAAGGAACCCACCAATGACCTCTCTAACATGACCCAATAAAAGAATGATTGATTGAATGGTCTTATTGAAAATTTTATCCCCATCTAATTTCAAATTTTAAAAATAATTATTGAGTCATTTTCTTCAACAGTCTTGTCCAACAATGAAGTATGATTTTGGAAGATGATGGATTTGGACTCAAAGGGATCAGGATAAAAACTGATACCGACTCGGGAATTTGACTCAGATCAAGTCGAGAGTCAACAATGAGAGTCGAAATTGGTTCAAAAATAGGGTCCAAACCAAAGAATTGATATTCACACACTTTCCCCATAGTGTGATCATAAGATATTGATGATTCAATTTCACAGTGTACGGGTACAGGATTTAATGTTGACTCCGGAATAGAGAAAAAAATCTGGTAAAGATACCAGAGTCATTATTGAATCAAAAAGTGAAATGGAATTCCCAACCGGAGGTTCAGGATCACATTCAGGTTCGATTTTAATTTCAGGGAAGGGATACTTGCCAGAATGTCCAGGTGACTTTCATAACTTGGAGTTTGGTCAAGTTCGAATGTGTGTTCTGAAATTGAATCTGGATTCCCAAAATGACATGATTCAAGGGTCCAATCAGTAGAGTTAGGGATATAAGGATTGGTCAATGGTTGACAAGAAAGATTTTCCTCGCTCTCATTGATCAGATCGCTCATTATTGAGTCTAACCTACTGACAGACAGGGTAACAGAATGTTAAGTCTGAATCATGTCTTCCATACTTTTTGTAATTGGTTTTTCTTGAAAAGATGAGTATGGAAGTTGATTTTAGAAATTGTGGTGAAATTGTGAGTCCATCGGATTTTGCGGTTACTGCTCGGACTCACGCAAGGGTTCCATACTCAAGTCCAGTATTGAAGTTTGTTCATTTTGAATAGGTGAGACTGGAAAAGATGAGTAGGACTCTTGAAAATTTGGTTGAGATGAGGAGTCCAACATGTTTTGCATTCTATCACAAAAGACTTCCAAACGCTTTTCTAACTCAGATTCTTCTTCAATTGGATACTCTAGAAAAGGAGTATGTGGAGTTTGATATGGGAAGGATTGTGAATTGAGCAAATTTTGCATTTGTTGTAGGGACTCTTCTATACTCCTTTCCAAATCAGATTTTTCTTCAGGTGGTGGAACAGGAAAAGGAGTATATGAACCAAAATCGGGGAATGAAAATTGTGGACAAGGTGGTTGAAAATTGGACTCGGGGAGTTGAATCCCCATGAACTCTGTGAAGAGTTGAAATTATTTTGAAGATTATAGTCATATAATTGAGGATAAGGGTCATATTGAGTCAGATAATCCCAACTTGGCATATATGGTTGGTTCATGTTGTACATAGCCGGGCTGGAGTTATCCGAGTCAAATGAGGTCGGAGTGAAATATGAATTTATATCATGATTGAAAGAATTATTGTTGTTAAAATCCATTTCACAATTTACAAAAAAAAGAAAACAAACAAACAACAAACAAAGAAAAAGAAAACAAGCCTATGCTAGGGTTGACTTAGACCTAGACGACTCCTAACTGGTTAGACTATTCACAGAGGGTCTATTGTCGGAAGCTGACCACGAGTTAATCGGCCAGGTAGGGGCAAGATCAGTGGGAGGTATCCGTGCCGGGGCAACGGGCCTAATTATGCTAAACCACCGTTCTTCGAGGTTTCGCCTCTCAATCCCCAACCTTAGACACCGATTTAGTAAGAGTCAACTTCTAACAACTTCCCCCTTAGGTCAATCTCCTAAATGAGTCCGAGATGTCCCTAGGGGCCAGCGTCTAGCAATTTTTATTAGGCTTGGGTTGTGTGAGTGGGGAGGTGATTTTTGGGCTAAGGGAGGGTAATAACTTCCCCACCTTATGATGTATTGGGTGTTGCCCTTAAGTTTAATTTGTGCAAGTGTGCAATATAGATAAGATGAACACAAAAAAGCGAGTAAATCACTGAAGTGTTTGTCCTAACTATATGCAATGCAATATGTACACTTCCTATCAGTATCACAACAACATAAGAATAAAATACAGTATATTAGAAAAATTGACACGTGCTTAGATACAAATGTCTAAACCGTTTTAAAGCATCCAATTTCTGTATTTTAGTTCTTATAATTATTTACAGTGTACAAGTAATATAAACAAAAATTAGCAGCAGAGTATATGAATGTACAAGAAGTTACTTAACCACACTTGAGCAAGTGTGGACTTCTGCAATGCTAAAATTTAACCTGCACACCAAAAAAAAAACCAAAGAACAAAAGTTAACAAACTTGTGAAATCAACCGTTCCCATCCCCGCAATGGCGCCAAATTTGATCGGGGGAAAACCGCGCACAAAAGTGTTTGTTTTGAAATCGATATTTAAAGTGTGTGTGTTTTGGCTTCCTCGATACTTCCGTTATATCATAGAGGCTAAAACGAGTCGAATCCACAAGGATGGGAGGCGATAGAAGCTTTACCGGTTGATTCACGTGTTTGTTAAAGATTCTTCAAAGTTTTAAAGAATGAAAAGAAAAGAATGAAAAGAGAAGTACGGTGAAACACAAAGAAGTGAGAAACATAGAAAAGAATATTTTGTGGTTTTTGGAATGCTTCTAAACAAAGTGAAAAAGAAAGAAAACTCATGGCACTAACTACTAATGACTCCACTACTAACCTCTTAGTGATAGTTGCCTCACATGTATCACTGGCCATCACTAGTCCTTGGTTCAAGAGCGATTCAAAGCATGACCCATATGTAACTCATCACAACCCAACTCATCAAACAAGTGCAAGCTATACTTAAACCATCAATACTATAGAAAAGTAAGCATGGAGTAAAGTAATGTTAGCTTGTTAGTGGTTAGGAAGTTAGAGTGTTAGATCCATCATCATGAGCCATCAATGGCTCTTGCAAGAGCAAGGCCAAACTGAGGCTATTAGATTCATGTGGATTATCATAAAAGAAGTTAGCAAGTTAGTGATTAGTAGTTAGTTACCATAAGAGAAAAGTTAGCTACACATGTAAAAGAGATTGGAGAGAAGAAAACATAGAGAGGTAAAGAGAGCACCTTTCATAGATTGTCACCTTCTATTACAAGCACTCTTGCATTCCAAGCATGTATCACTCTCTCTCCCTATTACAAGATCTACAAAATGAAAAATACAATGGAGGAAGAAGAACTAACCTAAACTAAACTACCCTAAACTACAACATGAAGATGAAACTACTCCTAAAACTCTGCATATATCCCTTCTCTGGAACCCAAGGGAGTATTTATAGCCACCAGGGAAGAGGGGGGCCAGGGGACAGGCCCTGGCCCAAACGCGGCCGGGGCCGCGACTGTACGGCCGCGTTTTCGCGGCCCTACTAGGGCCGCGCGCGGTCCCGTTTGTCCCCTGTCAGGCTATGTGCCCGGTTTCTTCTTTGCAGCCCCTGGTTTTCACAGAATCAGCTCTCTAGGTCAATGGCTATCTTTAATAGGCTTTTAATCACCAATTAAATGGTGATTTAGGGTCTTCTTCTTCATTGCACACCATAGACCTAGAATCAAGAAAGCAAAGGTTTATTAGCAGAATTTAATATGAAATTAATGTGAAGATGTGATACAAATTATGCAAAATTAGAGACTAATCACCCACCAACATCCAAAGGACATCGCTTCATCTTGGTCATAACAGATTACTTCTCTAAATGGGTAGAAGCTATTTCCTGAAGGAAGTAAAGGCATCGAATATGATCAAGTTCATCAAACATCATGTACTCTACCGCTTCGGTGTACCCCAATAAATCGTCCACGATAATGGACCCCAATCCGTCAGCCAAGCATTTCAAAAGTTCTATAATAAATTCAGAATTTAAAGTATGTCATCAACAGCATACTATCCAGCTGCCAACGGCCTTGCAGAAGCCTCAACAAGACTATTGGAAAGCTGCTAAAGAAATTTGTCTCAAAAGTCAACCTGACTGGGACGACAAATTAGACGAATGCCTATGGGCCTACCGCACAACGGTGAGAACTCCAACAAAAACCACATGATTGGTCACCTATATTGCACATATAATGTCACATTTCCATAATTATTGTCTAATATATCATGTCTTTAGTCTTATATTTTTCCTGTATAAAATGCAGGCCCATTAATAAGGGGGAGGAAGGAAATTGAGCCCAAAATCCCACTTTAATTCTTATTTAAATCTAAATAAAGAAGGAACAAATATTCAGGAGGATAAAGACGATCCCAGCTGAAGATCAATAAAAATCAAGGAAGATAAAATCAGTTGAAAAACTAGGTGAAACAGATCTTCACAAATCAATTGGTTAAGCCAAAGATCAAAGGAGGTTTCGTCAAATCTAGGATCAAAAATCTGAAAATCTAGCAAGAGATAAGAAAAGATCGCGAAACCAGGGATCTGCATCCCCGGGTGTGGCCACCTGGCCATACCCAGGCCATTAAAACACGGCCAAAGTCGCGTTTTCGCGGCTATCTAAAAGAATCAGGGGAAGCAAAATCTTCGTACGCTCTCTCCCGTTTGATTTTTGCCTATAAATACTGCATTCTACAGAGAAGAAGGGGCAGAAGACTAGTTTAAATTTTTCTTTTTATTTTTAAGGTTTAGGATCATTGTTAGATAGTTAATGAGAAGTTGTATCTCAGTATTTAATTTGTAGTTCAGTCCAGAGACAAGTGAGAGAGAGGAAAAGAGTGATTGTAATCTGAAGTTAAAGTGACATCAATATAGAATCAAGACTTCTCTTCTTCTCTAATTCATGGGTATGTTTCATCCATTTACATGTCTTGTTTTACATCAATTATGAGTAGCTAAATTTGTCTTTCTGGGCTCACTATCATCTCTCTTCGATCCCTCTTGTTTTGAATGATTTTTGTGCAAAGAACCCAACGGAATCATATGAATGCCTTAAGCTAAGCCTTGCTTCTTTGCAAGTGTTCTTGAAGGCACATGAGGATGGGTTTGAGTTTCCAAAACTTTCATTTCTAAAACATCACTTGAACTTGTTTTTATTTCATACTTGAAAGACAACTTGATGATTTAACATTAAGTTCAAGATGAATTCTGAAAAAGGAGTTAACTTTTTCAAACAATCTTATTTGCTTTACCTAAGACTTTCAACATTCAAGTTTAAGTTTTAGCCTATGATTAAGTTGAGGCACTGAGATTTTCAAGAGAAGAATATATCGTTGAGAAGTAACATAGTGAGCCCTAATCTTTTTTTTCATATATTAAAACAAATAATCAATCACTCTTGAAGCCTTTTAAAGATTATTTTCTCCAAACCCTTTTCCAAGTTTTAACTTTTCTTTTAATCATCTCTTTACTCTCCACTCTCTTTTCAACTAAGAAAAAACACCAACACCAACCTTTGCTTTTGAAATAATACATCGAAACGCTTTCATCGCATTCCTCCTCATGGACACGACCCGTTAGCCCAAAGCTACAAGTTAATTCTTACTGCTTTTCTAGCAAACACCATACCGTTTTTCTTAGTATACGGATGTGAAGCTGTATTTTCACTGGAGATTCAAATCTCATCTCTCCGAGTTGCCTTGATAACCAGGATGACGGACGAAGAGAAGCATTGATTGCGCCTCCAAGAGTTTAAGGCTTTAGATGGCAAACGTATGCAAGCCTAACAACAAATCGAGTTCTATCAAGCTCAGATTACTAGGCCTTTAATAAGAAAGTCAGAGAACGGATTTTCAAGAAAGGCGACCTTGTCTTAGCTGTCAGAAGATCCATGATTATGACACATAAGACGAAAGGAAATTCTAACCCAAATGGGAAGGACCATTTGTGATAGAGTCAGTCTACTCAAATGGAGCATACTGCCTTATAACTCCGGACGGCAATACGCTCATGATGGCGATCAACGATAGATTCTTGAAGAAGTACTATCCTTAGAGGGACTTTTCTCATAATCAGGTTAACATTACACCTCTGATTAAAGCTTTGCGATCCAAGATGTTTGAAAGAGAGCCAAAGAAGAGCTTTTTCCTTCAATAGACCATATCACGGTCGATCGACACCGAGCTGACCGAACATTCTTAACATCGTGATGTAGATGTTAATATTGAAGAGACAAAGTTAGAAACTTCAGTTTTAGCCTTGTCACTCTTCTCATGATCAGGTTAGCATTACACCTCTGATCAAATCTTCGAAATCCAAGATGTTTGGAAGATCGTCAAAGAAGTGCTTCTTCCTTCAATAAATCACATCACGGCCAATCGACATCGAGCCGACTGAACATTATTGACATCGCAAAGCATGATGATAATATTGAAAAGACAAAGTTAAAAACTTCAGTTTTAGTTTTGTCATTTTTTTTATGATCAGGTTAACATTACACCTCTGATTAAAGCTTCGCGATCAAAGATGTTTGAAAGAGCATCAAAGAAGAGCTTCTTCCTTCCACGGATCGCATTACGGTCCATCAACGTCGAGCCGACCGAACAATATTGACATCATGATGCATGATGTTAAAATTGAAGAGACAAAGTTAGAAACTTCAGTTTTAGCCTTATTATTTTTTCATGATCAGGTTAACATTACACCTCTGATCAAATCTTCGAGATCCAAGATGTTTGAAAGAGCACTAAAGAAGAGCTTCTTCTTTCAACAGATCACATCACGGTCGATCGACGCCGAGCCAATCGAACATTATTGACATCGCGATGCATGATGTTAATATTGAAGAGACAAAGTTAAAAACTTCAGTTTTGGCTTTGTCACTCTTTTCATGATCAGGTTAACATTACACCTCCGATCAAACGTTCGAGAGCCAAGATGTTTGGAAGAGCACCAAAGAAAAGCTTCTTCCTTTAACCAATCATCTCACAGTCGATCGACGTCGGACCAACGGAACAGTGGTGACATTATGATGCATGATGTAAATATTGAAGAAATAACAAAGATATTTGTCTTTAACCTTGTCACTCTTCTCTAAATGCACCAATCTTAAACTTAGAAGAATATGTTATATTTTGAAGTCGAGCATGCATAAGCATCCAGAAGGATAGCTTATCTAGCCTAACTATTTTTTATATAATGGTGGCATACCTTCCTGCTCCTGTTCGATCGATCGAAACTCGAAAACAAAGGGTCTAAACAATCAGATGGAGGATCAAATGAGTTTATCTGATGGCTTATCAATCCAAACTCATTGAAGAAGGTTCGTGATGTAGCTTTGCAGAACCGTTCCACTGCTTCCATATTCATATCAAAAGGTGGTAACCGATCAAATGGAGGATCAAATGAGTTTATCTGATGGCTTATCAATCCAAACTCATTGAAGAAGGTTCGTGATGTATCTTTGCAGAACCGTTCCACTGCTTCCATATTCATATTAAAAGGTGGTAACCGATCAAATGGAGGATCAAATGAGTTTATCTGATGGCTTATCAAGCTAAACTCATTGAAGAAGGTTTGTGACGCATCTTTGCAAAACCATTCTATTGTTTCTACATTCATATCAAAATCTAGCAACCAAATAAGGATCAAAGAGAAATCCACGAGCAGGCTAATCTCTGGGAAAAGCCCCCGTGAAATTCATATTTACCTCTGTGGCCCTCAGCTTTCTTGCTGGAGGCACACTATACTGTATTCAACGCTTCTGACGGCTAAAGGATAGAGGAAGCAGTAGGTATTTAGGCCCAATGAAAAATTCTCGACAATTCATCATGCTGAGGAGAATAGCATGGCTAGCCCAACTCAAATAGTAGTTGATAAAGGCATACCAAATGTGCTGATAGTTGAGGGTTTGCTAAAAATCTTGAGGGACCTGATCCCGCCTTCCCCTCCAAAATCTCTTACCAATTCCCGTCCATGGAATGGTAAAACCACAAAAAGATTGTTATTGTTTCCCCAATGAAATAATCACAGAGCAAACCTGTCATGTTAATAGTATACCTCTTACATACCCCACTGTTAAGTTAACTTTATACTCTAACAGTGATTTCCTTAATATCCTCAGCGGATAAAATTTCAACTTGTCAATTCTCTTCAATAGAATGACAGTTTACTAAAATTGCTCAAATCGCAAAATTTCTCGGTCAAATTAAATACTACACCTCTGACCATGATTGCTCATATCACAATCGAATTCACTGTTAGGTTAATATTATACCTCTAACAATGATGTCCTTCAATTTCCCCAGAGGATAAAATTTCAACTTGTCAATTCCTTTTAATAGAGTGATGAGTCCACTAAAATTGCTCAAATCACAAAATTTTTCAGTCAAGTTAAATACTACACCTCTAACCAATATTGCTCATACCATAATCAAAATCGTTGTTAGGTTAATATTATACCTCTAACAACGATGTTCTTCAATTTTTCCAGCGGAAAAATTTTTACTTGTCAATTCTCTTCAATAGAATGCCAGATCCACTAAATTGCTCAAAATGCAAAATATCTCGGTCAAGTTAAATACTACACCACTGACCAAAATTGCTCATTGCAATACAAATCTATGTTAAGTTAATATTATACCTATGACAGTGATTTTCTCAACTTTCCCAACGGAAATGAGACATTTTATGCTAAGTTAAATCACACCTCTAGCATCCATTTCATTGTTAAGTTAAATATTGCACCTATAATAATGATCTTCCCTCGAGCTTTCTCATCAAAACCAAAGACATCAAATGCTAAGTTAATATCACACCTATAGCATTCATCTTGCCGTCAAGTTGACACTAAACCTATGTAGTGACATTTCTAAGTTTTCTCAATTAAAATGAGATCTCCATGATGCTAAGTTAATATTATACCTCTAGTACATATATTCTTATTAAGTTAATATCACACCTCTGACAATTCAATTTGTTTTAAGTTGCAAATTCAAATCTGTCATGTTAATATTATACCACTGAAATAAAAATCTCCATAAATCCCTCAGTGGATTAAACTCCACTTGTTATTCTTATCAAAGAATAGAAAGTCTACAAAAATTTGTTCAAAAATCACGAATTCACTATTGTCAAGATAAACATCACACCTCAGACAGTGACTTTTTCAAATTCCTTAATTGAATTACCAAACCTTGAGTTGCTATGTTAATCGTCACCTCTAGCAAGCAAACTCAATCGCTTTCATTTGTCTATTTTTCAAACACAAAAAAAATTAAAGACAAAATTATCACTTCTATTATTCATAATCAAAGTTAAAAGTGATACAAACACTCTCTTATTCAATAAGATAGAGTGTTACAAATGGGTTATAAAAAGTTAACCTCGCACATCGAGAGAGTTTATTTGGGCCCTAAGACGCTGGATATCTCTTTTGCGTGTTTTTTCAACCTCAGCTAAAGTCCAGGCCCTCAACTCCTTATCGGATAAAGCTTCTTTGCAGCGAGCTGTGCGGGAAGAGCTTCCAATCTTGAAGTATGGACATCGAGTTCCTGTTGTACCTGACTTTTAGTAGCCTTGAGTTCCTTCATTCTCCTTTTCTCATTCGCGACCTTCAGCTCGTTGTCGTGAATTAGAGTTTGTGCCTTAGCAATCGCAGCTCGAGCACTCGCTATTACACCTCATGCACCCTTGGTGACTATCTCGGATCGCTGAAGGTTCTCTACTAAATTTTGATAGCTGGCTTTGAAATCATCAAGACAACGGGCTTCTTCAGCTATCCGCTCCTCAATCTCCTTACGCTCTCATTCCTGATTGGCGCGAAGATTCTCTGATACCCTTTGAGCATCAGCAACTGGACTAACTTTCTCCAGGTTCCTAAGGTCCTTCGAGTAAGTACCTAGTTGCTCGACTAGCACTTGATGTGCTCTCGCTTCGATCAGAACCCCCAATTTACTAGATATTCTCAACCTGATTCTCAAGGAGTGCGCATGCAAACTCGAAAAAACTTCTCCCAAAAAGCACCAATTCAGCGCAATACTCCACTGTGATGAAGAATTGCTTGACTATTTGGAGAGACAACTCTTCCAAGATGTTCATGGCTGGTGTTGGCACCGAAGTAGTACTTCCTAATTTAGTCTCTACATTCTCAATAGAGACGCTCTCAGCAGTCGAAGGTGGAACACTTGTCATTCCCAAGAGCGCAAGAGCAGGTTAAGTTAGAAGTTGCCTCATCTCGAAGATCGCCATAGGAGATTCAGGATTGGGGACTATAATAGCTTCCTGTGTGGCAACCTTGGGTACATGCTCCATAACGAGAACCTTCTCTGTCGAAGCCTCAACAGAAGTGTCCGTTGCACCAATGTCTATGACGGGTCTTCTGCTTGAGTCGGTGCAGCATCACCTGTAGTCATTACGACAATGTCAGTGAAAATACTAAGAGTGAGGGTATCAAATTCTGATGTTTTACCAGGTTGAGGAGACATAGCCTTTGGGAGCTCTCCTTGCTGAGAAGATTTCTTAGCCACAGATGTTGCACTTATAGAGGCCACCTTGGTTTTGATCTTGAGAACTTTTGTGCCTTCTGGCTTAGTCAATTCTTTAATCGTTTCAGTAATATTTGAGGAGGTTTCTCCTTCAAAACTAGCAGTGTCCTCTGCAAAATATTATCCAAGAAGATGTTAGAATGTCATCTATCTGATAAGAGTAGCCATGGGAAAAAGAAAGAATACCTTTAGTGGTAGTAGTCTCCATAGACGGCAGCTCTGTCTCAGGGGCTGCTGCATGCATTTTCTCCTCTGTCAGATGTGAGAACTTACTGGCATCGTAAGGGGCAGGCTCAGACCCAATATCATGGTCGTCGTCTTCATACGACGAAGACGATAATTGAACCAAGGGATCCTCAGTAATTGGAGTTTTCCCACCAATTGATCCAGTAGTCGAACTGGGTTCTGGTATCCTCAAGGTCGACATCATAATGCTTGGAGAGCCTGGTTGCGTTTCGGTACCTTCACCTGAGATCATCAAGGAAGCTAAAGGAGACTCTGACTAAGGCCCCTTTGCAATCTCTACTCCTTCTGAAGTGGCAGGGCCCCTACTACGCTGACTCCATTGAGTCGAAGAGCCACCTCCTCCTCTTCCTCAGACTCCGCAAGGCCCAACTCTGGTCGAGAAACTCCCTGCGATGGAACTTCAGCACCAAGCTCTCTTCGTACCTTCTTACGACTCGAACCACTAGCAGAGGAGGATGGATTAGCACGCTTCGCCACGGCTTGGCGAGACTTTCTTACAGAGCATTCCTCTACAATGCGCCCTGCTGCTTCATATGCACCAACCTCTTTCTCAGCCTTCAAATACTCATTCATTCTCTTCTTACGAATAGTCTTGGATCCCTTATAAGCACTATAGGTGGTCTTGATGACTTTAACACATGAGGCATTGATCTCATAACCCGGCACCATTTCAGCAATAACATACCAAGTGCAAAAGCTAAGTCTAGTATATGCATTGAGTAATCTCTGAGGAAAACTGAACATTGCACCCATCCCTTCAGCCACTTGGAAGTACCACGCCCATGCCCTTTCAAAAAGGTTTCTGCTGAAGTGAAGGACAGTATTTGGGTTCCCCACATAGAGCTGATCATACCCAATTTGGTGAGCAAATCGTCTTGGCAGATACGACTCGATCGTGCAGGTGTCACGTTGGAGAAAAACAAGATATCTGGTTCAAATATTCATTAGCCAACAGAAGACACTGATTGACAAAGTGTTGTACCCATCTGGCCCCGCGATATCCAAAATTGATCCCCATATGACGTTATCCTGAATGTCGGGGAGGCATTGGACTAACTGATAATTGGAGTCGCTCTGAATGGCCCTCCTAATGTAGAATATATAGGTATGTTATCAAGACGAGCGCTCTAACTTTTGACGAAATAGCACAAAGTCTTTTAAAGCGTACGCGGCTATCATCAGAGATGGGCAATAGTAAGTATAAGGAAGTTCAACTCTGAGATTAGGCACCTTGACCTTGGGATCACCATGCTGGTCAATAAGCACATTGCCATCATCATCTACAAGAACTTTCACTTTGCAAAATGTCTTGGTTATTAGCCGAAGCCCACTCTAAATTCATCCTACTATCGTTAGAAGAAGGCAATACTTCAGCCAAACGCCAGTAGGATAGCGGGGTATATCATATCAGCCATTGTAACTTCGTGGGGAAGTGTCAGCATGATGCATCATTTTAAACACAACATTAAGAATCCAGCTAGCAAGGCCCTATTAGAAATAGGGATCTGGGATTGATGATGAAAACTTTCAAAGACTGTGCCTGGTCTGAAAGTATCCTTGACTGATTCTGTAGTATATGAGGACATTGAGGCCTAATGCTCTCCTTAATTTTTGCATCTGTACTTGGAACAAGGCGAGTCAATTGGTTGGTCTTGTCCCCTATACCGTCGAAAAGGTAATCTACCCAGGCCATCTGTTTGACCCCTCCAGACCTCAAAACAGTGAGCTTAATGCAGATGTGGAAGTGACACAACACTTCCCAATATGTCGCATACACTAAATGGGCACTCTCCTCTATAAAGTGCAGTTTTTTTGCCGATGGGACATATTCTTTATAGGAAATGTCTCCATCGCCAACCCATTGACTTCGTACATTTCATGAAGAGTAAATCTTATCCCCCCGATCGGGGTGAAGAAGGTGCATGTCTCCAAATTGTAACGCTCCAGCATGGTAAAAGGATGAAGGTTGCTCTGTGTGATGCCATACTGAGCAGCCGGAATGGTGTTATAGAGACCGGTCTATAGTAGCTCATCCATCAGATCTTCAAGGATGAAGCCCACCATCTTGGACCACCAATATTGTCCGAAGACTAGACTCATCCCATTGCCCGGAATTCACCGTTTGGGAAATCACCATTTACAGCCATAAACAGGTTAGGCCGCCTAATGAGGGGTCTCACCTACGGGATACTCCACCTCCGATGAACCCGACAGTAGTTCGATTATGTTCATGTCATGATCTCAGGGATTACCATGTGATGAGAGATCTGCCCGAGAGAAACTTCAGATTGCTCTCTGTCAAATCCCACTCCATCAGTCAATGAAGGGATATTGACTGAATGGATGACAAAGAAAACATCCTTTCGATGTCCAAAAGAAAGAAGCAATGTTCTCTAAGCCGATGAAGCCATTTGTAGCTACCGCCAAGCATCACCTCTGCATCTTTGTTAATAGAGTCTCCGGATAAGAAATCTGACTTTCTTAGCAGCGAACGAGCATCCGATTCAAATCTCCTGTCTGTGATGAGCTCTCGGAGAGTCCATGAGCTTTCCTGACTTAACTTGGTTCGCCGCTCTCGATCCTTCCCGGTGAAAGCCGGCACAATTCTGCTGAGGCCAGAGACGACATCCAAATCCGGTCCACCTACATGGCCAAAATGACGTCTTTTCGCTATAGGGTTCGAGAAATACATCATTGTAAAAAGAAGAACACAAAGTTAATACTTTGAGAATAGTGAAATTATACTAAATGTTGGAGTTCAAACGCGGGGCTCAATATATAAAACCCGCGTTCTGTGATTAAAACGCGAGACTCACATAAAACCCGTGTCTAGACTTCACACCTAGAGAAAATTTCCAAGTCCTGAGACTCAAACGCCAGTTTTACAAATGAGACCCGCGTTTAGAAGTCTCAAGACGTGGAGTCCCCTGAGCTCGTGTTTAATTCGCAGATGCGAAGGCCACACTGATAAAGCAGAAAAATGCTAGGATCACGAAGACACGCGTTCTGCTCATCAACGCGAGAATCGCGTTTACAAATCAAACGCGGACCAACGAGATCCGTACTGACTGTTCAACTTCAACCGAATGTTTGAAATTTAAAAAGAAGTTATGGGATAATGTCTCTTCATGTTCTAATGGCGAAAGCCATTTAACTTACAAGAAATAGGGCTTCCTGAAGAGAACCACCCACAGTCGTTGGCGCAGTGGCGGTGCTCGACGAAGCAACAGTTTGCTTTAGTTTTGGCGCCATCTCGACAATGAAATCTTTGAAAAGATTTGGAAAAAACTTGAAGCTTTGTGGGCTCTGAGAAAGCTCGAGAGCTTTTGATCTTCAGACATGGGTCTGATTGAAGGAGAAGAACAGTCAAGTATATTGACTGTTGAAAGACCCGGGTCTTTTATAGGCCTTTCAGTGGCCAAGATACGCGGCGCATATCTCGAGATCAATCTAAGACAGACACGCGTCTGACGCGGTACTCGCGTCCGCGTCTGGAAGCATCTGACGTGACCGTCACTTTCAAACTGAAAGCCACATCTCAACAGTAATTGAGAGTCATGTCTCAACAGCAATTGAGAACCGCGTTTCTACAACAACTTAGTGTTGCATCTCAACTCCATTGAAGCTCGCGTTTGCATGATAATCGCATCTATGAGGGCCGCGTTCTCTCACATACAAGGAGTATGTCCCTACTTCTGTAATCAGTTCAATAGTATAATGGCATAAGAAATCGACAACTCAACCGGTTCAATAGTGCACCGACAAACAAACCAGAGCTCATGACAAGTGCTAGATTGAGTTTCTAAGATACTTGTGACAATCTTTCTTGGAGGCTTTAAGCAGTTCAACAATACACACACAAAGACCAAAATCCAGATAGGTTTAAGCTCAGGGTATCTTGGAAGGTTACCAGTCCAATCACGAAGAATCCGAAATCAACGTGAAGTCCAAATTATTCCGAAATCCATTGCAGTCAACCGCGGAGTATCGAAATTTTGGAGAGGGTTCTGTAGGCTGTCTAAAAATCATTAAAGACAAGTCATCAGACGCGAACCTCCCAACATGAAGGTCGCGTTTCAATGAAAATGTAGACCTCGCGTCCAAAAAGAAACGCGACATCGAACGTGGGTCTGAAAAACCCTACATTTTACTTCAAACGCGAGTCTGAGCAACAATGCGTCCTATTTCAAAGCGCAGATCTGAGCAACTCTGTGCTCCACTTCAAGCGCGGGTCTGAGAAGCCTCGCGTTTTACTTCAAACGCGGGTCTGAGCAACTCCATGTCCTGTTTCAATGCAGGTCTGAGCAACTCTGCGCTTCTTCTCAAATGCGGGTCTGAGCAACTCCGTGTTCTGACGGAGATGCGGGTTTAAGCCCTGTGTCTATACAAACACAAATACATGTCCAGCGCGAGACCTGCGTTTCTGTTATAACTTATCTCCGTTGCTGGGTCAATTAACTCCCCACACAATGTTGGAGTTAATCACATTATGGAGGAATTTTAGGAGACAATTATACCCCTATGACTCCCTATAATAGCCTGAGGAGCTATAAAGGGGGACTTTTCTCTTTTTAGGCAGAGAGGACTTTTGGAGAGGAAGCTAGAAAAGAAAGGGATGCTTTGCTTGAGAACTGAGAATTCTCAACCTAAACATATCTTGCTTTCCTCTTACTTTTTCAGAAAGGAGAAATCGCTGGACTCTAAACACTAAGTGTGTTAAAAACAGAGCTCCCTCCTGATTGATCTTTGAGAGCATTCAGAAGAGAAGCTTGCCATTCGGCCGGTCAACAGATAACAAGTATCACTCTCCATCGCCGCACGAAGAACCCTGCCTTAAATAAAAGAGAAAACCAGTTATTCTCCCCTCTTTTAAAATCAGAATCGTTCCATTGTTACTTTCATCCACTTAAAGAAATTTTACTTCGCGCTACTTTTCTGACCAAACACATGTATTCTTTTGAAAATATTTTTTTCACATGGTAATATTTTCAAATTATTTTCAAATAGTTTTTTTTTGAAAATATCTACCCTTAGTGGGTGTTGGTTAGGTGATCATATCTTGTATGCTCTTATATGACTATTCTTTTGACATATACATGTAAGTTGGTGATAGCAATGAGTTACACACTTGATCTTCATTTTTTTTTTGTGTACTCATTCTAGTTTATCAATTTATGTATGTTCAAAATTATGAATGGTATTTCAATTGGTATACACACACACATGATTGATTGTGCATGATTAACTCTATCCGTACATATTTTTATAGCACAATTGATTTCATGCTAAGCTTGACTTTATTTCAAATAAATAAGTAAATTGAAATCTTTTACAACTTTATGCATTAGTTTTGTTAGTGTTTCAAAAAGGAGGAGAAATTCTTTGATTTGATCTTAATTCCTTTCTTTTTGACCATAGAAAGAAAATCATTTTTTTAGCAAATATGTTCAAATTTTCAATTGGCATCAATTATTGCAATTAGTATCTATCTTGTTTTGCTAATTGATATTTTTGTTTCAAATTTTGTTTCATGATTAGTTTTCAATTCGTATCAAAAGTACTCAAACATTTAAATGTTTTGACTCAAGTAATATCCAATGTTTAAAGTGTTTTGATTGTGATTTTCAATTGGTATCATTTTTTAAAATAATTAAATTTTCAATTGTTATCATTTTTTTAATTTTCAGTTGGTATCTATCTATTTCAAGTACAATTGGTATCGTTTGCAAAGTTTTTAAATTGTTATCTAAAATTTATCTAAGATTTCAAATTGGTGTATATTGTCTATTACAGGCAGTCAAAAATAGCAAATAATAAAGCCTCAAAATGCGAGCCTCAGGCCAAACAGAAGGACACGTTTCAATCCAAGACACAAACCTCACATTCCATCACCAAACACGAGGGTCGCATTTCAACCCTAAATGTGAAATCTTGTTCCTTGTGTTTCTCTACTAAATGCGAGGGTCGCGTTGTCGCACTGAGCACGAGGGTCATATCCCCTCACTGAACGCGATGGTCGCGTTTCAATTTCAGATGCAGACTCCATGCGAGTGTCACGTCACTTCAATAAATGCGATGGTCGCGTCTCAACTCCAACATGAGGCCTGCGAGACCCGCATTTCTATTATGACAGCGAGACCCGCAGTCAAAGCGAGATCTGCATTTTTGATGTAAAAGACAACTCTGATAGTGGGGCTATTATACCCACTTAATAAAGAGTAAATTCCCATTATAAAGAGATTTAACGGGTAGTTACACCCCAAATCTTCTATAAATAGTTGTTGCATAGCAGAAGAAAACACATAGAATGTTAGAGGAGAAAATATTGAGAGAAAATAAAGACTCTTTACAACTTGCTTAGCACAAGTTTACTTTCAATCTCTTTGGGATTTCAGCCATTATTTAAGATTTATACCTTACATAGTGCTATGTCAATGAGAACAAGAAGGTCAAACATTCAAGTCTGGTTCGTCAACAGAGAATAAGACTCACTCTCCACCGCCACAGAAGAATACAGTATTAAACAAAGGGATGATTCAACTCTTCTCTCTTTTGTAATCGGATATTGATCTGTGATAATTCTCTTTTAAATCAATTAAAAAAGTTTACATTGATTTTTCTGACATACATAAGATGGCAACTCCACTGGGGATGTTTTCTTAATCGACAAGAAGGCCGTGGCGGACACTGACTTGAAATTGATTGGGTCAATCATCGAATCACTTGTCGTCGAATTCGACCAAGAGAAGTTTGATCAACTTCTCTCCTCTGGCTAAGTTAACCCCAAATGAATATAGAAATATTGTAAAGTTTCAAAAGAGACTTGCTCTCTAGCCTCATCTGAGGGTTCTTAAGGAAAAATTCCTCGGAAGCTAACCGTACGCACGGTTCAACCACTCTCGAGGTTCACGCAACCTCCCTTGAAGCCAAATCGGCTTGCGATGAAGTCTCTCTGGAGCCCCGCAATACCTGTGTTATGGCTCAAGGCCAACATAATGGTAGAGATCATTCTCGCCATCAAGCCTCTCACTAGGCTCAATAAACTTGAGTTAACCACCTTCGCAGTTGGAAGACCTTTACTCCAAGTGACCAAGACGCAAGCCTTACAATTCACTTTGACACTGAGAAAACTTAGTTTGCAGGAGGTCGCAACAGCTCTTGTGAGCCAAGACAATTGCTGACCGTCAATGAAGACGTCGAGCTCACCATCAGGAAATAGAAACTGAAAGCAGTGCAGTGTACACCAAATGCGATGCTCGCTTTCAGACACAGATGTCACAGAAACGCAACCCTCGTGTTTAGACGTAGCAGTTGCTGGGAAGCGCACTATCTGTCTCTGCTCCAAAGCGATATATCCGCGTTCAACTCTAACTGCACCAAAACATAATATCCGTGTTCAGCCTCAAGCTACTCCAAAGCGCGATATCCGTGTTCAGCCAAAGGCTATGCCAGAATGCTACTTTCACAATTCACTTCCAAAATGTGAGAGTCATGTTCAGTCACAAGTGGCTAAGTTCAAATCTAAACTGGGAGATCCTTACCCTTACATGTTCAAGGCTGGTTCCTCAAACACCCCTCCTACTGATCTGAGGGACTATTTTCAAAATATACCTAGAGGGGGTGAATAGGTATAGTGCTAATCAAATATGAATTTAAAAATTTTACACTAATGAAACTAATACACAATAGATAACCAAAAAGTGAAGCTGAATTCCCGTTGAAAGGGTCTAGAACTTCTCCTCAAGATTCCTCTAGACTAAGAGTTGATGTGCTTCAATATCTCTCTTGATACAATACAAGTGTGAGCACATAAACAATATCAAGTCTATATGTATGAACAATAATTGCAATGCAAGATATAATAAGAGTTAAGTTGAGAGAGAGAGAGAGATAGCAAACACAAACATAAGAATATATTTTGAGGTTCGAACACTAAGCTCTACGTCCTCGCCTTAACAGCGTGAAGGATTTTCATTGTCTCCACTTAGGAACTTCGCAAAGGAAACAACCTCTATACAAGAGGTGGCCACAAAGCCAAGGTACAAAGCCAACTCCTTTGCACAAGAGGGAAGCACAAAGCAAAGGCACAACACCAAAAAAAAAAATAAGGGTACAATACTTAGTGATCATAAAAATCATAAATAACACCTCTAACAATACAAGATCTTAGAGGATAGATTTTGCAATGTATAACTCAAGCTTGTGAGAAAATACAGATTTTGAAAATAAAGCCCTTTAGAAAACAATTGGGAAAACATCTTTGAAGATAGAGAAGATAGAAGCTTAAACTTGTAATCCTAAAAACTTATTTTCTTTGATTTTTAGAACTTTGAAACAATATAAGCTATAGCTTTGAACCCAAAAACCTGTTGGAAACTATTTAGAAAGTAGGCGATAAAGCTCTTGAAAACTGGTAAAAATTATTGATTACTCTTTATTTTGCATATGTTACACCACACTCTCATATTTATTTTAAATAAAACCTTTCTATTTAATCATCTTTTTTCTTAGTGATATGCAGGCTTTATAAATAGAAAAAGAGAGAAAAAAGCCCAAGAATGCAATTAAATTCTGATTTTAAAGCAATTCTAATTAAATTCGGAGTTCTAAATCAGTTCAGACTCTAATTCAGACTGGACAGCTTTTATCATTTTGATCATAACTTTCGTTGCTGAAATTCAAATCCGATCAAGATGATCCAAAAAGAGGACTGAAAGAACTACAATTTTTATGTTGATCATTGTTTTCAATTCAGTCATTTGATTAGTCATAGTCAGCAATCAACACGCCAGCTAGCTGCAGACCAATTCAGAATTGAATTCCCACATTAAATTAGAGTTGGATTAAATGTCCTAATGTGTATCTTATTGTAATTGTCTCTGAGGCATTTTTAAATAGCTGAAATCTCTCATAATTAATCATCTCCAACGAGAAATCAATAGTTAGGGTTTTCTTTAGCTGCTTTCTATTCCAAATTTCAGTTTTAATTTTCTAATTCTTGATCAAGTGTGATTTTGTGAAAAGAAGGAGTGATCGTACTTTAAGGTGACAGATTCAATATAAGATTTTAAGTTTTTCTCCTCATTTTCTTTTGTTATTTTCTTGCCTTTTCAATTATGTACTCTTTTATTTCATCTTCCATGCTTTGCTTTGCTTTAATCATGAATAATTAACTCCTTTTCATGGCTTTCTAATCTCTACCCATCACTACTTTTAATTCTTTACTTAAATACCTAATTGAATCATATGTATTCTTTGTGATTATGCAAGTGCTCTTGAAAGCATATGAGGATGGGTATTATTTTATTATTTGCTAAATACTAGTCAATTATTTTTCTTATTCTATACTGAGATTACCTTCATAGTTTAATGTTAAATTTTGATTAAGTGTTGATACAAATAGAAGTTTTTACTATCTTATATGTCTTACTTGATATTTGTGCAACTCTAAGGTGATTTTTTGATTTGAAGTGAAGGAATTTCTCTCAAAAGTTAGAAGTTAGTGGTGTATTAGATGATTAGTAAGCTTTAACCTTTCTTATATTTTCTAAAAAAAATCACTTTTTTTAGTGCTCTTTCAAAACCCTAATTTCAAAACTAGAGTTTTCTAAAAGCATCCAACTCTTAAATAAAAATAAAACAATTTTCGTTTTCTTTTCTTTTCTATTTTAGTTTCTTAAGCAGAGAAGAAGATTACCTTATGGATAGCACCGAAATGCTCGCATAACATTCACCCCATGGATTTAATCCGTATAGCCATTGCTATTATAGTTAAATTGTGAGAAGCCAGAGACACGTACCTGCTTTTAGATAACATCTTTCTTAACCCTTTGTTTTCGACAATCAAAATTTGGCACTATTGGGTACAGTATTTTGTAACAATCTTTCTTCTATGTTTATATGTATAGGAGCAGGTTTCAAGGAAATGAAGGGTGCAGAATAGACCTTGCTTTCCTGTGCCTCTGCTCAAGAAAACAGAGCATAGGATCACACAATATAGCCACGCAAATGTGGCAATAGCCACGCAAACGCGAATAAGTGGTTGATCCACATGTTGAATCTTCTACAGGTGCTTCAGAATTGCAAAACTATGTCTCTGCTATTTTCAGTTTTCTTAAATACTTGTATTTGCACACTATTCTAATCACAACAATAATCTATTGTTTAAAGTGCTTAAAAAATGTTTAGATTTGCATCATAGGCATCTGCCTAATATTGTTTCTTTTTAAATTACTGTTGAAGAGTGTGAGAGACAAGGTGCGTCTGCATTGCATCTAGATTAAGAAACAGTCTTGGATGATTTATAATAGCTTGAGTGTTACTTATCTATTTACTTGTACACTTTGCATGAAAATGAACTAACGGCAAATCCCATTAAACAATATAAGGTGGGAAAATCATGACCCTTCCTTAACCCGCAAACCATCTCCTCACTCACTAAACCAAGTCTAATTAAAAATTTGAAAGACGTTGGCCTTGAACTCAATAGGAGCTTGACCTAAAGAGGAAGTTATTAGAGTTTAACTCTAATCAAATCGATATTTAAAATTGGGGATTAAGAGGCAAAATCTCGAAGAATAGTGGTTTGACATAATTAGGCTTGTTGCTCTAGCACGGATACCTCTTACTGATGTTGCCATCTACCTGGCCGGTTAACTTGTGCTCAGATTGCTACAATGTACCTCCAGTGAACAGTCAACCAGTTAGGAGTCATCTAGGTCTACGGTCTATCCTAACATAGGCTAGATTTTTATTATTAATTTGTTTGCTTGTTTTGATTTTTCTCTTTGCATGATATGGATCACTATTATAATTTTTTCCATGCAAATGCGAATTCATACTTCACCACGATCTCTTTTGACTCGGACAACCCGACATGGCATAACATTAACCAACAAAGTATGTCAGATTAGTTTTACCTGAGTTAACATTATCCCCAATCCCAATATTATAAATAAAATTGAAATAATCATCTCTATTCTTCACCAAGTCAATGGGGATACAACTGCCATGTGTCATATGGTCAACCATCTTTCCAACATTCAGCTTCGTGTACTCTTTATCAAGAACAACCATTTAAAGAAAAAATTGAGTTACAAAAGGGTATGGAAGCCTTGGAAGAGAACAATAATTTCAAAATATGACAGACTCAATACCCCAACAAAATTCCCAAATCAAAGATTCTTACTCCATTTTTCAAATCCCACCACAACAAGAAGAACCGATTGATTTAGAAAATAGTATGAAAAACTTGATTCAAACCAACAATCTTTCCATCATTAGGTTAGAAGCAGCAATGAATCATTTGATCAACACAGTAAATGTTAGGAATGAGAAAACTCTCCCTACCCAATTTTGACCATCCGAACACTACTAGACATTTGATGAGACACAAGAATCATGGTGTCTTGGAGACTTTAACAAAGATTCAATTTTCTCAAACCATCTTGAACTTGACCAATCCCAATCCCTTGACAAATTTGCTAGTTTGCACTTCAATGAGATTGAACTTGAACAAGAATGTGTCCTCGATCATCAATTTTGTGATTCAGTTTAAAATTTTGAATCTATGTTGACTGACATCCTTACCTGATTTGGACTATACTCTTAGGCCAATATTGATTCCTGTGCCCATAAATCTTGAACATGAGTCATCAATTTTAGAAAGTCACATTACATTATGAAGAAATGAATGTGAACCTCAATTCTTTGCTTTGAACCCAACTCTTGAACCATACTCGATTCTAGAACCTAAACTTGATTTAATTCAATTCCATGAGTCCATATTGGTTCAAGAATCTTTCACTCTCGAGTCCAAATCAACCATTTCATAATATCACATACCTCTGTTGGATCAAGTTGTTGAGCAATATAACTATAAAATGATTTACCAAGATTGGTCATTCAATCGGAATAATCTTCATGTTAGGATTTTGCATGATCTTATTCATATTGGGGATAATAAAAATATAAATAGAAAAGAGGTTAAAGATAGGTTCCATGAGCTACCACATGATTTAGATTGGGGAGCAACGGTTGCACCAATCCGACCACCATCAGAATCATCACTATAAGGTAACATCTTTCCTTCTCTATCTCTTTTTCATACATATATGCACTCATTCATATATTGAGGATAATGCATGAGATAGGTGTGGCAGAGGGTTTCACTAATGTAGCTAACATAGTTAATAGTTACTAACATAGGTTTTCCCTTTATAAAAAAAATTTGCAAAAAGTATAAATATTTTTAAAGAATTAAGAATCCAACAAAGTTTGAAATTTTGATGGTAAGATAAATTTGAAAGAATCCATAATTTTTTACTTAGAGATAAAAAAATTGAAAAATAAGCACTACCTAGAATTTGTTGACATAATTATGTATCTTATATACACATACTCATAAGTTTTATGCTTAGAATGATGATGGTAGCTTAGCCTGTTTTAAATATATAGTATTAAAATATATATGAAAAATAAAAATCTAATTATTGATTAGCTAAGTGCTTTAGCCTAAGCAAGCCTTCAAATTTACGCCAAAGGTAATTAGGTAATTTGAAAAAAAATATAAAAAAATATAAATATAATACATGTATTTGCACATCTAATAATCAATTAGTTAGGTATTACGATCTCAAGAAGTCTTGATATTTACACAAAAAATAAATAAGTTATACATATTAAAAAAAGTGCTTAAAGGGCAATGAAGAGGTAATACTTCGAACTTCTAAATTTTTTGACATATATATTTAAAAAAGGTAAAGTTTGAATCAAATATTTTCAAGCTAAAACTATTTTCACTTACACAAAAATACATAGAATTGAAAAACTTAGGAAGGATTGGTGTGTAAATATTGAATTTAAATCTCTAACAATAGATGATTAAATTTTTGATTTTATGATTGAACTTGATTATGCTTAAACTTGTTGAAAACTTATAAATTTAATTGCTAGTAAGTACTTATTGTGAAATAAAAAAATCTCTTTCCTTTTTTTAGTTATCCTTATTTCTGATTATCTTTTTTATTTTAGTCTTTTCTTATTAATTATTTCTTTCACCGAATTTTGTGAGTGCAATTCACTCAAAATCCTCACAAGACAAACTCGACCTCTAGGGGGTAACCTAGAGGTTTCATGGCTTGTTGCACGTGCTAAGTGCAATCGTAATTCCTATGAAAGTGAGTTAGGTTAGGCTAGTTTTGTTTTTCTTGTTTTGCTCGAGAATGAGTAAAAGGTAGGTGTGGGATTTGATTACTCATAAATTTTGCGTATGCTACATCACATTCAAATATTTATTTTAAATAAAATCCTACTATTTAATCATCTTTTTGATTAGTAATGTGCAAGCCTTTATAAATAGGAGAAAAGAGAAACAAAGCTCAAAGAACCCAATTAAATTTGGATTTTAAAGCAATCCTAATTAAATTCAAAGTTCTAAATCAATTTAGATTTGGATTCAGACTGGACGTCTTTTAGTATTTTGATTATAATTTTTACTGTAGAAATTCAAATTTGATGGTTCAAGATGCTCGAGAAAGAGAACTGAAAGGACAACAATTCTTATGTTGATCATTGTTTCAGTTCTATTATTTAATAAGTTTTATTCAGCAATAAACACGCCAGATAGCTGCAAACCAATTCAAATTGAATTCTCACATTAAATTCGAGTTGGATTAAAAGTCTTAATGTGTATCTTATTATAATTGGCTCTGAGATCTATTTAAAGAGCTGAAATCTCTCATAATTGATCATCTCTAACCAGAGATCAATAGCAAAGGTTTTTCTTTAGTTGCTTTCTCTTTCAAATTTCAGTTTTAATTTTCAACGTTTAGATCAAGAGTGATTTTGTGAGAAAAAAGGAGCGACTGTACTTGAAGGTGACAGATTCAATATAAGATTTTAAGTTCTTCACCTCAATCTTTGTTATTATTTACTTGCTTTTTCAATTATGCACTCTTTTGTTTCATCTTCTATGCTTTGTTTTGCTTTAATCATGAGTAACTCTCTCTTTTTCATGACTTGCTAATATCTACTGACCACAACTTCTAGTTCTTTACTTGAACAGCTGATTGAATTATATATATGCTTTGTGATTATGTAATTGCTCTTGAAGGCATATGAGGATGGGTATTATTTTATTATTTGCTAAACATTAGTCAATTATTTTTCTTTTTCTATGCTTGAATTGCCTTGGTAGTTTAATGTTAAATTTTGATTACGTGTTGATACAAGTAGGAGTTTTTACTATCTTATATGTCTTACTTGATACTTGTGCAACTCCAAGGTTATTTCTTGATTTGAAGTGAATAAATACTCTCTCAAAAGTTTGTAAGTTAGTAGTGTATTAGATGATTAGCAAGCTTTGACATTTTTCATATTTTCTAAAAAAAAAACTCTTTTCATTTTAGTTCTCTTTCAAAACCATAATTTCAAATCCTAGTTCTCTAAAACCATCTAACTCTTAAATAAAAACAAAATAAATTTTCTTTTCTTTTCTACGTTAGTCTCTTAAACAGAGAAGAAGATTACTTTAAAGATAGCACCAAAATATTTCCATCGCAGTCCTTCCTGTGGATTAGACTCGTATAGCCATTGCTACTATGGCTATATTGCGAGAAGTCAGAGACACATACCTGCTTTCAGATAACATCTTTCTAAATTCTCTGTTTTCAACATTTAAAATTTTGGCGCCATTGCTGGGAGGAAACGTAGAGTGTTTTTTTAACAATCTTTCTTCTCTGTTTGTATATGCAGGAACAGGTTTCAAGGAACTGAAGGGTGCAGATCAGCTTGCTTTTCTATGCCTCTGCTCAAGAAAGCAGAGCATAGGATCAAACAACATAGCCACGCAAATGCAGCAATAGTTGCGCAAACGCGGCAAAATGATTGATCCACATGCTGAATCTTCTGCAGATGCTTCAGAATTGCAAAACTAAGTCTCTACTATTTTCAGTTTTCTTAAATATGTATATTTGCACATTGTTCTAATCATAAAAGTAATATATTATTTAAAGTGTTTAAAAAATGATTAGATTTGCATTATAGGCATCTGTCTAATTTCGTTTCTTTTTGAATTACTATTGAAGAGTGCTGGAGACAAGGTACGTCTGCATTGCATATAGATTAAAAAACAGTCTTGGTTGATTTATAATTTCTTGAGTATTATTTATCTATTTACTTACACACTTTGCATGAAAATGAACTAAGGGCAAATCTCATTAAACAACATAGGGTGGGGAAGTCATGACCCTTTCTTAGCCCAAAACTCATCTCCTTACTCACTAACCCAAGCCTAATTAAAATATGATAGATGTTGGCCCTAAGGACATCTCGGATTCAATAGGATAATGACCTAAGGAGGAATTTGTTAGAGTTTAACTCTAGTCAAATCGGTGTCTAAGTTTGGGAATTAAGAGGCGAAACCTCAAAAAACAGTAATTTGACGTAATTAGGCTCGTTGCTTTAGCACTGATACCTCTAACTGATCTTTCCACCTACCTAATCGATTAATTTGTGGTCAGATTGCTGCAATGTACCTCCGGTAGACAGTCAACCAGTTAGGAGTTGTCTTGGTCTATGGTTTACCTTAAAATATGCTAGGTTTTTTTATTAATGTGTTTGCTTGTTTGATTTTTCTTTCTCTAAGATATGGATCATTATTTTCTGTGCAAATACAAATCCATCCTCACCCTGACCTTTTTTGACTTGGACAACTCGGCAGACATAAGTTTAACCAATCAAGTATGCCGGATTGGTTTTACCTGAGTGAACATTATCCACAATCTCAATATTATGAACAAAATTATAATAATCATCTCTACTCTTCACCGAGTCAATGAGGATGTAACTACCCCGAGTCATAATGTCAACTATCTTTCCACCATTCAGCTTCATATACTCTTTATCAAGAACAACCATTTAAAGAAAAAACTAAGTTACACAAGGGTTTGGAAGCCTTGGAAGAGAATGATAATTCCAAAACATGACAGACTCAATACCCTAACAAAATTCCCAAATCCAGGATCCTTAATCCATTTTCGAAGTCCCATCACAAAAAGAAGAATTGATTAACACAGAAAAAGTATGGACGACTTGATTTAAACCAACAATCTTTCCATCAATAAATTAGAAGCAACAATGAATCATTTGATCAACACAAGGAATGCTAGCAATGGGAAAACTCTACCTACCTAATTTTGATCATCCCAACCCTTCTAACCATATTGATGAGACCCAAGAATCATGATGTCTTGAAAATTTTAATCAAGATTCAATTTCCTCAAACCATTTTGAACTTGATCAATCCCAATCCCTTGACAAATTGGCAAGTTTGCACTTCAATGAGATTGAACTTGAACAAGAATGTGATTCCCATCTTCAATTTTGTGATCCCGTTTAAAAATTTGAATTTATGTTGACTCTGACATCCTTACCCAAGTTGGACTATACTCCCAAGCCAACATTGACTCTCGTACCCTTAAATCTTGAACATGAACCACCAATTTTGGAAAGTCATATTACATTGCGGGGAAAGGAATGTGAACCTCAACTCTTTATTTTGAACACAACTCTTGAAACATACCCGATTCTAGAACCTAAACTTGATTTAATTCAATTCTATGAATCCGTATTGGTTCTCGAATCTTTCACGCTCGAGTCCAAATTAACCATTTCATAATATCACATTCCTCTGTTGAATCAAGGTGTTGAGCAATATAACTATAAGATGGTTGATAAAGATTGGTCATATAATCGGAATAATTTTCATGTTAGGGTTTTGCATGATCCTATTCATATTGGAAATTATAACAATGTAAATAAAAAAAGAGGTCAAAGATGGATTCCACGAGCTACTACATGATTTAGATTGGGCGGCAACACTTGCACCAATCCGACCACCACCAGAACCACCACCATGAGGTAATATATTTCCTTCCTTTCTCTTTTTCATACATATATGCATTCATTCATACATTGAGGAAAATGTATGAGATAGGTGTGGGAGAGAGTTTCACTAAAATAGTTAATAGTTACTAACATAGGTTTTCTTCTTTGTAAAAGAAAATTTTTTGCAAAAAGTATAACTAGTTTTTAAAAAATTAAGAATCCAACAAAGTTTGAAATTTTGATGGTAAGATCAATTTGAAAGAATCTATAACCTTTTACTTAGAGATAAAAATTGAAAAATAAATATCATCTAGAATTTGTTGACATGATTATGCATCTTATATACACATACATATAAGTTTTATGCTTATGATGATAGTTAGCCTGTTTTGAATATATAGTATTAATATATATATATATATATATATATATATATATATATATATATATATATATATATATATATATATGAAAAATAAACAAATCTAATTATTGATTAGCTAGGTGCTTTGACCTATGCAATCCTTGATATTTACGCGAAAGGCAATTAGATAAGTTTAAAAAAATATAAAAATTATATAAATTTAATATATGTATTAGCACATTTAATAATTAATTTTTAGGTATTAGAGCCTCAAGAAGTCTTGATATTTACACAAAAAAAATTAGATGAGTTATACATATTAAAAAAGTGTTTAAAGTGCAAGTGGTAATATTTCGAACTTCTAAATTTTTTGACATATATTTTTAAAAAAGGTAAAGTTTGAATTAAATATTTTCAAACTAAGATTATTTTCAATTACACAATGATGCATAGAATTGGAAAACTTAAGAAGGATTGATATGAAAATATTAAATTTAAATCTCTAAGAAAAGATGATTAGATTTATTGATTTTATGGTTGAACTTGATTATACTTAAACTTTTTGAAAACTTATGAATTTAATTACTAGTTACTGCTTGTTGTGAAATAGAAAAAAATCTATTTTCTTTTTCTTTTTCAGTTATCCTTATTTCTGATTATCCTTTTTATCTTAGTATTTTCTTATCTATTATTTTTTCACCGAATTTTGTGGGTGCAATTCACTGAAAATCCTCACGAGATAAACCTCGACCTCTGGAGATAACATAGAGGTTTAACGGTTTGTTGTTCGTGTAAAGTGCAATCATGATTTTCACGAAAGTGAGTTAGGCTACTTTAGTATTTCTTTTTATTTGTTTTGCTCCAGAGCGAGCAAAGATAGATGTGGGGGTGTGATTATTGATCAATTTTGCATATGTTACACCACATATTCATATTTATTTTAATTAAAATCCTGCTATTTAATCTTTTTTGCTTAGTAATGTGCATGCCTTTATAAATAGGAGAAAAGAGAAAAAAGCCCAAAGAAACAAATTAAAGTCGGATTTTAAAGCAATCCTAATTAAATTCAGAGTTCTAAATCAATTCAGACTCAGATTTAAACTGGACACCTTTTAGTATTTTGATCATAACTTTCACTACAGAAATACAAATATGATGTTCAAGATGCTCCAGAAAGAGGACAGAAAAGACTACAATTCTTATATTGACTACTGTTTACAATTCAGTTATTTGATTAGTCAATTTAATAATGAATACGTCACCTACCTACAAACCAGTTCAGAATTGAATTCTTACATTAAATTGGAGTTGGATTAAAAGTCCTAATGTGCATCTTATTATAATTGGTTTTAGGCCTATTTAAATAGCTAAAAATCTGTCATAATTTATCATCTCCAACCAAAGATCAATAATTAGAGTTTTCTTCAGTTTCGAATTTCAATTTAAATTTTCTAGGTTTAGATCAGGGTGATTTGTGAGAAAGAAGAAGCGACTGTACTTAAAGGTGATAGACTCAATACAGGTTTTAAGTTCTTCTTCTAAATCTCTTTAATTATTTACTTACTTTTTCAATTATGCACTCTTTTATTTCATCTTCTATGATTTGTTTTGCTTTAATCATGAGTAACTAACTCTTTTCATGGCTTGCTAATCTCTACCCATCACTACTTCTAATTCTTTACTTGAATACCTGATTGAATCATGTGTATGCTTTATGACTATGCAAATTCTATTGAAGGCTTATCAGGATGGATATTATTTTATAATTTGCTAAACACTAGTCAATTATTTTTCTTATTCTATACTTGGATTACCTTGATAGTTTAATACTAAATTATGATTAAGTGTTAATACAAGTAGAAATTTTTACTATCTTATATGTCTTATTTGATGTCTGTGCAACTCCAAGATGATTTTTTAATTTGAAATGAAGAAATATTCTCTCAGAAGTTAGTAAGTTAGTAGTGTGCCTTGATAGTTTAGTTCTCCTTTAAAACCTTAATTTCAAAGCCCTAGTTTTCTAAAACCATCTAACTCTTAAATAGAACTAAACAGTTTTTCTTTTCTTTTCTTTTCTTTTCTATTTTAGTTTCTCAAGTAGAAAAGAAGATTACTTTAAGGATAGTACCGAAATGCTTGCATCACATTCCTCCCTGTGGATTCGACCCGTATAGTCATTGCTACTACAGTTAAATTGCGAGAAGTCAGAAACGCACACTGCTTTCAGATAACATCTTTATAAACTTACTGTTTTTTGAAAAGATAATAATTGAGAAATACCAATTGTAAAACAAATTTTGAGGACAATTGAAATTTTAATTTTCTAAACAATTGAAAGGATAATAATTGAAAAATACCAATTGTAAAATAAATTTTGAGGACAATTGAAATTTTAATTTTCTAAACCAATTGAAAGGATAATAATTGAAAGATACCAATTGTAAAACAAACATGGATATTATTTAAAAACTAGAAATACCAATTGAATGTTGAAAATAATTATAAAACCAACATTGATACCAATTTGCAAAATAATTTTAGTACTAATTGAAGGTTTAGACATGATACCAATTGAATAGAAAGTGAAAGCCTATGATGTCAATTTTGAAATTTTAAAGCAATTTTCAAAGGTAGATACCAATTGTGATAATTGATATCAATTGACAATATGGACCATTTGCTAAAAGAAAATATTTTTCTCAAAAAAAATATGAATAAGATACCAATTGAAATTTAACTTACGAAATTTCTCTCCCTTTTTGAGACAATCACAAACCAATGCATAAGCTCTTAGATGATACCAATTGAAATGAATATCAATTTATGATACCAATTTGAAATGAGCATAAACTTAGCATGAAACAAAATGTGCCATAGAAACATGTATGAACATAGTTAAACATGCACAATAAATCATATATTTACATGATGCCGATGAAAATTCAATATCAATTGAAATATAAGGTATACATATATAGATAAATAAGAATGAGTATATAAAAATCAAATATCTTGAATATCATGTTTATAACTCATTAAACTCACCAACCTACATGCACATGTCAAAAGAATAGTCATTTAAGAATACAAGGCATGATCACCCAACCATCCGCCCACATAGAGTAGTTATTTTCAAAAAAATGTTTTAAAAATAGTTGAGTATAGAATTAAAATTTTAAGAAAATAGAAATTAATTTAAACAATAAAACCAATAAAATTCAATTTAAAATTTTTGAACATTGTAGTGTTTTCAAAAGACTTAAAAGGACTAGATTAAGATAGTTTTGAAACTAGTTCAAAAATTCATCAAATAAGAAACCAATCATATACATCTTATGAAAAATAGTAATTACATAAGAATTATCACTCAAAATCTATAAAGCATGAATATGCTCATCAATGAATGAAAGGAATAAAGTTTATTTGCAATCACATGAGTAAATAAAAGATGAGTGTACAAGATTCATATAAATAGCATTTTCATAAAAGTAAACAATTTTGTATAAAACCAAAACTCATATGAAATTCAAAATTTGACACATAGAAAAGTTGATGAGATCTCAAATCAAGAATTTTTTTTTTTCACCAAACGATATCAATATTAGTGGAGATAATAAACTCAAATCTTCAAAGATATCCATCAACAAGATATTCATTAAGCATATTGAAGATTTAAAAAATAAAATATACTTCAAGGTATATGTAAGTTTCATCAATACTTATATATATATATATATATATATATATATATATATATATATATATATATATATATATATATACTTATATATATATATATATATATACTTATATATATATATATATACTTATATATATATATATATAAGTATATATATATATATATAAGTATATATATATATATATACTTATATATATATATATATACTTATATATATATATATACTTATATATATATATATACTTATATATATATATATATACTTATATATATATATATATATATATATATATATATATATAAATAGAGACCACAAATGAGTATATGACATATAAAGTGACTCAAGAATACCATATGTATATCTCATAGTTTTAACAAGATTTTCACATACACGAAGCAAAATAAATGAAAAACATACTTATAAAAGATTATGCATATAATTGAAAAAATTGCATTATAAGTCGAATATATGTGCAAATACAGTAATCATCAAAACTAGCATGTACACATATAGCTAAACCACAAACGAGTACACAAAGGTTATGAATCATGATAGGCATAAAATCAAGAGTGTATCCCAAAGTCCATACAAGTGCATTGCAAGTTTTTTTTTAAAATAAAATGCATCTAAACATGCAAACAAAACAAGCAAACCATAATAAGGTAAAAATTATCAATAGGAAGCATATTGAAATAATATAAATAGAGGATAAAAGATAGTTACCGATACCAGTAGGGTTAGTCTCTATTACTCCAAAACTAGATAGTCTTCCCATTTAAACTCTTTGATAGTGATGCATCTATGGATATGGTTCATTAAGCTCCGACTGCATCCACCGCCAAGGTATAAAGTCTCTCCCGTCTTATTAGAGCCCATACCTATATCAAATACAAATGGTGTCGATTTTGATACCCAAACTTTCATGGGTCCTCCGGGATTAGTGTTTCGAACCAAAATAGTTTTTCAAACAAAATTTAAGAAATTTAATCTATCATAACAAAATTTTACAAGGTGACACTTGCGACGACAAAGAGAACAATGATACACTCTGGTATGAGTGTGAGCATGTTGTGCATGAGGTGTATATGCATAAACATGAAGTGTGTATGCATGCACATGTGGAGCATGTTTCTTGCGAAGCCTGAATTCCAATCTACCATGATTAAAAGTACATTGGCTCAAGGACGAGCCCAAACAATCAATGTTCTTCTTCAAAACACAAATCTCATTTTCAAAAATAGAAGGTGAAATATCATTATTTGCATGAGAAGTGTGGGAAACAAAATTCATTTTCACTTTTCCATAAGAAGAGAAAGTCTTTTCTTTGAAAATCAAAATAATTTTGTTTTTCAAAGAAGTATTTTCTTTCAAAATAAAAACTCTTTCATTGAAAATCAAAACAACTTGTTTTTCAAAGATTCATTTTTATTTGAAGCCAAATCAAATTGGAGTTTTAAATAGTATTTTTCTTATAAAATAAAATCTAATTTTGAAGACAAAGAATCATTTTTTTTTTTGGAGCTACAATCAAGTTTGGAAGACAAAAACTCATTTTCTTTCTTTATTTTCAAACTCTTATTTTTTTTAACAATTTATATTTTCGTAATAAATCCTCATAAAATATAGCAAGTTCTTCAAAATAACATGTGAGCATCATCATTTGAAGCACTAGCATAATCATCAAGATCGAATTCTGAGTTTATCTCAAGGGAGTCATTCCCTTCGACCATAAAGCATGCTTGGTCGGAATTATCTTCACTTGAACCTCTCTCCACATCGTTTGTAATTTGTTCTTCAAGAGATAACAATGTGTTCCATACTGCAAAACTAGAATCACAATGAGAAATCTTATAGCGATAACCATTGTCAAGTGTTTGCTTTAATGCAATCATGACTTGTGCATTAGCCTCAAAATATTTACCATTATCAGTATATGATCTTTTAGTGGTGGTAAAATAAACATGTAATCTTAAAACTTTAATATAGAAACTCATTCTAATTTTTCATGTTTCGATGTTAGAAGCATCAAATACAGATGGAGCAAGATAATTCATGAGTTTGTGAAACAAGAATGTGTAAAGCAAATATAGAGATTAGAAAATCAAGGATCACTCCTCGATGGTTAAACTGAATATCAGGAGCACTAGCTCTGATACCGACTTAAAGTACAGTAGGAAGAGAGAGGAAGTCGTCGAGGAAGTCGACGATGTCATCAGTAGCCAAAGGAATCAGCACAGCAGGCGCACGGTCGACCGGCCCGGTCGACAATCGGCAGAAGCAGCAGAACGGTCGACCGGCCCGGTCGACCGTCGTGCATGGACGTGCACAGCAGACATGCACGGGGTATATCGGTCGACCGCCCGGTCGACCGACTGAAAGTCGACCGACAGTCGGGTCGGGCTGCTTCAGGAAAGATGCTGAATTTGAAATCTGTTAAGTGTTAAAAGGGATTTCTAGGGTTTGTTGAAGAAAAAAGGAAAAAAAAAGTGGCAGCTCTCTCTTAATCACCATTGCTGTAAACATTGTATTGATTCATACAAATCAATAGAAACCTCTCTCTTTCTTGCCCCGAGGACGTAGGCGAAAAGGCCGAACCTCGTTAAATCTGAGTTTGTGCTATTCTCTGGGATTGTGTGTTATTTGCTGTTGATAATATTATTCTTTTGCATCTGAGATCTAGGGTTTCCTCTTTGTGGTTGTTGTCCGGCGCACAACAAGTGGTATCAGAGCTTCCAAGCTTCTTCGTGGGATTATCTGGCGATTCAGAGGGCATCAGGTGCTGATTTGGTGGAGATCGTGTGTCGATCTCAGATCAGCGGTGGTCTTGTTCGTGGGATCATGTGTCAATCTCAGAACAGTATAAGGAGTGCTCAAGGAATCATTGGTGGAGTAGATCTGGTCAGAAACTCATTCTAGGGTTTCGTGAGGAGGTAAAAATCTGATTTTTATCACAGTTGCTTATCTAAATCCGTTTGGTATTCCACATTACATAAGAGGATCCAGTTAGAGACATGGTAGAAGAAAGTACATCAGTTAGGACCATGAATCCTCCTCCAAGGATTGACGTGGTGAAGTTTAATGGCACTAACAATTTTGGGATGTGGAGATGCGAGGTGATGGATGCCCTAAATGCATCGAACCTCGAGGATACTCTACTTCTGGAGAAGAAGGGAAGCACAATCACTGAAGAAGAGTGGGAGAAGATGAACCGATCTGCATGTGGCTTGATTAGATCGTGTCTAACACAAGACATCAAATATCTTGTGTTACACGAGACATTTGCGAAGCAGTTGTGGGAGATCCTTGAAAGGAAATATCTGACCAAGAGTATTGAATCGAGATTACAGCTGAAGAGCAAGCTGTACGGGTTTCAGATGAAGAAGAGATGCTCTATGAATGAACATCTAAATCGCTACATGAAGCTTCTTACGGATTTGGTCAATGTGAATGTCAAGATAGATGAAGAAGACAAAGCGGTAATCCTCTTGAACTCTCTCCCTGCAGAAGAGTATGAGACGTTCACCTTAACCTTCATTAATGGAAGACAAACTCTTGACTATCATGAAGTGTCATCTGCTTTGGCAAATTATGAGACGAGGAGAAAGGAGAGACAGCCTTCTCAGTCAAGCTCATCAGCAGAGGCGCCAGCAGTAAGAGTCAGCGGTTCATATAGGAAGGGCAAAGATGATAGAGGGAGATCGAAGTCCAGGCCAGGTTATAGGGATCTGAAGAAGAACCAGTGTGCCTTCTACAGAGAATTAGGGCACTGGAAAGTGGACTGTCCAAAGGCTAAAGGGAAGAAGAAGGAGTCGAAGGCTGAGGCAAATCTTGCAAAAGTGGTTAGTACTCAGAGTAGTACTTCACAGGCAGATGGATCAGACTCGGACTCGTCAGTTTTCTCATTCTCAGTCACTACTCCCATCGTTGACTACTCAAAAGAAAATGAGTGGATTTTGGATACAGGTGCTACATTCCATGTGTGCCCTAATCAGAATTGGTTTTCTAGCTTGAGAAGCTGGAGGGATGTTCAGTCGTTATGGGCGATGATCATCCATGTATCATGGAGGGTGTAGGTACAATCCAAATCAAGTTGATAGGATAGTAAGGGAACTGAAGGAAGTGAGGTATGTACCTCAATTGAAGAGAAACCTAATCTCTGTTGGTGCTTTGGAAGCATTGGGTCTGATGATATCTGTTCGAGATGGTATTCTCAAGATGATCAAAGGCTCGATGGTGGTGATGAAGGGCGTCCGTCGGGATAATCTCTACTACTTGAAGGGTAGTACGGTTACAGGTCAGGTGGAGACTTCTAGTGCTTCAGATGATGGTTGCACGGAGGTCTGGCAGGTAAAGGTCGGACATGAAGGTGAAAGGTCTTTGCAAGCTCCTGCAAAGAAGGGATCGTTGGAAGGTGCTGCTACCTGCAAGTTGGAAGGTGAACACAGTGTTCTGGACAAGAAGAAGGTGAAATTCAGCACCAGTACTTACCGCTCAGAAGGTCATCTTGATTGTGTTCACGTAAGTGTTTGGGGACCTGCTAAGACTACATCGCTTGGAGGTCACAGGTACTTTATCTCTTTTGTTGATAGTTTATCTAGGCATTGTTGGATATATCCCATGAGACAAAGGAGTGAAGCCTTAGATATGTTGGTGAAGTGAAGAGGAAGAATGGAGAAGCAGATTGGTAGGAAGATCAATGAGCTGCAGATTGGTAATGTTGAAAGAGACATGAACCAATTCCTACGATTTGGTCAGAACACAGGTATTGCTACTCACTTCACAAAAGGTATACATGGGTTGGTTAAGGAAGTAAATCGTTCCTTACTGGAGAAGGTTCGGTTATTGTTGTCTAATGCAGGATTAGAAAAATCGTTTTGGGCTGAGGCGATTGTGTATGCTAGCCATCTCATGAGTAGATCGATTGCGATAGGAGGTAAAGCTCCATTTGAAATTTGGTCTGGGAAAACTACTTAAGATCGTGATTTGCTGCGGGAATTTGGAAGTCCGACCTACTTTAGTGCAAAAATGGCAAGGTGAATTCGCGAGCAAAAAGGTTTGCGTGTTTTTGGGTGTCAAAAGGAATGGCTACAATGGCTACAGGTTGTGGGACCCCGAAAATAAGAAGATTATGTTGAGTAGGCATGTCACATTTGGAGAGACTTCAGTGTTGAAGTCCACTGTCTCTCAGCAGGTGGAGAGGACGGAGACCAAGGAAGTATCGCAGCGGGTGAAGGTTGACGCTACTCCACCATCTCCAGTTTGTTCTACATCAGAGAAGACTTCACCGGATGTGGCATCGGGTGGAGATCATGTAGCCACAGTTAATGCTGAACAGGTTGAATACATTGTTGAGGATGTCGAGTTGTTTGTAGCCATTGGAACCAAGGTAAAATCACGCTTGTGGGTAAAGAAGCATGAATCTCAAGCTTGTGATCGCGACAAGCTCAAGTTGAAGGCCGTTGTTCTCCATGATGGTCGTGAGGAGGTTCATATGACTCAGACAGACAGGTTCGCTGCTGCAGATTCAGGTACAAGTGCTTGAGCTTGATGAAGCTCATTTTTAAATGAACTATGGTTGGCTTGATCCTTTGGGCAAGGTACGTAGGCAGCCGTAAAGGCGCAGCCATTTGGTGATGCAACCCGTATGAAGCTGTTTGGGTTCTCGAGAAGCTATTTTAGAACTTCACGTAGAGGTGAAGAGTTGTGGCCGATTGGAGCTTCACGTAGAGGTGGAGAGGCTTCACGTAGAGGTGGAGTGTTGTGGCCGATTGGACTTCACGTAGAGGTGAAGAGTTAGACTTCACGTAGAGGTGAGGTGTTGTGATCTCGATGAATAGATTGATCTTCTGGTGAGAAGATGTTGAGCTTACATAAGGAGTAGTGTGCATCCAGTTGTTGAAGCCGATGATTGTGTTCGGTGTGCTCTAAGCAGACTTGATTGGACCATCAGCTGAAGACAGGTAGACTAGATAGAGCTAGTCAGTTGGAGAGTCAGTGTTGGCTCATGATGAGTTCTTCGTGAGGTCGTGAAGTTGCTGAGTTGGAGACACGTTTGGTGATCAGCATGTATGGAAGTTCTCCTAAGGTGAAGTATAGGGAAGGCATGTGTGGTGCATTCCAGTGGATAGCTGAGCTACAGATTCCAAGCCGAGATCGTGTGTCGATTTCGCCGAGATCGTGTGTCGATTTCGTCCAGTGCGCGCAAGCCGAGATCGTGTGTCGATTTCGCCGAGATTGTGTGTCAATTTCGCCAGGCAATAGATTGGGGTACGTTGCAGTTCGGCTCAGATTTGGAGAAATCTTCACCGAGGTGGAGAATTGTAGGAAGAGAGAGGAAGTCATCGAGGAAGTCGACGATGTCATCAACAGCCAAAGGAATCAGCACAGCAGGGCACGGTCGACCGACCCAATCGACCGGCCCGGTCGACCGTCGGCAGAAGCAGCAGAACGGTTGACCGGCTCGGTCGACCGTCGTGCACGAACGTGCACAGCAGACATGCACGGGGTATATCGGTCGACCGCCCGGTCGACCGACTGAAAGTGCCTAACTCTCGGTTAGGCACGGTCGACCGGCCCGGTCGACCGGTGCATAGGGTCGGTCGACCGACAGTCGGGTCGGGCTGCTTTGGGAAAGATGCTGAATTTGAAATCTGTTAAGTGTTTAAAAGGGATTTCTAGGGTTTGTTGAAGAAAAAAGGAAAAAAAGTGGCAGCTCTCTCTTAATCACCATTGTTATAAACATTGTATTGATTCATACAAATCAATAGAAACCTCTCTCTTTCTTGCCCCGAGGACGTAGGCGAAAAGGTCGAACCTCATTAAATCTGAGTTTGTGCTATTCTTTGGGATTGTGTGTTATTTGCTGTTGGTAGTATTGTTCTTTTGCATCTGAGATCTAGGGTTTCCTCTTTGTGGTTGTTGTCCGACGCACAACAAGTACACCTAGAGGGGGTGAATAGGTATAGTGCTAATGAAATGCTGAATTAAAACTTTTACACTAATAAAACTAATATACAATAGATAACCAAAGAGTTAAGCCTAATTCCTTGAAAAGTGCTCTAGAACTTCTCCGCAAGATTTCATTAGACTAAGAGTTGAGATGCTTCAATGGCTAACTTGGTACTATATAAGTGTGAGCACAGAAACAATATCAAGCATATATGTATGAACAATAATTGAAATGAAAGATAAAACAAGAGTAGAGTTGAGAGAGATATTAAACACAAACACAAGGATATGTTTCAAGGTTCGAGCACCAAGATTTACGTCCCCGCCTTCATCACATGAAGGATTTTCACTATCTCCACTTAGAAACTCTACAAATAAAACAAGCTCTACACAAGAGGTGGCACAACGCCAAGGCACAAAGCCAACTCTTCTACACAAGAGCGAAGCACAAAGTAAAGACAAAATACTAAAAAGAAAATAAGGGTACAATACTTAGTGATCACAAAGATCACAAGCAATACCTCTCACAATACAAGATCTTAAGGAATAGATTTTACAATAGATAGCTCAAGCTTATAAGAAAACAAAGATTTTTAAAATGAAACTCTTTAGAAAACAATTGGGAAAACTCCTTTGAAGATATAGAAGATAGAAGCTCAAAACTTGTAATCCTAAAAACTTGTTTTCTCTAATTTTATAAAAGTTTGAAATAATATAAAGATATAGATTTTAAGCACAAAAACTTGTTGAAAACTCTTTAGAAATTAGGCAATAAAGCTCTTAAAAACTGGTAAATTTTATCTTAACAATCCTTGAGAAAAACTCTCCCAAAAACTTATATTTATAGGCTAAATAAAAACTAGCCGTATGGGTCAAACCATACCATAAATGGTCGATCGGTCGACTGCCAACGGTCATATTTTTTACCATTAGGGTTTGTTGGTCGACCGGGCAATCGACCGACAAAACCTGAGAGCTCTGCAATATTGATCGATCCACCAGTCGATCGGTCGAACTTTGCCGCGGTCGACTCATCGGTCGACCGAGATCAGCTCTCTTGGGCTCGTGCATGTCTATATACATCGGTCGATCGTGTGGTCGACAGGCAAAGCAAATGAACTCTGAGTCGGTCGACTGTGCATGAACCATTTAAACATATTTTTAAATCCATTTTTAACTCCAAGAAATCTCAATAAATTCTATAAAATAAGTTCAATAAATATAATGAATGACAAAAAATCAACAGATATTACAAACTTGTGAACTTGTTTTTGAAATAGAGAAATTTACTCTTCAAACAAAACCGGATTTTTCTAAAAACAAAACTTGTAAAATGGCAATTTTGTTTTTCCAAAACTCACGTAGATAAAAAAAAGTTGTTCAAACATATTTGAAGCTCAATAGTATGTGCATACTCCAATACACAAACAAAATGATATGAACTTGTTTTTGATAAATAGAAATTATTTTCTAAAACAATAAATTATATATTAAACATCAAGTTTCTCCAAAACAGATTTGAAGCATAATGTGTATAAACACAAAAAACAAGTATTTGATGAAACACAATAAACTCATTTGAAGTATAATGTGTATGGACAGAGTCCAAAGCACGTATAAACTAATGTGAACTTATTTTTGATGAAATATATTTTATAAACCAAAATACATAACATGAACTAGTTAAACCAAAATCAATATATTAAACTTTGTGTGTATGAGCTTGAGCAATCAAAACTAATCTATTTTATACACAAGATCTAAACTCAAGTCTTCTTGAAGATCGTCTTCTCCATGCAGACTTGATCCAAATTTGATTCCATTGAGCTAGACTCTATCTTCAGTACTTGATGTTATTTTTAAGGTGGAGCTCTTGAAACTCCATGTGTAGCTTGAAAAACTAAATACTAACTAAGATTTTAATTAAATATCTGAAACTTAATAAACAAAATATTATTAGTACTATAATTTATATGAGTTAATCATCATCAAAACTACAGTGATAGGCTTTGGTGCCAACATACTTGACCAGAAAAAGAAGTGCTCATCAAATCTCTCCTCATGTCACTGCAACCGGCCTATCTCGGCAGTATTCTTTGATTGCCGTTCTGACTTTCAGATGACTAAGACATCAATTTTTAGCCAATTATCAAATGAGTCAACCACAAACTCAGCCAAAGGCGGCGATTTGGTAAGAAAAAGTCATCTTCTGACTTTGAGTATCCGGTGGTGAATTCAAACATGATGGGTCTGAGTGCCACACCAAGTAAGTCAAAAGGAAAACAAGTAGCTCTTAGTTCTGAGGAATCAGATGTTAAGCATTTTCCTTGGGCTTAAAAGTAATACTTGTCGAACCTGAAGGAATCAGATACATACATACTCGATTTTGAACTTGAGCAATTGCCCAGATTGACTACAATAATCTGGCCAGAGGTATCGAAGCAAATGATGCACACTCTGCCATCGTGAAATCCTATTCGTCAAACTCATACGTGGAGAAAGAGGCCTTTGCATATTGGCCAGTGATTAACTAAAGTCTTCATGTCGGATGGAAGAGTTGAAGAAGAAAGGAGTCTCATTCACCTGGAACAGTGCTTGCCAGCAAGCAGAAAATCAATGAATACCTCACACATCCACCCTTTCTTGTAGCCCAGTATTAGGAAAAACCCTTCGGAATATATGTTAGAGCTATAGATCATTCTTTGGAGCTTTGTTAGCCGAGAATAATAACTAGGGACATAAGCAAGCAATTTATTACTTGAGCAGGACCATGATCGAGGCTGAACATCATTACAACCCAGTCAAAAAAGAGTGTCTAGCTCTAGTCTTCATCATTCAGAAGATGTCTCACTGTCTTGTGGGCCAGCTCATTCATATTGTCTCCAGAGTTAATCCTCTGCGATTACTCATGACAAAACTCTCGTCGCTAAATTGTCTGATTGGAGAAAAACTGAGTATTGAAGACAGAGTTTTGAAATAAGAATTCAAGAATGGTTCTTTGGCTTCTTCGATACTACCGCTATAGAAGTGGCTATGCGGATCGTGATTCACAAGCAGTGATTCTAAGAAGATTTTCAGTAAATAACTAAATCGGTTAAGAAATCTTCTTTGTTTCAAAAGAAAAATAGAAAGAGAAAAAATAAGAAGAAAAAGAAGGAAAATAGAAGATGATGACAGGGAGAGAAGATGTAAAAGAATATGTGAAAGTGGTTGTGATTTGGTGAAAATGGTTTAAAAGAAGTCAAATAAAAGAACTCATAGCTAGCTTTCCTACTAATTTCTCCCACTGACTATACTTACCTTTTGACAATCGCCTTATATAGGATCCTTGGAGAACACTGGCCTTGATTGGAAGGCTGTCACAGCATGGCCCATAAAATTTGATTCAAATCCCTTCTACATTGCATCACCAAGACAAGAATAGTAAGTATGCAATGGTATAGAATTTAGGATTTAGAATCTATCATCATGAGCTATCAGTGGCTCTTGCAAGAGCAAGACCAAATCAATGCTATTAGATTCATATAGATTAAAAATCAAACAAGAGTAAATACTCTAGTGAGTTAGTAGTAAGTTATCCATGATAAAATAAATTAGCTATTAATTTAGAAAGAAAATATAGAAGAAGAATGATGAAAAGAAAGAAGAAATCTTTAAAAACTGTCACTACCTATTACAGATCCCTCTCTTTTTCCCATGAATTTCTCACTCTATTCTAATCCTAGGTCTAAAAAGAAACAAAAATTTACAGTAAAAAAAAAATAGAATCATAAACTAATCTAAGAGAAAGAATCCTAGCTTCTGCCCGCCCTCCTCCTTCTGCATTTGGTGTGGTATTTATAGGGAAAATCAGTTACTATGACACGTGAAAGAAGTGGAAAAAATTGCTGACCTAATGGCCCCTGGATTGCAGCGGAAACATAGCTTCTGTTATGAATCCACGGCAATACCAAGGCAGTTGAGCAAGCGCATTAAGCAAATGATATCTCCCGTTCTGTTGCCCAATATTCTTCAAAAAGGATTTTTTTTTCAGGCTTTGGGATCTTCAGTATATGTGCATCAATCCTAAGTTGTGAATTATGTTCTTCTAAAATCCAAATTAATTGGACTTTTTGGGCTCATTTCTTCTCCTTCCCCGTTAATAAAGACCTGCACACCATTAAACAAAAAAGAAGATTAAGTCACAGAAATTATTATAAAATAAATGTGAAAATATGAAAATGTGAAATAAAATATCCAAAATATGTGTACAGTCACACCCCCATATCTATATTTTACTCGTCCCCGCGCAAAACAAGAAAACTATGTCTAAGAGTTTATTAAGCCACTTTCATAGGTCACATGACTGCACTGAGTATGTACATCAAGCCTTTAAACCTTTAGGTTTTCTCTAGAGGAAGAGTTATACTCTCCTGAGGGTTTCAGTGAATTACACTGTAACGGTCCCTGTATAATTTTTGGATAAATCTAATTACTTCCAATCTTATCCATAATCTCCATAGTTTCAAAAGAAATTTCGGCAGTATCTTTTCTAAAATATTTGTCTGTCCAGATACAATTGATAATAATTTCAGCCTACATGGTCTACTTATAAATCAAATAAACATTTCAACCTACACGACCAGCTTATACTTCAAGCGAATATGTATACAACATGAATCAACAATCATCGCATAATCCCTCATCATTTACTTCCACCCAAGTATAATTCAGTATTTTATAACACTAACAAAATCAAGTTCGATTCTCATCGTTACCAAGTAAAACCTCAATCTATGTCCTAAAATCTTACATATACAAAGTGTCCATGACAGCATATCCAGGTACAAATTGCATATACAAGTTCCACATATGTGAACATGATATGTAGAGTGCCCAAAAGAAAGGAAGACATGGATCAAGTAGACTAATGCAAGCAATACACAAGATGTCATCCACCCCCAACACTTGTTCTCTCATGCATCTAAGTTGGTTCCTTACCTTTGTTCAAACCTGAAGTGTATATAATTAATCAGAGTGAGCTCGACAGTTCAGTGAGTAAACAATAAAGGAGTTGTTAAGTACAATATTCATCCATTCAAATTTTATTTTGATATCTCAACTACCATGGAATACTTCTTTATTTGACTCTTTATGATCCATACAAGCACACTTACAAATTTAAACTTATATGTTGATTTACTATTTAACTCCGCCTGTGCACCGTTCACTACCTGTCCAAAGCTAAGATAAAGGAGGAGGGTTGTGGTAGGCTTGTGATAGCCAACGTAAAACATTATCATATACTATGAAAATGAACCAAGAACTAAATTTCGTTGGGGCGTTCCCTACTAAACGACAGCTGCATCGGAACCCGGGTGTAGTGAAAAGTAAGCAAGGGTTGCTAGGTCATCGTGCAGAAATGACGCGCCACATCGGCGCCCGGATGTGGTGTCAAATGAGTAAGGGTTCCCACACTTTTATAAGCGGGTGAAGGTAAAAAAGTTAGCTCATGAATATAAAATTAGGTTAGCATCATGGAACATAGGCTCTATCACAGGTAGATTAGCAGAGTTAGTTGATGTTATAGTTAGACGGAATGTTAGTATTTTGTGTGTGCAGGAAACTAAGTGGGTAGGTGAAAAGTTAGAATTATAGAGCCTTAGGGTTATAAACTTTGGTATACTGGTAAAGATAGAAATCATAATGGGGTGGGTGTGATCATAGATAAATAATTGCTTGAGAATGTAGTGGAGGTTAAGAGTAAGGGTAATAGGATTTTACTAGTTAAACTTATTTTAGGTAGGGAGATTATTAATATTATTAGTGTCTATGCACCACAAATAGGACTTGATGAGTCTAGTAAGCGTCAATTTTGGGAGGATTTAGATGAGATAGTGCAAGGCATACCTATTAGAGAAAAACTTTTCATAAGCGGTGACCTCAATGGGCATGTAGGAACTAGTCGTTAGGAGTTTGATAGTGTACATAGAGGATTTGATTTTGGGGAAAGAAATGAACCAAGTAACTCGATTCTAGATTTTGCTTTATTCTACGATATGATCTTAGCGAATACATGGTTTACGAAGAGAGAGTGTAACTTGGTCACTTTTAGAAGTGGATCAAGTGTGAGCCAAATAAATTTTTTTAACTAGGAAAGTAGATAGAGGTTGTTGTATAGATTATAAGGTAGTACCGGGTGAGAGTATAGTAACCAACATAGACTCTTAATTTTAGATATCTAGATTAGAAGGAGATTTAGAAAGATTAAACGTAAGTTAGATCCTAAGATTAAGTGGTGACGGCTAAAAGAAGGTAACCAAGGAGTTTTTGTAGATCGAGTTTACATGAAGTATATTGGAAAGTCCAAGATGATCCCAATACAACATAGAGTAAAATTGCTAGCTACATTAAAAGAGTACTAAAGATGTACTTGGTGAGTCATGGGGTGGTGCATCACCATGTAAGGATACATCATGGTGGAATGATGTAAAAGCTGCCATTAAGATCAAACGAAACTCTTACAGAGATTTGAAGAAAATTTGTGATGGAGTGAGTTTTGAGAAGTATAAACTAGCCAAGAAGGAGGCTAAAAAAGCTATTCATAATGCAAGAGCTAAACTGTACGAAGAAGTGTATGAGAAGTTGGACACCAAAGAGTTGAAAAGGATATATATATATATATATATATATATATATATATATATATATATATATATATATATATATATATATATATATATATATATATATATATATATATATATATATATATATATATATATATATATATATATAATTGCTCAAATAAAGGAGAGAAAGACTAGAGACTTATGTACTGTGGGTGTGTCAAAGATGAGGATCAGAAGGTTTTAATTCGAGATGAAGAAATCAAGGATAGATGGAGAGAGTATTTTGATAAATTATTCAATGGTAGTTCTACTCAAGATTTGGATGACCTTATTATTCAGTGCCAAGATATGAGCTATAATTATATGCGCAGAATTAGCGAATTTAAAGTTGAAGAGGCTTTGAAGAGGATGAAGTCAAGGAAAGCTGTTAGCCCAGATGGAATTCTTATTGAGGTATGGAGATGATTAGGAGAAGTGGGCGTGAGATGGCTGACAACCCTCTTTAACAAGATCTGGCTAACTAAAAAGATGCCAAATAAGTAGAGGAAGAGTACCTAGTATCTCTTTATAAGAACAAGGGTGATATCCAGAGTTGTTCAAACTATAGTAGAATAAAACTCATGTGTCACACCATGAAGCTTTGGGAAAGGGTAATTGAACACAGGTTAAGGCAGAATGTTAGAATAACAGAGAATCAGTTTGGGCTCATGCCGAGGCGATCGATGACAGAGGCTATTCATTTACTTCGTCAACTTATAGAGCAATTTCGAGAGTGAAAGAGAAATTTGTATATGGTCTTTATTGATTTAGAAAAAGCTTATGATAAGGTGTCAAGAGAGGTATTATGGTGGACATTGATGAAAAAAGGAGTCCCCATCAAATATATTGACATAATCAGAGACATGCACGATGGAGTAGTGGCAAATGTCAGAACTTATAGAGGCATAACAAGTGATTTTTCTATCATAATTGGATTGCATCAAGGATCAGCATTAAGTCCATTCTTATTTGGCATTGTGATGGATGAGTTTACTACAGCTATTCATGATGAGATACCGTGGTGTATGCTATTTGCTGATGATATTGTCCTAGTCGATGAAACGAGAGCTGGGGTAAATGCAAAATTGGAGTTATGGAGGCAAACTCTAGATTCTCGAGGTTTAGATTAAGTAGGACCAAACAGAGTTTATGGAGTGTAAATTCAGTAAACAGAAAATCTGAGATTATAGTATTGTGACACTAGATAGTTAAGAAATACCGATAAGCAGTCATTTTAAATACCTGGGTTCTATTATCTAAAAGGATGGGAGATCAATAGTGATGTCAACCATAAGATCCAAGCTGGCTAGTTGAAATAGAGGAGCGCAATAGGAGTTTTATATGATCGTAATATTCCATCATGGCTAAAGGAAAAGTTTTATCGGACAGCTATTAGGCCCACTTTATTATATGGCACAGAATGTTGGGTTATAAAGTGATATCATGCCCAGAAGATGAGTGTAGCAGAGATGCGCACGCTTCGTTGGATGTGTGGTAACACGAGGAGAGATAAGGTGAGAAATGAGGATATTCGTACTAAAATAGGCGTAGCCTCTATAGAAGAGAAAATGAGAGAAAATCGCCTACATAGTTTGGTCATGTGCGACGTAAACCTACTGATGCGCCAGTCCGACGAGTAGACCGTATCAAATTAGGGCAAGTTAAAAGAGCGCAGGGGAGACCAAAGAAAACTTGGATGGAGGTAATACAACAAGATATAAAGGCTGAACATCTTAGTGAAGACATATTGCTCAATAGGAATGGGTGGAGAAAGCTGATCCATGTGCCCAATCCGGCGTTATTCTCTTTTGGTTCATGTAGCCTACCCCAAATACTTGGGACAAATGGCTTAGTTGTTGTATGTTGATATACTGTATGTATATCCTTACGTGTCTGTATGTGAGTATATCCACATATATCAACCCCTATGATACACAAAAATCCACGTTACATAAGATTATTATCACATCAAGGGTTTAACGAAATCTAACTATATATGGTTTGGTTTCTCTTTTCTACTTTTAATAGATTACAACTAAAGTCTTTACTTATCTTGTCTAATTAAGTTGGAATTAGAATAAGATACATATACCCATATGTTCCCTAACGCTTATCACTATAATGCAATAATTGAAATTTATAGATGATTTAATTTTGGTTCTATTACGTAACGATAAGAAGTCATTACTTGATCATAACAAGGTCCCTATTATAGGGCTAATAGTTTTAATTCACACATTGTAGGAATAACGCCAAGTTCATGATTCTAAATTATTTGAATATTCATTGAAATTACACATGAATTCATTTCTTATTCCCTACTAATTTCATACTGTACTCATTCAAGATTCAACAATGCCAAGTTTTAATTTATTTATGTTCTAGTTTACTCATCAAGTTTTTGATGAGCTCTCCGGTGAGTGATTCCACCCGAGTCCTGCCCTGAATCGTAATTCTATTCATGAATAAACCTAGGGTTAATAATTGGTGTTACATCAACCTCTAATTCAAGGGAGAAATTGATGATTACCTTCACTCTAATCTGATCTCAAAAATTAGCTCGACTTTAACCCTATAATTATCGATCTTTCACTCGATGAGTTCGAATTCTAGCCATCACAAATCACCCTTCGACACAACCAATCCCTCCTCCCTCTAAGCCGACCGTGCCTAGCCAAGCTGCCCGCACGTCGCTCATGCGTGCCTGTCGCGCCGCCTGCTAGTCGCCGCTCCACACTGCTGGCTGTTGTTGCTGCAACGGCTGAAGGAAGACAGAGAAAGGGGAGAGAGTGAGAGAGAGGGAGAGAGAGGGAAAAAGAAAAATGAAAGAAAAAAAGAAACCAAGGAGAGGGATTTTACCTTTGATCTATTAACAAAGAGAGAGGAGAAAGGAGATCAAGTTTCTTCTATAGATGGAAGAAGATGAAGAGTTTTTTCAGAAGTAATGGAGGAGAAGTTTTGGCTAAAGTGAAAAAGGAAAGGGATTTTAATTTAGGTCTTATTTATTTTTAGTACTACAATTCCCCAAACTCACCCTATCATGCCAACATAACTTTCCCCTCCACAAGGCACTCTATGAATCATCCACATCATTCCCACCCCTCTTCATCTCTTGCCAACTGATTGAGTTTGAACCTGCATAGAAAATATAAAGCTGTGGAACATACTAAGTTGCTAAATTCTAGCACTATAGAAAGTGGTTATGCGGGTTGTGATCCACAAGGAGGGACTGCGATGAAAGCGTTAAGAAAGTTTTCTTAGGTTACTAGGATCGGTTAAAGATTTCTTCTTTATTTCTTAAAAAGAAAAGAAAGAGTGTTAGTAATTGAAGAGAAGAAGATAGAAGATCGTGTTGTTGGTGTTTTGAAAAGAAAAGAAAAACCAAGTATAAGGAAAGAAGAATAAAGAAAAATGAAATGTTGGTTTTGAAAAGTGTCACTACTAAAAAAGAGCTAATTTGCAGTGAAAAATTATATCGAAAATATTTTTGATGCAATATTTGCGTTGAATTTTCGCAAATTTGACGAAATAAAAAATTATCCGATAATAATAAAAAATATGAATAAATTACAAATTGCATCAAATTTTTGACTCAAAATGAAAATCCCGCTAATTTGTTTGGGGAAAAATTCCCAGGAAAATGACGTCAAAAGTTCTTCGACGCATTCTGCACAAATTGCATCAAAATTTTGACGCAATTCTTACTGATTGCGTCGAATTTCTGACGCAAATAGTTTGCTCAAAAATTCGACGCAAACTATTGCGAGTTAGGGAAAAATCAATCTCTTCTCTTCCCTCTCCACTATCTCAAACCGCCATCCCTAAATTTTCCCCTTCGCCTGGCGTCCCCTCCCTCTTGCGTCCCCTGGTATTCCTCCGGTGTCCCCAGCATCCTCCTTCCCTTGGCGTCCCCCGGTGTCCCCCCCGGCATCCCTTGGTGTCCCCCTGGCTTCCCCTCCTCCCCCCCGGCTTCCGCCTCATCCCCCGGCTCCCCATCCTCCCCTCCCCCAGCCTCCCCTCCTCCGACAGCCTTCCTCTACTCCCCGCAGCCTCCCCCTCCACCTGGCTTCCCCGTCTCTAGGCCTCCCCCTCCTCCCATCCCCCTGCATCCCCTCTCACTCGGCCTCCCCCTCCTCCCTCCGGCCTTCCCTCCCCCTCGTTTCCTCTCCCACGGCCTCCCCCTTTACCCGGCCAACTCCTCCTTGCGGCCTATCCCATTCCTCCCGTCCACCCCTCCATGCACCTCCCCCTTCCCTCCCTCGGCCTCCCTCTTCCCCAGGCCTCCTTTCCCCTGAGCCCACTCCCTCCTTCGGCCTCCCACTCCCCCGGCCTCCTTCCTCCCCTGGCCTCCCCTCCCCCGGCCTCCTCCTACCACCGGTTTCGTACCTCTCAGATTGGGTAATTTCTCTCTCTTTTTATTTTTTTAATAGTTGTTAATACGATACTATTAACGCGTGAACACAATCATGTTTACGAAGCACGGACACGAACACAGATACTAAATACGTACACGAACACGAACACGAAAACAAACACGGACACAAAAATATTTATGAAGCACGGACACAAACACGTAGGGACACGAAAACGAGACACAGACATGGGACATGGACGGGGACATGTGACATGGATATGGGCATGGACACGGGACACAACAAAATCCATAAAAGGGAAATGGACACGGGATATGGACATAGACGAAGACACGTGACACGAACATTGACATGGACACAGGACATGGACATGTTTATGAAGCACAAACATGTACGGACAAACACGAGACACAGACGCGGGCACGGGACATGGTACATGCGAACACAATCGTGTTTATGAAGCACAGACACGACTATGGATACTGGACACATATATGAACACGGACGCAAAAACGGACACGGACACGGACACAGAACATGAGATACGGACACAGATACAGACACAGACATGACACAGACTTGAACGGACACGGGACATGACAATATGTAAAAAAAGGATATGGACATGGACAAGGATATGGACACGGACACGGATATGGACCTATTTTCACAAGTAATTTCACAAGTAATCCTAACAAATCTAAATCTAACAAAGATCATAATTTCACAAGTAATCCTACATAAATCTAAATCAATTATCTGACCCAATAAACCCTAGATTCCCATTCAACAAACAACGTACATTACCTGTCTTATAACTTCTCTCTGATACAAACAACTTGTGAGTCTTGAATATGTTGTCTTCATAGACCTTTTCTTAAAATTAACAGTTAATTTGTATTGTTAGTCGTTATTACTTAGTCGTTATTACAAGTAATATATGGTGGTTGTTAGATTGTCAATTCGGACAAGTTTGGGAGCATTGTAAAGTTGGACACTGTATACGTGTTGTGTATTTTGACTAATATTTTGGTAGTACCTTCTTTTGTTCTCTGGACCACAACTACCCTACATGGACGTGGAGAACACAGGGGAAGTGCTACCAAAATTTAGTCGAAATACACAAAATAAGTATATATCCCAACTATATAATGTAATTCTGAAAGGGATAGGACCTATCACCCTTATTGAACCTTAACTTGACATTCCATAAATCCTAAACACTAATCGAAACTCTAGACAATAATCCTAACCTAAATCTAACCCTAATCATAATATGCAACTAATTAACATATTTACTGTTTGTTGTGTAACAGTGTCCATCATGCAGTAAATAATGAAGTGGGACAGGAGTTGGGTACACTAGGAGAAAATTGAAATCACCTAGAGGGGGGTGAATAGGTGATGGCTATACTAAGTGACAAATAATGCGGATTTAAAAACTATTTAACAATGAGCAACAATTATAAAAGGACTTGCAAGAATATAGACAAGTAATAGAGCAAGTAAAGGAGAGAGAGAGTTTAGAGATAAGTGGACAATCGCAAACACGAGAATATGTTTTGAGGTTCGAGCCACTGCTCTACGTCCCCGCCTTCAACACGACGAAGGATTTCCACTATGCTTGATTCCACCAGATCGTCAATACAAGTTCTCACTAGAACTCTTTGGACACACTTGTCCTCTCTCATGGTGCCGCAACACCAACTAGGAGCTCACTAGCTCGCTTGAGGCGATGCCTCTACAACTTCTCAATATGAAGAAAAGGTGACCAACACTTGACCAAAACAATGGCTCACTTGCACAACCCTACAACCAAGATGAGGAGATGAAACTTTTGGGATTGTGTAGTGCACAAATCTAGAAGAGAAGTAGAGGAAGGCTTCAAGCTAAAAGGATTGGAAATTTGGCTCAATGAAAGATTTTTGCTAAAAGGCTAAACTTTTGAAAACTTTTGATTTTAATCTTGTAAATCTTGTTATTTTAGTTGTAGAACACTTCCTCTATTTATAGGGGATGAAAACTGGTTAACAAGGGCCAAGAGATTCGTTGGGGGCAATCCCAACACAAATCAAATCAGAAAAAATAGCTGTTGGAATCTGTCAGCAGATTCTGACTGCTGTCGGTCGACTGGGCCGGTCGACCGCCAACGGTCGGATTTCCGACCGTTGGGAAAGCGTTTGACCGGGCCGGTCGACCGAAGTCCCAAACAGAGAGTGAGTTCTCTCTGTTGGTCGACCGGTCTGGTCGACCGAGGAAAAACAGAGAGCACTGCTCTTGCTCTCGGTCGACCGGTCGGTCGACCGATGTGCACACATGCACAAAGGTGCATGTCGGTCGACCGCCCGATCGACCGACAGAGCAATTCAGCTCTGCCAGCGGTCGACCGTGCGGTCGACCGGACTAGGCCAAAAGACTGATTTTGAAAGGCTTTTTGAAGATAGAAATTTTTGATAAAAATTCTTTGGATAGGTATATACAAAATAGAGTTCTAGGACTTATAAGGACCAGGGTGTGATCATAGATCAACACGAAAATGATTTGAACTTTATTTTGATAAAAATTCTTTGTCTAAACAAAAACGGTTTTCCAAAACTTGTTTTCTAAAAACGATTTTCCAAACTTTGTTTTTCTGAAACTTGGTTAGAAATTTGTAATAAAATTTGTTTGTAAGCATGAAGCCATATCAAATGTGTGTGTGTGTGACAATCCCAAAGTTATCAACCTCTATCATCTCGGTTTTGACAAAATAGACTATAAATGCTAACTAAAATGGAAAATACAAATCTTATAGTAGTCTTCAACTTATTTGATCCTGGAGCTCTTCTATTATGCTGAGCTCTGGGATCCAAATCTTTGCGGCTTCCAAATGTGTGAGTCTTGTGTTGGAGCCGTCAATCAACCTATAATTTTTACCTGAAACTCATTTAAATAAACTTATTAAAAACATAACTATATATGGTTTGTTATCATCAAAACTTCGGGCTAATGGCCTTGGGCCAACAATCTCCCCCTTTTGATGAAGACAAAACATATAGAGTTATTACAAATATTTTGGGTGGAGACTTTAAGTGAAGCTTCCCCTTAACACATGCATATAAAATAATCTGAAAAAGAGATGTACATGCATAACACAGGCATATATATAGGATATGAAAATGACATATATGCCAACCATCCATGCATACCAAAGATACAGAAATACAAAAGTGTATGCATATATGGTTACCTCCATCCATCCAGTAATACCTCCGTCCTCCAAAGTAGATGATTGGGTCAATAAAAGCATAAACACAATATACAACCAATCACATATGTCACATGGAGATAAGAAAACATAACTGCCATAATATAGTAAAACAATGTTCATACAGATAGGAGGTTCATGCCAACCTCAAAACCATAATACATGTCCACAAATAAAACATAACACCAAACCAAACACAAAATGTGTCCAAATACATGTAGAAGAACAACAACCCAAAATAACACAAATAACTCCCCAAATATCTCCCAAATATCTCTCCCCTTTTTGACATCATCAAAAAGGGGTCACTGCTCATCAGACTCATAATCAGGATCCGGCTGTGTAGTAGATGGCGGTGGTGGAACAGAAGGAGTCCTGGCAGGAAATGGAGGGCCGGTAGAAGGAAGTGGCCTAGCACGATCAGATGGAAGAGGAACCGGCCAATCATACTTCTGGTAGATGCCGCTGAGATATGTCTCTAATAGCGCATGGAGTCACAGATATAGCTAAGATCATGGTCCAAACGCTGCTCCATCCGCTGATAATGTGCGGACATCTCAGCGGAAATCTGCTGGCGATGCACGGTCAACTCAGCAGAAAATCTGCTGGTGATGCGCAGTCATCTCAGCAGAAAGCTGCTGGCGGTACTCCTGCATCTGAGAGGATAAGTCAAGATAGGGATCGGAGGGAGCAGAAGAGCTAGAGGAGGATCCAGGGACATGAACAGTAGGGAAGATAGGCTGCGGCTGAGGAGCAGGAGGACACTCCCTAGCACGCATCCTCTTGAGGAGGGTGCTGTTGATGTCAACTGACGGTTCAACCGACCGTTCAGAGGAAAGATCAAAGTTTAATTGCTTCAAAAGATGTGTAATGATCATCCCAAAAGGCAAGTACCGGTTTAGGACAAGAAGATGATCAGATATCATATAACTGATGATGAGTTTTGGGATGTTAATTCTAATGCTCGCGCAGAAGCAGTAGATGACAAGTGGTGCAGAACCCCTAGCATGACTATATTCTCCAGATTTTGGCAGGAGGTTATAGAACACGATCTTGGCCAGGACTTGGGCGGTGAGAGTGTAGTACTTCACCTCCTCGTTCCTAACTAAGCCGGGGTTATCATCATCATGAAGCAATATGGAGGTGGTGTGGGCAGACTCACCGTCAGGATAAACAAAATCATGTAAATCAAGGTTATAGATGTCTTCCACCTCATAGGAGAGGTGAAGGTGATGTGCAAATTCTTGAAGGGAGATGTCAATGTCTCTGCCCAATACTCTGGATCTTATATGGTTTGATTCAAAAGTGAGATTTGAGTAAAAATATTGTACTAGGGAAGGATAAACAGGTTCCCTAATTGAGACAAAATATTCTAAGGAACTGAACCTCAAAATAGAAGCTAGATTTAGATGTTCAAAATCATTTAGCAGCACAGATCTACCAGAGTTCACATTTTTTGTGGAAATAACAATATATCTATATGAAGCATTTTGTGAAACAAAAGGGGAGGATGAAGATTGAGAGGATTTCCCCTTTTCAGATCTAGTTCTTTTGGACATGGTTGAAGGATAATCAAGATTAATGCTAGATCTAAGCAAAAAGATGTGGATTTAAACAAGGAAAATTGAAGGATCTAAAGGAAGAGCTTATACCTTGAAATCAATAGAGAAAAACGAGAAATCCACAAGAAGAAGAGTAGATCTAGAGCCTGAAACTGCGAATCCCAAATTTTTGGAATTAATTTGGAGTTGGAGAGTGAGAGAGGTTATGGATTTGATTTAGGGTAGAGAGAAGATGAGAGAGGAGAAGTGGAGGCGGTGAGAATGAGGGATTAGAGAGTTAGGGCTTTATATAAATTCGGGTAAAAAACAGCAGACTCGTCGCCCGGTCGACCGGGCCGGTCGACCGGTGGAAACCGAGGCCATCCTCACTTTCAGTCGGTCGACCGCCCGGTCGACGGCTACGGGCAAAAAAAATCTCTCTGTTCCAGGCTGGTCAGTCGACCGCGCCGGTCGACCGGGCCTATGCCAGGCCAGATCGGTAGTAGACCGGGTCGGTCGACCGGTCATGCTGAAAAATAATGAACACAGCAGTTTTTAAAATAGGTTTTTAATCTAATTTCCTTAAACCACAAATGTATATTAATCTTTAAGAATTATAAAAATGATGTAGAAGTAATTTAAATCTTTCTTGGCATGAAAAACAACAAAAATATATTTATTTTTATTAGTATTAAGATTTATTTCTATTTATAATAAAGCGATAAATAAGAGATGTTGAAGCCGAATACCCCGTTAAGGGTTCTGAACTTCTCCTCGAAATTTCTCTGGATAAGAGTTGAGGCGCGCAATTGCCATCTCTATTTATTTGCTTACTTTGGTTAATTAAATTTTTTTTTTATTATAAAATTTCATTAAGTTAACAAAATCTAAATATATGGAAAAAAATCATATGGCAAAGAAACATGAATATATTCTCAATCATGGCAAAGGTACAAACAAAATAGAGATACAAGTTTACATATGGCACAATATCACAAAAGTATAACTAGCAATCCTATGTATATAAAAAGAAATCTTTATGTGGAGAAGTTACCAAACCATAGGTTTTCTCCAAAATGGGTGCCTTTATGCAAGCGACGATGTTGTTCGTTGAGCGTTGATGCATCCACCACCCAGGCACCATCTCCCCCTAAGTCTTGGAGGTGGACGACCCACCTACATCAATGAAGTTTGGTGCGTCTTTTGGTACCCAAATCTTTTTGGGTCCTATAGGGTTAGTGTTTTCTCGAACCCAAACATTCTTATTTAATAAGTTTAGCTTAGCATAACAAAACTTTTCTAAATGGCCTTTGCGGTCACAATGAGCACAAGTATAAATTCTACCATACATAAAAGTATGTTTGTGCGTGTGTGCATGTTTGTGTGAGTTTGAAGCATGATGATGATGATGAGTGTGTTTCCCTTGGGATATTCCTTTAGGAAACCTAGATGCAAGTTTAGTCATGTCAAAAGCACATTTCTTTAAAGTGTATCCAAAACTTCAATACGTTTTGGATATCTAAAAATTATTTTTATTGCAAGTAGAAATAGGCCTTTTCCTTTACAAGATGTTTTGTATTTTTCAAAATCCTTTTCATTTTCTCAAAAGAATTTGATAATTCATTTTTCTCTTTTAAAACAAGTTCAAATTTACCTTTTAAAGAATATTTTCTTTTTCAATTTTTTATTTTGAGCTTGAGAAATTCATACCTACTTGTAATTCTTCCAAAAAATGTGCAAGTTCATCCATAGTTAAGTCTTCATCATCTAGAGAGTTTTCTAGACATACCTTGGTAGAACCCTCGCCATGTGCCATGAAGCACATGTGAGCGGCGTCGATCTCCTCTTCGGATTCTGACTCGAGTCATCCCATGTGGCCACCATCGCCTTTTCTTCTTTTGCCCATTCTTGGAGGCAGTAGCTTGTAGAGAGGGGCAATCGGCAATTAGGTGTCCCGTCTTCTTGCAATGAAAACACGGACCCGTTCCTCTCTCTTCTTTTCAAATCTTCCTTGAGGTCTCCCTCTTCGGAAGTTGCTTTGTCTACCCCTTTTATAGAACATTTTGCCCACCTTCCTTATGAGCATGGTAAAGTCTTCATCGTAGTCTTCCGATGAATCCTCTTCATCATAGGTGGATGGAAAGGCCTTGAAAGCAAGAGCTTTCTTCTTTGGTGCCTCCCTTTCTTCTCTAACCTTCATCTCATCTCATGGGTTTTGAGATTGCCAATGAAGCCAGAGAAGTCCATCTCCTCCCTATCATTTAGCTCCTTGAGGGTGGTTGCCTTGACTTCCCAAGACTTGAGAAGAGCTCTAATGACCTTCCGGATCTTTTGGTCATTGTCGATGGTGTCACTAAAGAAGATAGAGTATTAGTAGTCTTGGTAAAATGGGTGTGTATATTATCTATGCATTCATTATCAAGCATATAAAAATTCTCATATTGAGAACGGAGCAAGTCAATTTTAGATCTCTTGACTTGAGACGTTCCCTCATGAGTAACAATAAGAACATTCCAAACTTCAAAGGCAGATTTACAATTAATGATGCGTGAAAGATCATCTTCATTTAAAACTTGGGTGAGTGCATATTGGGCTCTAGCATTGGCCTCATAGTCCTTAGTGGTGTCTTCGGACCATGTTTTCTCATCAGTGAGAGGTTCACTAAATTCTTTGGTGATGGACCTAGCAACTCTAACTCCTAGGGATTTTAGGAAAAGGTTCATTTTGACCTTCCAAATAGGAAAGTTCAATCCATCAAATTTGGGTGGGGACTTGATGCTAGAAAAGTCAACAGATGCCATGAATACAAGTATAATGCACAACAAAAAAATGCAACAAATAGATATAGCCAAAAGTGAGGATCTCCCTAAGGTGGTTAACCAAATGCTAGGGTTAGGCTCTGATACCAATTGAAATCACCTAGAGGGGGGGAGGTGAATAGGTGATGGCTATACTAAGTGACAAATAATGTGGATTTAAAAACTATTTAACAATGAACAACAATTATAAAAGGACTTGCAAGAATATAGACAAGTAATAGAGCAAGTAAAGGAGAGAGAGAGTTTAGAGATAAGTGGACAATCGCAAACACGAGAATATGTTTCGAGGTTCGAGCCACTGCTTTACGTCCCCGCCTTCAACACGATGAAGGATTTTCACTATGCTTGATCCCACCTGAATGTCAATACAAGTTCTCACTAGAACTCTTTGGACACACTTGTCCTCTCTCACGATGCCGCAACACCAACTAGGAGCTCACTAGCTCGCTTGAGGCCGATGCCTCTACAACTTCTCAATATGAAGAAAAAGGTGATTAACACTTGACCACAAACAATGGCTCACTTGCACAACCCTACAACCAAGATGAGGAGATGAAACTTTTGGGATTGTGTAGTGCACAAATCTAGAAGAGAAGTAGAGGAAGGCTTCAAGCTAAATGGATTGGAAATTTGGCTCAATGAAAGCTTTTTGCTAAAAGGCTAAACTTTTGAAAACTTTTGATTTTAATCTTATAAATCTTGTTATTTTAGTTATAGAACACTCCCTGTATTTATAGGGGATGAAAACTGGTTAATAAGGGCCAAGAGATCGTTGGGGCGCAATCCGAACACAAATTAAATCAGAAAAAATAGCTGTTGGAATCTGTCAGCAGATTCTGACTGGTGTCGGTCGACCGGGCCGGTCGACCGCCAACGGTCGGATTTCCGACCGTTGGGAAAGCGGTCGACCGGGCCGGTCGACCGAAGTCCCAAACAGAGAGTGAGTTCTCTCTGTCGGTCGACCGGTCCGGTCGACCGAGGAAAAACAGAGAGCACTGCTCTTGCTCTCGGTCGAACGGTCGGTCGACCGATGTGCACACATGCACAAAGGTGCATGTCGGTCGACCGCGCGATCGACCGACAGAGCAATTCAGCTCTGCCAGCGGTCGACCGTGCGGTCGACCGGACTAGGCCAAAAGACTGATTTCGAAAAGCTTTTTGAAGATAGAAATTTTTGATAAAAATTCTTTAGATAGGTATATACAAAATAGAGTTCTAGGACTTATAAGGACCAAGGTGTGATCATAGATCAACACGAAAATGATTTGAACTATATTTTGATAAAAATTCTTTGTCTAAACAAAAACGGTTTTTACAAAAACTTATTTTTCTAAAAACGATTTTTCCAAACTTTGTTTTTCCGAAACTTGGTTAGAAATTTTGTAATAAAAATTGGTTGTAAGCATGAAGCCATATCAATGTGTGTGTGTGACAATCCCAAAGTTATCAATCTCTATCATCTCGGTTTTGACAAAATAGACTATAAATCCTAACTAAAATGGAAAATACAAATCTTGTAGTAGTCTTCAACTTGTTTGATCCTGGAGCTCTTCTATTATGCTGGGCTCTGGGATCTAAATCTTTGCGGCTTCCAAATGTGTGAGTCTTGTGTTGGAGCCGTCAATCAACCTATAATTTTTACCTGAAACTCATTTAAACAAAATTATTAAAACATAACTATATATGGTTTGTTATCATCAAAACTTCGGGCTAATGGCCTTTGGGCCAACAAAAATAACTGTGAAATACAGATACAGATATGAAGAGTTTGTAGAATTGACTTTTGGTCATTCCTCCATTAATAATAAAATAAGTTATCCGTGTTGGGATTGTAAGAAAAAAAAATGCTTGACAACGACAACATGACGTTCCATTTACTAACTAAGGGGTGGTATCAAGATTATGCTCGTCTTGAGTGTGGTATTTGCATAATGAACCAAGACGATATCTCCCACCAAGTAGAAATGGCAGTGATGATCAGGGTCCTAGTGATGTGTTGATTATGGTGGTGTCGACTATCACGGTCTTTTAAGTTCACTTTACATAATCCAGTCAACAAGGGCTGCAGTGATCCGAACGGCGATGACCCAACTGATGCTCCTCCCTTGGTGACGAATGACTTTCACGTTAAAGAATTACAGATTCCATTATACCCAAGATGTAAGAACTATTCTAGACTGTCGTTCATAATAGAGTTGTACCTTACCAAATCAAGGGGTAAGATGAGTGACGGTACATATGGAGCGATGGTACATTTACTGAAGAATGTATTCCCGGACATAAACATACCAGACTCATTCTACAAGATAAGAAACTTATTAAAGCATTAGGTTGTGATTAGAAGAAGATTGATGCATACCAAAATGATTGCATGTTGTTCTGAAAGCAAGATGAAACTTGGATGCTTGCAAGTTGTGCAATGAGCCTAGATAGAAACCTAGCAAAGCTTATTCATTGGAGAAATGTACAAAAAAGTATCTAAAAAAGTTTCAAGGCATTTTTCATTTATTCCAGGCTCCAAAAACTCTATGCGATGGAGATCACTGAAAGGACATGAGGTGGCATGTGGAGGAGCATCGTGACGATAGGATCCTAAGGCACCATGCCGGTTCAGATGCATGAAAAGATTTTGACAAGAAGCATGTGGAATGCTCGTTAGAGCCGCGTAATGTCAAGCTAGGGTTGCCTATGACGGGTTCAATCTATTTGAAAAATTGAATATCAATTTTAGTACATGCCCCGTATTTTAATGGGTTACAACCAGCCTCTGGGATTGTACATGCAGCGGTCTTATATGATGCTGTCTCTGCTTATCGAGGGTCCTACAGGTCCAAAACAAAACATCGACATCTACTTGCAACCATTAATAAAGGAGTTGAATATATTGTGGGGTCCAGGGATATCAACTTGGGATGCATCCATGAAACAATACTTTCGAATGCGATCAAAACTTATGTGGACAATCAATGACTTCCGTGCTTGCTCTATCATGTCCGGCTGGAGCACGTCCGGGTATCTTTCTTGTGCTAGTTATGCAGAGAGCACCGTATCTGAATGGTTGTAAAATTTAAAGAAAAATATGTTATATGGAGAATGAACATTTTAGGGAGGATCCTCGGCCACTCCCACCCACAGGGCAGGGTGTCTTGTCAAGGTAGGTAATCGAAATGTCATATTTAAGCTGAATTACAGGAACCCGGTAGATACACAGTGGAGGAAGAGAAGTGTCTTTTTTGAATTGTCATATTGAAAAGATAATTTAATTCGCCATAATTTGAATTTAATGTAAATCGAGAAGAATATTGGTGAAATATTGCTTAAGTGTCTAGATGCTCTAAAGAAAAAAGTTTATGATAATGCAAAGGAGGACATTAAAAAAATAAAGCGCCCTCCCAAAGTACCAAATGCATCGACATCCAGAGGTCCATTGCATCCCTTGTGTATTCCGAAATTGCATAAGTATCATCATATATCCTCTGTCCAGAGGAAGGTGTGTGTGTTGTTCTAGGCAACGTGAAGGTTCTAGGTGGCCATTCCTCTAATATTGCACATTGTGTTAATTCAGATAAGATTGGAGGAATAAAGAGCCATAATTAATGCAACAGTTGCTTCCAATAATAGTTCGCAATGTGGGTTATCAAAGTAGATGGTTGATATAATAATAGAGTCTTTTGATAATTCTGCTCCAAAACCAATAAGGCGGAATATTTTAAGAAATTGCACAATGAAATTGGCCCAATTTTATGCAAGCTTAAGGAGAAGTTTCTACTTGCATTGTCATGGTGACGATTCACTTAACAGTTCATCTAGCTCCAGAGTTAAGGGTTGTTGGTGGCTGTATGCACTATCGATATATGTATCCTGTCGAAAGGTATGTACATATGACATTTGTTTGCATTAATTGATCACTGTAATTAATTTCACTCTTATATAGTTAACATGTCATGAATTCTTCTATTAACTTTAGGAACTTGGGTTATTTAAAATCCTATGTACGAAACAAGAGGTAGCCGGAGGGTTCAATAGTTGAAAGCTACATTACGGAGGAATGCCTAAGCTACTACTCGTGGTACATGGAGAGTAATGCAGAGTCCAAGAACTACCATGATGTCTAAGAAGAAAGCCTCCGACCTTTCATTTTCTCAGTTCCTGATGAATACAGTGCCTTCCAACCTCAGTACAGACACTCATGTATGCTGAAATGCACATCGCGTATAATCATTACTTGTTTAACTGTGAGGAAGTTACCCCTTACATTGAGTCCGTTACACTATACAAATTTCAAGCTTTCGTAAATTTAAAAAATTGTGAATTATCTCAACATGTCATGCATATCTTAAAGACAATACCGAAAAATCATTAAGAATAGATTCTCAACGAGAGCTTCTAATTATAAATGGTTTGTTCAAAATACACATGATAAGAAATTTTGAAGATGGTTCCGAGAATGTGTAAGTGTTATCAACAATATATTTTCGCATAGTTTTGTCTAATGATTTTGTGAAATAACCTTGTTTAACTATATAGGCTGCACGAGAGACCGAAAAAGATGCAGATCTGTTAACCCTGTCAAGATCTCTCAAATATAAAGTCAAGACATAAAAAAGTTTTGATATATAAGGCTTCAAATTTCGCACGAAGTCATTGAAGAGTCTAACTGTACTCAGAATAGCAGAGTAGTTGTGATGGCAATGATAATAGGCTACGCAAGTGTGCATGATAATGACCCGAGGGAAGGAGATATTACTTTATACGGGGTTTTCAAAGATATCATTGAACATTCATTCAATGAGGAGCGTAGGAAGATTGTTCTGTTTGAGTGTGACAGGGCGATAACAATAAGAACAAAATAGACAACATGGCTTCACACTTGTTGGCTTTACAAGGCAAAATAACAAAATTTGTCTCTTCATTTTACCATCTCTGGTATTGCAAACATTTTTCATGCTGGATCCGTGCGATATGCCTTGGGCGGTGCCTATTGTCACAAAATCAAGGGATACCTTTGATTTAAGTACCGAAAGTTAATGCTTGCCACTTTAATTTTAATTATATATTGGATTTTTTATATAACACAGTATATAATGTACAATTTCTTTACTTTATGTATGAAGATGATTTAGTTGCATATATTGTAGAGATGATCTAATTGCATGTATTATACAATTGCTTAACTTTATATGTGTATATTTTATTTTCTATGTTGACTTACATATATCTATTATATGACTGCCTTACTTTATATCTAGAGTTTATAATTGTGAAACATAGGTTTTCTAAAATGACAGCATCATCCTCCAGTCAGCAAGAAAGCCAGTCCAGGAGAGAAAGAACAGTCGATTGGCTAGATCCAGATTGACGGAGATGGTTGCTCGTTTGCATTTACTACGACGCACTCTTCGAGCGCATTAGTCAGCATGTCTGAAATTGTGATGAGTTCTCTCCGGCCCTAACTTGGCCTGGCCATAAGAATTCAGAGAGAATTGAAGCATTATATCACAGGTTGGTTGTAAGTTTTGTTATTCTTATTAAGATTTTATGTTTATTTATGCTTTATTGATATTTTAATTCAATATACATTGTGTTATATATAGGGTAAATTTTGTCTGCCAGCTTGGATTGACACTGGGGGTATTCCCAAAAAATTTCGCAAGTGGTTCAACGACAATGCACAAAAAAAGTGGAACGACAACAAGAACCGCTCCCTACATCGCACTTTTGATCACTGCCAGGGTTCCAAAGCTGAGGCTTTTGCATTACAACTTGACAGAGTCGACAGTGAGATTTGGACGAATCACTTATCGACATATGAAAAGAACAACCAGGACAATGGGAGTTGCTTGAAAAAATAATAAAGTTATGAATTGTTTATATATTATTATACATGATACATTTACTAACTTTTTTGTTTTAAATTTGTAGTGGAAGAGGAAAAAATGTAAAGCCTCTCACGCTGCAAATGACTTACTGCATAGGATGGGTAAGGACGCTCTTTCTGTGTGAAGAAGGGCAAATTTGTAAGTATAAATTTGCATATTTTCTTTTAAAGTTAATTTATTTTTTAGTTTCTTACATTTCTAATAGAGAGACGCCCGTGAGAGGGAGCCGAACGGAAAGGAGATCTACAATAAGAAATTCCTGATGATGGATGCGCTTGATGCTCCTGAGGGTGAGCTTCCCATTCCTTGCACCCGAGGCAAGGCAGTCACCGACGAAACCTTATCTGTGGTGTAAGTATTAAAAGTTTCTTTACATATCTTTATTTTTACGAAAATGATAAAAATCTAATTATATTTTTAATGCCTTTCCGTCGTCGCTGCCATCTCGTCGTCTCCAGCTCGAGAGGTATTATGATGTGGTGATAGCATATGGCAGTGACGAGAGTACCGCCAGCACACGAGCGACTCTCGAGACATTTGAAAGTGTGACGAGGCTCAGGCTGCACGTGGATGTTCCCAGAGGCACCAGGCCCGCTAGGAGAAATGCCTACACCACCCAACTTGAGCAGCAAGTTCAGATCATAAGGCAGAGGTCGGAGATCCTGAGGCTGCAGTTGGAGGCCGATCGTCAGAGGATCATCAGTTTTGAGGCTGCTCAGAGAGAGATGCAGCAATGATGACCCAGTTTATAGTGATTAACAAAGCGTCGGACAACCTAGCATTATAGGTGACGACAACACTGAGGGGACGACGACGAGGCTTAAGTGAGATTGTGTGATATGATTATGAAACTTGTAGTTTGACTTTTTTTGTTATTATTATACATATTGAGATTCCTTGGACTTTGATGAGATTGGTACTTGATTATTATTCTATTTTATAAGATTGTATTTGGCTATTATTCTATTTGGTTAATGTTTGGTGAGATTGGTGCTTGTGTGAGATTGGTGAATGATTATTTATATATAAATTCATAGTTAATATATGAATTCATTATTAAGATATGTATGTATGGATGTAGCACGTGTGCTACAGTTTTTTTAAAAATTATCAACAAAATGCGTCGAATTTATTATTTTCAATACAATTATTGGTCCATAATTACGTCAAAAATAAGAAATTCAATGCAAGTTGACCAATAACTGTGTTGAATATATAAATTCGACGAAAATTGATGACACATATTGTATTTTTACACAAAATTTCACATTCTTTATAACTTCGTAATCGGATAACAAATTGCATTGAAAAATTATTTTCAACGCAATTATAGAACTTTTAAAATTAATTTTTTAACCTATTTGCGTCAAAAATTCACTGCAAATAGTAAATATTGCAATATTTAAATTTACAAAGATTAAAAAATTAAATTTTACGTCAGAATTTTGACGCAACATTTCTATTTGTGTCGAAAATTCGACACAAAAATTGCATCAAAAATTCGTCGCATTGCATCGAACATTTTCAACCAGAAAATTTCGACGTAAAATGTAGATTTTCGACACAAATTTTTGACGCAATTTGACAGACTTTCTAGTAGTGTGTGTTTCTAAACTAGAAAATAAAGAAAGAAAAAACTAAAAAAAATACTTGCTTACCTCTTCGGCGCTTGCTTATCTTGAATTCATTGTAACGACCTACATTGGCTTGAAGGCAGTCACAACATAGCATATAGGATCTTCCCTACTTCAAATTAGTTTAACTAACTAAAAATGTAAGCAAAAAGAAAAACTACACTATTACACAATCAGAAGTAGATACCATCACCATAAGCCATCAGTGGCACTTGCAAGAACAAGACAGATTCGAGACTATAAGATTCACTTGATTTACAAGTTGTAGAAGAGGCGAGTAAGTAAGAAACAAAGAACAAAACAAAAATGTAACTTTAATTGAAATAGAGTACCAATAAAAGAAAGAGAAAACTTACACTGGTGTTACTCTCAATGCAACCTTCTTCTCTTTCTCTCAGAAACTTCTCTCTGATCTCAGTTACATAAAGAAAATGAAAAATTACATAAAGAAATATAAAAACCTAAGTTAAACTACAAGCTTAAGCCTAATTCTAACTCTCTGATGAGTGGTGTCATTCTGCCTCTGATTTTGCAGGTATTTATAGGCCAAATGAAGAGAGAGAAGTGTCTGCAGATAGGGAGAGCAAACGCTCCCCCTGATCCAACTAAGCTGCATTTTCGTGGCCTTGATCCGAGGGCTCGTGTGCTTCTCTCTCTTGGATATCTCCTTTTATCTGCTTGATTTTTTAGTTTGCTCTCTGAATTTGGTGATATCTTCTTTATCTTCAAGTTAACCAAATGGATTTATAGAAATCTGAATTTAATTGATTTTCATTTGGTATTATCTCTCTAATTCGCTTTGATCTTCAGATTATCTTCTGAATATTTGTCTCAATCCTTGATTTGATTTAATTAGGCTATTGGGCTCATTTTTTCTCCATATTCATTAGTAAAGGCCTGCACGTTATTTAAACAAGAAAAAGATTAAATAGTAGAGTTTTTTATACAATAAATATAGGAATGTGACAATAAATATGCAACATCAGTGACCGATCACACACCCCACACCTATCTTTTACTCGTCCTCAAGTAAAACCAATAAAGAACAAAATAGAGCTAACCTAATCTTACTCACTTTCATAGGAATCAGATTGCACTCAGCACATGTGCAACAAGCCGTTAAACCTCTACGTTACCCGAGAGGACTAATTTTGTCTCGTAAGGGTTTTTAGTGAATTACACCACAAAATCCATAAAAGAAAAAAATAAAGTGTTAGTATTTTGAGAACGCATTTTAAAAAAGAGAGAATATTTGAAGAGTTTTTGCAAGAATTTACGTAATTTATAAGTTATAGGAATACCAAACTATTCATTCCAAACTTAATGTCTAATCAAAAACTTGTTATCAATCAAGGTAAGGAGTCAAAAGTATTTTTCTCATCTAGTCTATTATTTTACCCAAGTCATATTCACTTTAATGATTGTGAATATTTGACTCAGGATTATTCAACTCTAATTCTTATGCCTTATTTTTACATATTTTTGTTGTAATATCTCTTAGTTCTATTAAGCTTTCTAATCTGCCAATGTAACAAGCCTTAGGTCAGTGACTCTCAAACTAGACAATTTTAGGACACTGGGTGAGAGATCACTGTTGGCCCAAAGGCTCATTACCCTAGTTTTGACGACGAACTCATGTAGTTATCATACTAATGATCTTGTGTTTAATAAGTTTCAGATTTTCGATTAAGATCTTAATCGGTGTTTAGCTTCAATAAAAGATTCGAAGTCAAGTTTTGAAGCTAGCACGTATTGATTTAAGAGCTCCTGCTTCAAAGATCGTATCAAGTACTCAAAAGGAGTCTAGCTCTTTGGATCAAGGTTTGGACCAAGTCAAGAAGGAGAAGAAGATTTTCAAGACTTGAGTCTATATTTATAAGTGTTAAGGTTTGTGTTTTAGATAAAATATAAAGGATAGATTAGTTGTGGCTCAAGCTCATATATACACACACAAAATTTATATGTGTTTTCATAAGAATAATTTTGATTTTAGAAAATACCGTTTTGGTTTTGAGTTTCAAAGAAGATATTTTTATGTTTCATGCATAAAATTCATCAAAACAAGTTTACATGTTTTATATGTATGCAGGATTTCATCTATATACATTGTTGGTTCAAATATTTAGAAAAACTTAGTTTGATATTTCGAGTTCATGGTTTTTAAGTTTTGTATTTATCGAAACTTGTTTAGAGCTTAATTGTCATAAATATAGATATTTCATCTTATATGTATAATGGATCATATCCATACACACTATGCCTCAAAAGTGTTTTAATATTTTGTTTTTGTATTTGGACAAGTTTTGAAAAAAAAATCAGTTTTTCATTCAAAAATTTGATTTTGAAAAATACCGTTTTTTGTTTAAGGCTGAATTTCTATATCGCAAAAATAGTTCAACTTGTTTGTAATATGTATTGATTTTTGATCACACTATTTTGATTTCAAAGTATTTCAATGAACTGATTTTTGTGGATTTTATGGGATTTATAGGATGTTAAAAGACCAAGTTTTAATCCCTTTTTCTCCCTGACATGGCCTTCTGGCGGTCGACCGAGTCAAACGACGGTCGATCGAGTGGTCGACCGATGTGCATAGAACGTGCACACAGCCTTGGCTTGAGGGCCGGTTGACCGATCCAGAGAGTTCACTCTCTGGATCTGGCTGTTTTGGCTAGTTTATACAAGATTTTTGGAGAGTTTTCAAGAGCCATTTTCCCATCTCCAACAGAAGTTTTTCAGCAAGTTTTTGGGCTAAACTTTCATATCAAAGAGTGTTTATCAAGCGTGATTCTCTTGAGTTTTTCAAAAGCTTTTCTTTGAGTTTTTCACTTCCAAATCTATTTTATTTTTCCTCACACAAGCATGAGCTTTTCATAACCATAAATATCTTATAGGAACTTTGTTTGTAAGGGTGTTTGAGGGTGATCAAGTGTTAAGATCACCAAGTGTTCCACCTTCTATTTTGAAGAGTTGTAGAGGTGCGGCCTCGACGAACTTGTGGGTTGTATTGTGTTGTTCTTGCGGGAACTAGTGAGGGACTTGTAAGCCCAAGAGTTCTAATGTGAGCTCATTGTAGGTGTTGCGGCACCGAGTGATCCTGCAGGATCGATTCTAGTGAAAATCCTTCATAGTGTTGAAGGCAGGGACGTAGAGCAAGTATGCTCGAACCTCGAAATAATTCTCCCGTGTTTGTGATTGCTCACCTCTCTCTCTCATTTGTGTTTATATATCTTGCATACTTTTATTGTTCATTTATATATGCTAGATATATCTTCTGCTTAATTGATATACATGCTTGGATTTGTTTTGTGCTCACACTAGTATTCAACTAAGAGAGCCATAGTGGCAACTCAACTCTTAATCTTGAGGAATCTTGAGGAGATAGTCCAAAGCCCTTCACCAGGAATTCAGCTACACTCTTATGCTATACTTTGTGTTTTAGCTTAATAGTTTTTATTTGCATAAATAGTTTTTTAATTCCGCATTAGTTTGCATGAGATTAGCTTGTCACCTATTCACCCCCCTATAGGTGACTTACAAACACCCCAAGGACTTAAGGATTCGAGCAAATAAGGGCACAAAACTATGGGTTTTTATTGGTTATATGGGCCACTTTTAGGCGTGAATACTGATACTTTATGAGTCACAAATACCCAGCTTAATCAGAGGATTTTTAATATATATTTTTCTTTTTTTCCTTTTTCTCTTTTTTATAAGGCATAAGAATCTTTGTTTTAGAACTTAAATGTGTAAGTGTATAAAGTATGCATATTTCATCACGGTAAAAATCAAGATTAAATTACTTTTTCAATTTTTCTTTCAAACCCAAGAAATCAGACTAATAATCTTATCTTGATCAAGTGTAAGGAATCTTAATTATTATTCTCCTGTTTCTTAAAATTAACTTAATTTCTTACAAAAATAAGTCAAAATACTATTTTTCTCTTCAAAAAGTTTTTTTAAAAGTAAAGAAAATATTTTTTTATGTATTTACAAAGAAAGAAAAAAACCTATGTCATGTTAAAACTCTCCCCACACCTATCTCATGCATTATCCTCAATGTATGAATGATGCATATATGCATGAAAAAGAAGAAAGAGAAAAAAATATTACCTCAAGGTTGTGGTTCTGGTGGTGGTCGGATTAGGCCAAGCATTGCTGCCCAATCTAAGTAACATGAATTTTCAAAGAACTCACCTTTTATGACCTCTTTCTTATTTACAGTTTTTTCATCCCTAGTGATTAGAATCATGCAAGGTCCTAAAAAGAAAACTATCCCCTTTATATGATCAATCTTAGAATATCATATCAGAGTCATTATGGTTTATACCTTGGTCAACTAAAGAATATGATTCAAAGAAATAGTTAACTTGGACTCAAGAATGAAAGGTTCCGGAACCAATACTAACTCGGAAATATAACTAAAATCAAGTTTAAATTCAAGAGTTGGTTTTTCTTCAAGAGTTGGTTTCAAATCAAAATATGAAAATTCACATTTTTTCCCATCAACGAAATGTGGCTATTAAAAATTGCTGGTTCAATTTCAAGCTCTATTGGTACATGAATCAGTGTTGGCTCGAGAAATGGGTTCAAATCGAGTAAGGATACCAGAGTCAACATATATTTAAAAATTGAAATTGAATCACAAAGTTAGGGATCAGGATCACATTCATATTCAAATTCAATTTTCTTGAAATGAAAATTTGCCAATTTGTCTAAGATTTGAGATTGGACAGGTTTAATATGTTGAGATGGAATTGAGACTTGGTTAAAGTTTCCAAGACACCATGATTCTCGGTTTCTATCAATATGGCTAGGAAATTGGAATGGTCAAAAATTTGTTAGGGAGAGTTTTCACATTCCTATCACTAATTATTTTGACCAAATAACCAATTTGTGCTTCTAATCTGTTAGCCCAGAGGCCTTCCACTCTAGTTTTGATGATGATTAACTCATGTAGTTATGTTTACTAATAATCTTGTGATGTTAGTTTCAAATACTTAACCAAGATATTAGTAGGTGATTAGCTTCAATAAAGATATTTTGGAGCTTTCACATGGTGATTCAAGAGCCCGAGCGTCAAAGTTCATATCTAGCACTCGTTGGAGTCAAGCTCGGTGGTCACGGGATCGAGTCAACTTGGAGACGGCGCTCTACAAGAAGACCTCGGTATATTGTTTTGTTTAGTGTTTTAGATCCATTTGTTAAAGATTAGATAGTGTGATATGCTCAAGTTCACAACACACACACGTTTCATGTCTTGGTTTTGGTTTTCGTTTTTAGTTTAACCGATCTTGGTTTTCATGAATAGATAGAATCAAAACAAGTTTACATTGTTTAATGTGTATAAGATTTGTTCTATATATATGTATGCTTCATATCTTAGACAAACTTATTTTGATATGCCTATTCATGTGTCTGGAGTTTTTTGTTTTAACAAAACATATTTTCGGACTTTACATCAAAAACATTGGTATATATATCTTTATATGTATATTGGAGTATATCCATATACCACATGCTTAAAAGTTGTTTAAATATCATGTTTTTGTATTTGGATGAGTTTTGGAAAAATCGAATTTCCATTTGAAAAATCCAAGTTTTAGAAAATACAGTTTTTGGTTTTCGGCAAAATTTGTAAGTCACAAAAATGGTTCAAAAAGTTTGAAATTTGTGTTGAAAATTTTCACACATGTTTGTATACCAATGTATTATACTGAACTTATTTTTGTGGGTTTTTAGAAATTTTATGGGATTTATTTGACAAATAAAAACCATGTTTTCAATCCCTTATTAGTCCTGTTCTGGCTTCTGCCGGTCGACCGGACCGGTCGACCGAGCTAGGAGTCAGTCGACTGACGTGCACAGCCGTACACGCCAGCTCTGGCTGGAGGGCCGGTCGACCGGGTCGGTCGACCGCTAGAGAGCTTCTGCCCTCTGAAAAGCCCCGGTCGACCGGGTCGGTCGACCGGCAGAGAGCTCTGCTCTCTGTTCCAGACTACGGTCGACCGGGCCGGTCGACCGAGGCTCCAACGGTCGGATTTTTGACCGTTGGCGGTGATCAGGCCGGTTGATCGATAGCCGTCTGGGCTGAAAAATTGCCCCAACGCTAGTTTTTTTTAAAGGGGCTATAAATACCCCATTCGAGGGGTGTTTTGGTAAAGATTTTTAAGAGCAAAAATTCATCTATTCTCTAGTGTTTTAAAAGCAAGTTTTCAAAAGAGTTTATTGGTTTTTAAAGATCATCTTTATTTGTTTTCAAGAGTTGAAAAAATCAAAGAAAAATATAGATTGGGATATTTGCTTTGTTCTTCATTTCTATCAAATACTAAGTTGTTTTCCCAAGTATTTTTCCTTGTGATTTGTTTTCCAACATCTTGATTTTCCACACTTGAGCCATATCTTGCTATCCTATCTATTAGGTTCTTTATTTTTGTGGGAAAATTGGTTTGTGGTTGAGATAGACCACCAAGTTGTAAACTTCCTTTTTTGTGATATCTCTCTAGTGAGAGGTGATTGATTTGGTATCCCTCTATTGTGAGGTGATTATGGAAGTTGTGGTTGTCTCCCTCTAGTGAGAGGTGGAGTTTTGTGGTTGGCTCCCTCTAATGAGAGGTGGAGTTGGTGTTGGAATCCCTCAAGTGTGAGGTGATTGTCTTGTATTGGCTAAGTGTCTACCCCACTTGTGTGAGGTGGTGTTTGTGTGGCTTTGTGCCTAGCCTCTACGTGTAGAGGTTGTTTTGGTTGAGAGAGGAGTTGTGTACTCTCGGTTATTGTATTGCCCCAAATCCTCAGTGGAGGTTCCTGTGTGGGAGTCCTGTGTGGACAAGTGGATTGGAAATCCTTCTGTGTGAAGGCGGGGACATAGAGCTGTGTGCTCGAACCTCGAAACATATTCGTGTGTTTGCGTTTGATCCATTGACTCTTGCTCTCTCTTTCTCTTTATATTGTGCCTTGTATCTTTTCATATTAATCATTCATTTTTATATGCTTGGCTTGTTTGTGTGTGCCTCACTTGTGCTTAACCATGAGAGCTTCATATAGCGCCTCAACTCTTATTCAGAGGAATCAAGAGGAGTTAGTCCAGAACCCTTCACCGAGAATTCGGCTACACTCGTTGGTTGCATTAAGTGTAGTTACAATTTAGTTTTAATTTCCGCATTTAGTTCATTAGATTAGCCGTACACCTATTAACCCCCCTCTAGGTGTACTTTCAATTGGTATCAGAGCCTACGCTCCTGATATTTGGTTTAACCACCTAGGAGTGTGATCTGGTTAGCTAATCTATCTTTTACATTTGCACTTGCACACATATAGTTTGCACTCATGGATGTTCCTCCCAAGTTTGATATCTCTAGACTTGACATATGGAAGGTTCTTATGAGTTGTCATTTAAAAGCCCTGGGCTTGCATGTTTACCTTACCATTACCAAGGAATCCTACCCTAATGATAGCAAGCATATAGAGGCCAATGCAATAGCCCTAAAGGCACTTAGAGCATCTCTTCATAAAGAATATTTACATGTGTTTTCTCACTATGATTCGGCTTTTGCAGTATGGAGCATTTTGACTTCTCCCGAGCTACCAAAGATTATCGATAAGATGAGGAGATCTAGAAGAGGCGAGTCCGATGAACGTTGCTTCATGGTCCAAGGGAATGACTCCCTTGAGGTACACTCGGACACTCAACTAGATGCTAGTACTAGTTCCTATTGTAATGAATATTTAGAGGCACAAGCCATGAATGATGAACTTGCTAAAAATTGTGAAAATTTGATTTCAAAATACAAACTTTTGAAAAAGGAAAGTCTTGATTTAAAAGAAAAAAATAAAAATTTATCTTCTAGACTTGAGATTGTTTTACAAGAAAGGGATGAGATTTCAAGTGATAGTGACTCGCTTAAATCCAAACTTGATCTTGACTTAATGAAAACAAAATTTAAAAAGTAAAAATGATTGTGAATATGTTTTGAAGAAAAATGAGGATTTAACTTCAAAACTTGATTTTGTATTAAAAGAAAATAATTCTTTAAAAATAAAATAAATTTGATTTCACAAGAATTAAAAGATTGTTTAAAGAAAAATATTTCTTTGCAAAATGATATAGACACACATGTTTGCCATGCTAGTGTAGCTTCACATTCTAGCTCACCTATTGCATGCTCCACTTTATCTTCAAGTATTAAAAATGATATAAATGTTTTGAAGAAAAGTGTTGATTGTTTGGGCTCCACTTTGAGCCAATGTGCTTTGAACCACACACGTTTGGAATCTATATTTCGAAAGAAACAAGTTCCATCTTTGCATGCACACATATCATGGCATACACATGCTCCTCACGTACACACCCATAACACGATGTATGCTCATGTGTACACATGTACACATTGTGGACGTAAGGGCCACCTTGCTAAATTTGTTATGATCGTATAAATGATTCTAATTTAGCAAATAAGTTTGTTTGGGTTAGGAAAGGTGCTAACCCCCATGGACCCAAAAGAGTGTGGGTACCAAAGACCACCCCTATTGTATTTGATGTAGGTGTGGGCTCTCGCATGACGTGAGAGTGACGGTACCTTGAGGTGGATGCGTTCCGAGCTTAAAGAGGACAATTTGGATGCATCACTTTCAAGGGGAGTTTGGTGGGAGGACCACCTTGTTTTGGATACATGGAGAGTTGCCCTCATAGGTTTTGGTAACAATCCTTTACTCCTCATTTATGTTTACATGCTTTCATATTATTTATTTTTATCATGTCTTGATGTTTTATGATTAGTATGTTATATGCCATGAGATTTAGATTAGTGATATACATGTTTAGTTATTTGAGACACCCATGTTTAATATGGATTTATATCTTTGTGTTCTCACTTTAGTTTAACTAATGTGTATGTCCTAGATCTATGCATGTGCATGTACATAATGATCATATGTATGTTTGTGAGTTTTTATTTTGACTTCCATGCTTCATGTTTTGATTACTTATTTGAATGTTAGTTTTCATTAAAACTAGGATATATACTTGTACAACTAGTGAGCCACAAATAGACCATTATATGTTTATGCTTGAACGCTCATTTGTACTCATTAGATGTACTAATATAGTCTAGTTTTGATGATTCATGCATTTGACTTGTATTCCCATTTTGTACATGTTTTTATGTTTATATGTTTAACTTCATGTATATGTCTATTTTGTCTAAACTATTATCTATACATATACATCATTGAGCCACTTGCGTTCATGCATATACTTTTGTGGACTCGTTATGTTTTGGATATGTATGTATACTTTAGTTTGTACAAGACATACATGTACCTTGAAGGAATTCTAGTTTTGATGTTTTTAAGGAATTTGTATTTGAATTTGATTGCCTATTTCCATGACTTGTCTTTCACAAAACTTGTACACTCATATTCTTGATGTTTTCTTATGATTTTATTTTCATGAGTATTATATGTGATATATCGATTTTGAGTGACATTGGTTTAGTGATTTTTATATTTTATGGAATATAATTTTGTTTTATTCCTTGCTTGAAGGATTTCATACTAGTTTTCAAAATTTTCTTATAACTAGTTCGTATTCTTCATTTTGGAAGAGTTTTCAATTATGCTAAACTATTTTCAAACTTATTTTTGAAAACCCTACCCATTTAAGGGCGGTTGGTTGGGCGACCATGCCTTGTATGCTTATTATTGAAAATCTTTTTAAACATGTGCATGAAATGGTTGGTAAGTAATATGAGTTATACACTTAATCTTATTGTGTTTTCGATTTGTATCATTGGATCCTTTCAATTGGTATCACTATTGACATTCTTTTTGTATACTCATATATATGTTTTATTTGTGCTTACTATATCTCTATATCTTTGAGCACAAATTTGGTTATGCTAAGCTTGATTTCAAATGACTATTATATTTCAATTGATTGTGTTTCAATTGATTTCTTATACAAGCTTATGCATCATTTTATTTGGTATTTCATAAGGGAGAGAAAATTCACATTTCACCTTTCAATTAGTTTTGTTATTCTACTTCCACACTTTATGTTAAAAATAATTAAAAAAGATATTGATTATTTTTGGTATCATATGTTTTTTAATGAAAAATTACTTTCAATTGGTACTAATCTTTACAAATTAGTATCAAGATTATCTATAAGTTTACTTAAAATTGGTATGTTTTATTGATATCAAGATTTTTTGGTTGAATTATTTAAAATGATTTATTTACTTTCAATTAGTATTTAATTGGTATTTACTTACAATTGGTATTTAAATCTATATTTGTTTTATGTACCACATTGTGTACTTTCAATTATGTACTTTCAATTGGTATGTTTTGTTTCATTGATATCATGATGCACTAATTTGATATATTTTTTTTTCTTTCAATTGGTATCAAGAAAGTTTTGTTTTTGATTTCACCCCTTATTGATATTTCTTTTGTTTAAGACAAAAAGGGAGAATATTGTTTTCTTTGACCCCTTTGTTGATGATTGACAAAAAGGAGGAGAAATATTTGAGTTTATATGCATGTTTATTATGCATCTTATTGTTTAGTGATTATCTTTACAATTGGTATTAAGAATTTTGTTTTATTGATTGGTATCAAGAGGTCTTGATTGTTGGTATCAGAGCTTAAGTTTTTTTTATTGTTGAAATTTTTATTGGTATCAAGAGCTTAAGAATATGTTTATTTTAAAAAGAAAAAGGAATTTATTTTAAAAATTTGGTATCAAGAGCATGTTTATTTCATGTTTAGTATCAAGAGCATGTTCATTTCATTATTTTATACATGTTGATGCATATTAATGTTTAGTATACATTGCATATATTTATTATTCATTGCTTTGCATGAGTTAAGGGGGAGCTTCCTTGAAGCTTAACTTTAATCCATGCATATATAACTCCATGAGTTTTGTCATCATCAAAAAGGGGGAGATTGTTGGCCCAGAGGCCTTCCACTCTAGTTTTGATGATGATTAACTCATGTAGTTATGTTTACTAATAATCTTGTGATGTTTTGTTTCAGATACTTAACCAAGATATTAGTAGGTGATTAGCTTCAACAAAGATGTTTTGGAGCTTTCACATGGTGATTCAAGAGCCCGAGCATCAAAGTTCATATCTAGCACTCGTTGGAGTCAAGCTCGGTGGATCACGGTTTGGATCGAGTCGACTTGGAGACGGCGCTCTACAAGAAGACCTCGGTACATTATTTTGTTTAGTGTTTTAGATCCATTTGTTAAGATTAGATAGTGTGATATGCTCAAGTTCACAACACACACACGTTTCATGTTTTGGTTTGGTTTTCAGTTTTTGCTTTAACTGATCTTGGTTTTCATGAATAGATAGAATCAAAACAAGTTTACATTGTTTAATGTGTATAAGATTTGTTCTATATACATGTATGCTTCATATCTTAGACAAACTTATTTTGATATGCCTATTCATGTGTCTGGAGTTTTGTGTTTTAACAAAACATATTTTCGGACTTTATATCAAAAACATTGGTATATATATCTTTATATGTATATTAGAGTATATCCATATACCACATGCTTAAAATTTGTTTAAATATCATGTTTTTGTATTTGGATGAGTTTTGGAAAAATCGGATTTCCGTTTGAAAAATCCAAGTTTTAGAAAATACAGTTTTTAGTTTTTGGTAAAATCTGTAAGTCACAAAAATGGTTCAAAAAGTTTAAAATTTGTGTTGAAATTTTTCACACATGTTTGTATACCAATGTATTATACTGAACTTATTTTTGTGGATTTTTAGAAATTTTATGGGATTTATTTGACAAATAAAAACCAAGTTTTCAATCCCTTATTAGTCCTGTTCTGGCTTCTGCAGGTCGACCGGACCAGTCGACCGAGCTAGGAGTCGGTCGACCGAGTCGGTCGACCGACGTGCACAGCCGTGCACGCCAGCTCTGGCTGGAGGGCCGATCGACCGGGTCGGTCGACCGCCAGAGAGCTTCTGCTCTCTGGAAAGCCCCGGTAGACCGAGTCGATCGACCGGCAGAGAGCTCTGCTCTCTGTTCCTGACTGCAGTCGACCGGGCCGGTCGACCGAGGCTCCAACGGTCGGATTTTTGACCGTTGGCGGTCGATCGGGCCGGTCCACCGACAGCCGTCTAGGCTGAAAAATTGCCCCTACGGCTAGTTTTTTTAAAGGGGTTATAAATACCCAATTTGAGGGTGTTTTGGGAAAGATTTTCAAGAGCAAAATTCATCTATTCTCTAGTGTTTTAAAAGCAAGTTTTCAAAAGAGTTTATTAGTTTTTAAAGTTCATCTTTATTTGTTTTCAAGAGTTGAAAAAATCAAAGAAAAATATAGATTGGGATATTTGCTTTGTTCTTCATTTTTATCAAATACTAAGTTGTTTTCCCAAGTATTTTTCCTTGTGATTTGTTTTCCAACATCTTGATTTTTCACACTTGAGCCATATCTTGCTATCCTATCTATTAGGATCTTTATTTTTGTGGAAAATTGGTTTGTGGTTGAGATAGACCACCAAGTTGTAAACTTCCTTCTTTGTGATATCCCTCTAGTGAGAGGTGATTGATTTGGTATCCCTCTATTGTGAGGTGATTGTGAAAGTTGTGGTTGGCTCCCTCTAGTGAGAGGTGGAGACTTGTGGTTGGCTCCCTCTAGTGAGAGGTGGAGTTGGTGTTGGAATCCCTCAAGTGTGAGGTGATTGTCTTGATTAGCTAAGTGCCTACCCCTCTTGTGTGAGGAGGTGTTTGTGTGGCTTTGTGCCTAGCCTCTAAGTGTGGAGGTTATTTTGGTTGAGAGAGGAGTTGTGTACTCCCGGTTATTGTATTGCCCCAAATCCTCAGTGGAGGTTCCCTGTGTGGGAGTCCTGTGTGGACCAGTGGATTAGAAATCCTTCTGTGTGAAGGCGGAGATGTAAAGCTGTGTGCTCGAACCTCAAAACATATTCATGTGTTTGCGTTTGATCCATTGACTCTTGCTCTCTCTCTCTTTATATTGTGCCTTGCATCATTTCATATTGATCATTCATTTTTATATGCTTGGCTTGTTTGTGTGTGCCTCACTTGTGTTTAACCACGAGAGCTTCAATAGCGCCTCAACTCTTATTCAGAGGAATCAAGAGGAGTTAGTCCAGAGCCCTTTACCGGGAATTCGGCTACACTCGTTGGTTGCATTAAGTGTAGTTGCAATTTAGTTTTAATTCCGCATTTAGTTCATTAGATTAGCCGTACACCTATTCACCCCCCTCTAGGTGTACTTTCATAATCTATTGAAGAAATTTTTTTGGGACTTAATATAATTATTTTGAGACTGAATCATGAATTCTATACTCTTTTTAAGTAAATAGGTTCTTTTTGTTATTGTGAGACTTCAAAAATAGAGTAAGAATCTTAGATTTGAACATTTTAATGGGATTTTTAGTCCTTCATGTTTTGAACGTGTTGCTCAAACTCATATAAGGCTTCTTGAATTTTTTCGTTCAAGTCTTCCATCCTCCTTTCAAAATCAGATTTTTCCTCTATTAGTTGTTCTAGAAAAGAGGAATGCTGGTAAGGTGGTTGATAGAATGACTCAGGAGAGTTGTATCCCCACTGACTCGGTAAGGAGTGAAGATGATGATTGTTTCAGTCTTTTCATAATATTGAGACTGAGGCATGATGATTCAGATAATACTGATCCGGCATACTTGGTTGATTAAAGTTATGAAATATCAGGTTGGTGTTATCCAAAAATGAGGTCGGGGTGTAATGTGAATTACTATTAAAATGAAATATTATTATAATTCATTTCACATAAATTGACAAAACAAAGAAAAACAAATAAACAAACAAAAAAAAAAAATCTAGCCTATGTTACGGTAAATCTTAGATCTGGATGATTGCTAATTGGTTAGACTTTCTATAGAAGGTATATTACAGTAATCTGACTACAAGTTAATTGGCCAGAGGGGAGCAAGACTAGTGGGAGATATTTGTGCCTGAGCAACAGGCCAAATTATGCACAACGGGCCTAATTATGCCAAACCACTGTTCTTCGAGGTTTCGCCTCTCAATCCCAACCTTGGACACCAATTTGACAAGAGTCAAACTCTAACAACTTTCTTCTTAGGTCAATATCCTAATGAGTCTGAGATGTCCCTAAGATCAATGTCTACTCAATTTTAAATTAGGATTAGATTAGTGAGGAGATAATTTTTAGGCTAAGAAAGGTTAATGGCTTCCCTAATATCCTGTTTAAGGATATGCCCTTAATCAGTGTACCAGTAATTTGCAAAACAGTAACACTCAAGCAATATTTCATGCAAGAATGAACCTTATACTAAATGATTTGTACACATACCTTGGCTCCAGCACTCTTCAACAGTAATGAAAAAATAAATTAGACACATGCCCTAAGATGCAAGAATCTAAAATATTTTCTAGAATTAATAATCACCAAGTTACTATTAGAGTTAGAAACATGTGGAGAGTAGGTTAAATATGAAAAACTAAATATTGTAGAAGACTTAGAATTGTGTCAATATTCTTCCCACTATCTGCAGTCTGGAAGAAATTAGGTCAATAGTCTTCCCACTATAGCCATGCAAACGTGGCATTTGCGACGTTTTCACAGCAACTAAGTGGTCTCCTGATCTCTACTTTTTAGAGCAGAGGCTTAAGTATAAATATGTCCACTGCAGGACTTATTTTCCTGAAATTAGTTCCTGCACAAAAAAACAGAGAAGAAGATAGCCGTTAAGTAAATCAAAAGAAAACTTACCGTCCTTCCCCGACAATGACGCTAAAATTTGATTTAAGCAAAGAAATACCGTATAGTTTAGAACTAACGGGTCGTGTCTATGAGAAGAAATGCAATGCAAGTTTTTCGATATATTTGAGAAAGCAAGTCTTTCTGTCGAAATTTTAGAAGAAAAAACACCATGATTCTTGATTCCTATCAATATGACTAGAAAATCGAGAATGGTCAAAAATTAGCTTGGGAAAGTTTTCCCATACCTATCATTAATTGTTTTGACCAAATGACTCATTTGTACTTCTAACCTATTGAAGGATTCATTTTAGTACTAAATATAATGTTGGCCCAAGGCCTTCCACTCTAGTTTTGATGATGATTAACTCATGTAGTTATGTGTACTAATAATCTTGTGATTTTAATTTCAGATCATTAATCAAGTTATTAGTTGGTGATTAGCTTCAACAAGATGATTTGGAAGCTTTCACATGTTGATTCAGGAGCCCGAGCGTCAAAGATCACATATAGCACTTGCTCGGTGGATCATGGAGTTTTGGATCGAGTCGGCTTGGAGATTGCGCTCTACAAGAAGACATCGGTACCATAGTTTAGTTTTGTGTTTAGATCCAAATTGTAAAGATTAGAATAGTATGATATGCTCAAGTTCACAACACACACGTTTCATGTTTTGGTTTTCGGTTTTTGGTTAACCGATCTTGGTTTGCATGAATAGATATTATATCAAATAAGTTTACATAGTTTAATGTATATTAGATTTGTTCTATATACATGCATGCTTCAACTATTTAGAAAAACTTAGTTTGATAGTCTATTTCATGTGTTTCATGTTTTGGTATTTCTAACAAAACATAATTTTGGAATTAAGGAAAAAAACTATGATATATATATGTTTCATGTATATTGGATTTCTATCCATATGCATCTTGCTTCAAAGTGTTTAAATATCATGTTTTTGTATTGGAAGAGTTTTGGACAAAACGTATTTTCTATTCAAAATCCAAGTTTTAGAAAAATACAGTTTTTGTTTTTGGTAAAAATGATAAGACACAAAAATAGCTCATATTGATTGATATTTGAGCTAAACTTTTTACCACATGTTTATGTATCAATGCAAAATGATAAAACTATTTTTGGTGATTTTTAGGAGTGTTAAAAGATTTTTCAAATATTTTTAAACTGTTTTTCTGACCCAGTTTTCTGTTCCAGGCTTCAACCAGTCGACTAGTCTTCTGACCAAGTCGACTTGGCATGAAGTCGGTCGACCGGTCGGTCGACCGACGTGCACAGATCTGTGCACGTTTGGCAGACATGGGACGGTCGACCGTCAGGGTCGACCGGGTCTGAGAGCAGAGCTCTCTTTTTGTTTGGGTCGACCGGGGCGGTCGACCGGTAGCTGCCAACGGCCAGAATTTGACTGTTGGACGGTCGACCGGACCGGTTGACCGGCAGTGTATTTCTGGCATTTAGCTGCCAACGGCTATATTTTTCTGGGGGCTATAAATACCCCATTCATAGCCTGTTTTCTCCAAGAATTTTTGTGCGAATTTTTCCCTACTCTCTGGTGTTTTCACAGCAATCAAAAGAAGTTTTTGAACTCATATTGAACAATCTATTTGGAGTTTTTACTAGGGTTTGGAAAACCAAAGAAAGGGTTTTGGGGAAAAGATTTTGGTTGAACTTCTATAACTTGGTTTCAGTTTTTCCAAGGATTTTTCTTTGTGATTTTGATTTCCATTCCATTGGTTTTCTCCACACTTGAGCTAAAATCTACTATCTCTTCTATAGGATATTTGTGTGGGAGAAAGAAATTGTTTGTGGTTGTTTGTTAGACCACCAAGTTATAACCCTAACTTAGGTTGGCTTTGTGCCTTTCCCTCATTGTGTTGAGGAGGTTGTGCTAATTGGGTTGTATCCCTCAAGTGGTGAGGTGTTCCTTGTTTGCTTTGTGCTAATCCCTCAAAGTTGTGAGGTGATTGTTTTGTTGGATTGGAGCTTGCCTCAAGGAGGAGGTTGTGGTTGTAAAGAGAGGAGTCGGGTACTCCTTGTGAGAGTTCTTTGTGGACTAGCTAGTGGATTAGAAATCCTTCGTGTGTCGAAGGCGGGGATGTAGAGCTGGGTGCTCGAACCTCGAAACATATCTTGTTGTTTGCGCTTGATCCATTGACTCTCTCTCTATCTCTCTCTTTACTTTGTGCCTTGCAACTATTCATATTTTGCATTCAAAATTGCTTGGCTTGGTTATGTGTGCATCACTTGTTGATTGCACTTGAGTGTATTGCATTATGTTTTTAAATTCCGCATTGAGTTCATAGATTAGCTATATCACCTATTCACCCCCCTCTAGGTGATTTTCAATTGGTATCAGAGCCTACGCTCCTGATATTTAGGTTTAACCACCTAGGAGTGAGATCTTGGTTTGCTAATCTTCATTTGCATTGTTCATTTGTACACATTTAGGTTGCACTCATGGATAGCCCTCCTATGTTTGGCCATATTAGACTTGATGCTTGGAAGGCCAATATGAGTAGACATTTAAAAAGCCTAGGACATCTAGTTTATCAAGCCTCTACTCAAGAATCATTCCCTAATAGTATCAAACATAAAAAGGCTAATTCATTAGCACTTAGAGCACTTAGAGTATCTCTTAATGAACATCTTTTACCGGTGTTTGATCGTTATGACTTGGCTTTTGCAGTTTGGAGCTTATTGACGTCTCCCGAGCTTCCAAGGATTATCAACAAGATGAGGAGATCTATGAGAGAAAAGTCCGAAGAGTATTACTTCATGGTCCAAGGGAATCACTCCCTTGAGGTATAATCGGACACTCAATTAGATGATAGCTCTAGTTCCTATTGCTATGGATGTTTAGAAGTTCAATCTTTAAATTTGGAACTTGCTCAAAAGCTTGAATATTTCTTGGAAAAACACAATCTTTTGAAAGAGGATAACCTTGTTTTGAAAGATGAATTAAAGGATTTGTGTTCTAATTTTGAATTGACTTTGCAAGAAAAGGAAGAGATTACAAGTGAACGTGACTCACTTAAATCTCAACTTGAACTTGCTTTAAAGGAAAATGAATTTTTGAAAGCAAAAATGATTGTGAAGATGTTGTGAAAAACAATGAGGTTTTATCTTCAAAATTGGATTTTGTTTTAAAAGATAACCTTGTCTTGAAAAATAAAATTGATTCTATTACAAAAGAATTGGATTTGGTTTTAAAGAAAATGAATCTTTAAAAATAAATATTGACTCTCATGTTTGCCATACTAGTGTAGCTTCTTCTTCTAGCACACCTATTGCATGCTCCAGTTTATCTTCAAGTATTGAAAAAGATATAAATGTTTTGAAGAAAAGCGTTGAATGTTTGGGCTCCACTTTGAGCCAATGTACATTGAATCATACATGCTTGGAAATCTTGGTGCGCAAGAAACAAGTTCCATCCTTACATGTACACCCATCACGGCATACACATGCTTTCCACGGACACAACCATGACATGTATGCTCATGTGTACACATGTACACATTGTGGTCGAAAAGGCCATCTTGCTAGATTTTGTTATGATCGTATTTATCATGAAAATTTAGCAACTAATCTTGTTTGGGTTAGAAAAGAAACTAACCCCTATAGACCCAAAAGAAAATGGGTACCAAAACCACCTCCTTGACTTTTGATGTAGGTGGGACCTCTCGCATCACGTGAGAGTATTGGTGCCCTGAGGTGGATGCGTTCTAAACTTAAACGAGAACCATTTGGATGCTTCACTCTCAAGGGGATTTGGTGGGAGGACCACCGTGGTTTGGAGAACTAGAGATGCACCTTCATCGGTTTTGGTATCATTCTCTAACTCCCATTTTTAATTGCATGTTTTTCATGTTCATCTATTCATAGCATGTCTTGTTTTATTGTTCATTATGCTTATGTCATGCTGATTAGATTAGTGTTATACATGTTTAGTTATTTGAGACACCCATGTTTTATATGGATCTTATCTTTGTGTTCTCACCTTGTTTAGTACTATCATGTATGCCCTAGATCTAATGTACATGTATATACATAATGATCATATGGATGTTTATGATGTTTTGTTTTGATGACTCATGTTTTATTGTTTCATGATTAGTATGATACTTGCCATGTTTATTAGACTTATACTTTACATGATTAGTTGTTGAGACACCCATGTTCAGTATGGACCCATATTTTGTGTTCTCTTTATGTTTTAGCTATCATGTTAATCATAGATCTAATGCACATGTCTTTGTCATGCTAATCATATGGTTGACTATGACTTTTTGTTTTAATAATTTATGTTTTTGATTATTATGATCATTTTTATGATTTTCATGTTGATCTATGTGTCGTTTTATACTTCATGATTTGAATATATGTTTAGATGTTAGTTTTCATGAAAACTAGGATTTATACTTGTACATAGAATGGGCAACAAGTAAATCTTTTTATGTTTGTGCTTGAATGCCTATTTGTACCCATTAGATGTGCTAGTATAGTCTAGTTTTGATGATTCATGCATTCTAACTTGTATTCCTCAATTTTGATATGTTTTCATGATCATGTGTTTTAACTTCATGTATATGTCTATCTTGTCCAAACTATCATTTATACATATACATCCTTGAGCCACGTGCCTTCATGCATATACTTTTGTGGTCACATTGTGTTTAGGATAAGTATGTATACTTTAGTTTGTACATGACATACATATGCCTTGAAGTTTAAATCGTTTGGATGAATTTCATGTTTGCTAGGTGATTTCACATTTATGATGAAGTTCATGTTTTCTTTGGATGATTTCAATTGGTGATTTCACATCCTAGATGAATTTCATGTTTTCAATATTGAGCTTGATTGTCCATTTTCATGTTGATATGTTTCTCACAACACTTGTACACTCACCTTATCTAATGTTTTCTCATGATTTAGTTTTCATGAGTACAAATTGTGCTATATGGATTTTGAGTGTTTTTAGTGCCATGTGGTTTACATGTGTCTTCATGAAAAATATTTTTGTTATTCCTTGTTTGAAGGATCTCGTACTAGTTGATTCATATAACTAGTTGTGATATTCTTCCTTGGTAGTAGTTTTCAAACAGACTATATTTGTAAACCTATTTTTGAAAACCCCTACCATCAAAGGGTGGTTGGATGGGAGATCATGCTCATGTATGCTTTATAGTGAATATCATAGTAAACTTGAACATGAAATGGGTGGTAGGATTATGAGATATACACTTGATCTTATTGTTGTGTTAATTGATATCATTGAATTCTTTCAATTGGTATCAATCTTGACATTTCTTGTATACTCATATATTTTTGTGTATGTATGCTTACATTTCAAAGAATATCAATTTCGTTTGGTATCTATCTTTTCATACATATATATGTTTTATTTGTGCTTACTATATCCCTATATCTTTAAGCACAAATCTTGTTTATGATGATAAGCTTGAGATTCAACTTTGTTTCAATTGACTTAGTTTTCAATTGGTATCTTAATTCGAGCCTTATCATAAGTTTTTATTGGTATTTCATAAAGGGGAGAAAATCTTGTATTTCATCTTTCAATTGGTATTTAGTATTCCACTCCCTTACTTTATGATAGAGAATAATAATTTCAATTGGCAATAATTTAAATTGGTATCAAAATCAAATTTGCTTATATGCTTAAATCAACTTTGGTACTAAAGATCTATGTTTAATTTCAATTGGTATCAACATTTATGTTTAGAAATTCAAATTTTGTTATGTTTAATTTCAATTGATATCAAGATTGTTTACTTATCAATTGGTATCAATATTTTTGTTTTGCAAATTGGTATAGTTTCACTTTTTAAATTGGTATCAATATGCACTTCCTTGACACATTTTTTAATTGGTATCATATTTGAGTTTAGACAAAAAGGGGGAGAGCATCCCTTGATTGATTCCTTGTTTTGAATATAAAAAGAATATGTTTTTATTAGTTTTGTAAATAAGGGGGAGAAGAATTTCTTTTAATCGGTATATGTTTTTATTAGTTTTGTTTTTAACCCCTTTGTTGATGATTGACAAAAAGGGGGAGAAGAATTTGAGTTTATATGCATGTTTTATGTTTTTATGTGTTTTTATGTTAAGTTCAATTGGTATCAAAAGCATTATTTAAAGAACATGTTTAGTTTTGGTATCAAGAGCTTGTAAAAGAGATCATTAGATCATTAGTTTTGTTTTGCATATATTGAGTTTAATTGGTATCTAGAGCATGTTTATTTGCTTAGTTTAATTGGTATCAAGAGCATGTTTATTTGCTTTTGCTAATTGGTATCTAGAACATGTTTATTTGTTTTTGAAAATTTCATTGGTATCTTCCATTGGTTTCTAGAGCCATTTAATGTATTATGCATATCTATGCATGTTTTAAGTTTTATAATTTCATTGGTATCTAGAGCCATTTGTTAGTTCTTTATCCTATGCATGAGTTAAGGGGGAGCTTCTTTGAAGCTTAACTTTAATCCATGCATATATAACTCCATGAGTTTTGTCATCATCAAAAAGGGGGAGATTGTTGGCCCAAAGGCCTTCCACTCTAGTTTTGATGATGATTAACTCATGTAGTTATGTGTACTAATAATCTTGTGATTTTAGTTTCAGATCATTAATCAAGTTATTAGTTGGTGATTAGCTTCAACAAGATGATTTGGAAGCTTTCACATGTTGATTCAAGAGCCCGAGCGTCAAAGATCACATATAGCACTTGCTCGGTGGATCATGGAGTTTTGGATCGAGTCGGCTTGGAGATTGCGCTCTACAAGAAGACATCGGTACCATAGTTTAGTTTTGTGTTTAGATCCAAATTGTAAAGATTAGAATAGTATGATATGCTCAAGTTCACACACACACGTTTCATGTTTTGGTTTTCGGTTTTTGGTTTAACCGATCTTGGTTTGCATGAATAGATATTATATCAAAACAAGTTTACATGGTTTAATGTATATTAGATTTGTTCTATATACATGCATGCTTCAACTATTCAGACTAACTTAGTTTGATAGTCTATTTCATGTGTTTCATGTTTTGGTAATTCTAACAAAACATAATTTTGGAATTAAGGACAAAAACTATGATATATATATGTTTCAAGTATATTGGATTTCTATCCATATGCATCTTACTTCAAAGTGTTTAAATATCATGTTTTTGTATTTGGAAGAGTTTTGGACAAAACGTATTTTCTATTCAAAATCCAAGTTTTAGAAAATACAGTTTTTGGTAAAAATGATAAGACACAAAAATAGTTCATATTGATTGATATTTGAGCTAAACTTTTTACCACATGTTTATGTATCAATGCAAAATGATAAAACTATTTTTGGTGATTTTTAGAAGTGTTAAAAGATTTTTCAAAATATTTTTAAACTGTTTTTCTGACCCAGTTTTCTGTTCCAGGCTTCAACCAGTCGACTAGTCTTCTGACCAAGTCGACTTGGCATGAAGTCGGTCGACCGGGTCGGTCGACCGACGTGCACAGATCTGTGCACGTTTGGCAGACATGGGACGGTCGACCGTCAGGGTCGACCGGGTCTAAGAGCAGAGCTCTCTGTTTGTTTGGGTCGACCGGGGCGGTCGACCGGTAGCTGCCAACGGGCAGAATTTGACCGTTGGACGGTCGACCGGACCGGTCGACCGGCAGTGTATTTCTGGCATTTTCAGCTGCCAACGGCTATATTTTTCTGGGGTCTATAATTACCCCATTCATAGCCTGTTTTCTCCAAGAATTTTTGTGCGATTTTTCCCTACTCTCTGGTGTTTTCACAGCAATCAAAAGAAGTTTTTGAACTCATATTGAACAATCTATTTGGAGTTTTTGCTAGGGTTTGGAAAACCAAAGAAAGGGTTTTTGGGAAAAGATTTTGGTTGAACTTCTGTAACTTGGTTTCAGTTTTTCCCAAGGATTTTTCTTTGTGATTTTGATTTCCATTCCATTGGTTTTCTCCACACTTGAGCTAAAATCTACTATCTCTTCTATAGGATCTTTGTGTGGGAGAAAGAAATTGTTTGTGGTTGTTTGTTAGACCACCAAGTTATAAACCCTAACTTACTTGGCTTTGTGCCTTTCCCTCATTGTGTTGAGGAGGTTGTGCTATTGGGTTGTATCCCTCAAGTGGTGAGGTGATCCTTGTTTGCTTTGTGCTAATCCCTCAAAGTTGTGAGGTGATTGTTTTGTTGGATTGGAGTTTGCCTCAAGGAGGAGGTTGTGATTGTAAAGAGAGGAGTTGGGTACTCCTTGTGAGAGTTCTTTGTGGACTAGCTAGTGGATTAGAAATCCTTCGTGTGTCGAAGGCGGGATGTAGAGCTGGGTGCTCGAACCTCGAAACATATCTTGTTGTTTGCGCTTGATCCATTGACTCTCTCTATCTCTCTTTACTTTGTGCCTTGCAACTATTCATATTGTGCATTCAAAATTGCTTGGCTTGGTTGTGTGTGCATCACTTGTTGATTGCACTTGAGTCTATTGTATTAAGTTTTTAAATTTCGCATTGAGTTCATAGATTAGCTATATCACCTATTCACCCCCCCCCCACCCCTTAAGGTGATTTTCATATAATCATTTTGGGACTCAATCATAGATTCTACACTCTAAGTCACTAGGTTCTTCTTGTTGTTGTGGGACTTGAAAATAGAGTAAAGATCACCAACACATCTCTAATAATTCTTTGATTTAATTATTTGTTAGTAAATGTAAGTATACATGTATAAATACTTATAGATACATGGAAGGGAGAGTGGTGGAAGTTAAAATACTAGTATATTCAATCACTATAGGGTTCTATGTATAAACAATAGAATTTGTTCTTATCATAGTACATGCATATGACTATTCCCCTATAACACTATGGCAATAAATGTACGCATACTATTAAGTATTCACACTGTATTACTCCATCATAATATTGTTACTATCACATGCACTCATATATTATTATTAATCATGTGTTTATATTAGCTAGTGACTTTTGTCATTTTGAATTATCTTTACCTAGGCTGTAAACTTGGATTAGTTAGGACCGGTGTTACAATTCTACTCCCGTTAAAGAGTTTCATCCTCGAAACTCACGTACCTTGAAATAGTTATGGATAAGTCTTTCGCATTTCCTCTTCTGGTTCCCAGGTAGCTTCTTCAATCTTCTGGTATTTGTCTTGTTCCTTAACTATTTTTCCTTGTGGTCTAGAATTTGGCTCTTCTGTATAGGACAAATCTTCTTGGATTTGTAGTGGTGAGTAGTTGAGAATATGAATGGGGTCTAGCACATTCATCAATTAAGAGATGTGGAACACAATATGAAGTTTCTCCATCTCCAGAGGCAAGGCCAATCGATAAGCTAGTGGTCCGATTCGCTCTAATTTCAAAAGGCCATACATATCGAGGGTAAAACTTGTTTCTCCTACCAGTGTGCACTACTCTTTTCATTGGGGATACTTTCAGGAAAAATTTATCTCTTTCTGCAAACTCCAAGGGTCTCTGGTGTCGGTCTACATATGCTTTCAGTCTGCACTGTGATGTGTTCATTCTCTTCCCTATCAACACAATCTTCTCTGTCATCTCTTGAACTAAATCTGTCCCAATAATTTTCGATCTCCCACTTCTTCCCAACAGATTGGGGATCTACATCACCTACCATACAAGGCTTCAAAGGGTGGCAGTCCAATAGTCAACTGATAATTGTTGTTGCATGCAAATTCCACTGATTGTAAATACTTTTCCCAGTTGCCTTAAAAGTTTAGTACACAAGCTCTTAGCAAGTCTTCAAGTATTTGTATGGTTCTTTTTGATTGCCTATCGGTTTGCAGGTGTGCCGCTGAATTTAGGTGTAGCCTAGTGGCCAAAGCTTTAGAGAGGCTGATCAAAAATCTTGATTGAAATTCTAGGTTTCGATCTGACATGATTGTCTCAATCACTCTATGAATTCAGATTATTTCTTGGAGATAGACTTATGCTAACTTATCCATCGAGTAGTTTACTCGAATGGGTAAGAAATGTGCAGACTTTATGAGCCGGTCAACTATCACCCATATAGCATCATATTCTTGAGGTGATTTAGGGAGTCCTCTGACAAAGTCCATGATAATATTACTCCATTTCCATTCGAGAATCTGCAATGGCATTGTAGTAATAATCCTGGGGGTTTCTTGTGTTCAGCCTTGATCTGCTGGAATATCAAATATCTTTGTACATAATTGGTTATATCACTCTTTATTCCTTCCCATCAAAAGTGTGATCGCAAATCTTGATACATCTTAATTGCCTCAGGATGTACCGTATAAGGGGTGCAATGGGCTTCCTTCATGATTTGGTCCTTATGTTCAGGTTTCTGCGGCATACATATCATGTTCCCTTTCTTCAATAAGCCTTTTCAGTACTAAATTCTTGAGTTTCTCCCCTTTGCACCCTTTCAATAATCTTAGTTGTTTTCTCATCCCTTTATTGTGCTTCCTTGATCTTCCCATAGAGATTGAATTTCGCACTGACTTGATTTACCACTTCATGTTGTTATGGGTCCTTTTCGATGAGCCAATCAATGATATATCGCATGAGAATATATTTCAAGAACCTCCAATTGACCTACTCTTTGAAAACCTTTTCGAACAAGAAATCATGTGTTTGGATGAACCGACTAGGGATATTTTGGTTAAATACACACCTCTAGGGGAAAGTGTTGACCTAAGTTTTGAGGAGATGTGTGGAACTGAGTTAGAATTCCTAGGCATTTATAGTGAGGAAGTAACAAATAAGAAGTGTTCTGGTGATCAATTTTTGAATAATATCTGAAGAAATATGAGGAAGAAAAACTTAAAGAAGGTGAGACTGGGGAGGAAGAGAGCTAAAATGACAAAAAGATTGGCCTCTCCGCTATGCCCTATAAAGAGAACCCATTAGAATGATGGGAAGAGAGCTAGAGGGATGAGACCGAAAAAGATCTAGGTGTGGGAGAAACATGATGTTGTACATATTTTTGTATACTATATATATATATATATATATATATATATATATATATATATATATATATATATATATATATATATATATATATATATATAATGCACCTCTTTTTCATTCCATTTCATGCATCTATACATTTTTTTCATACATTGGGGACAATACATGAGATAAGTGTGGGGGAGGGCTCTAACATGACTACTATAATTAAAAGAAAAAAGAAAAAAATATATATATAAATAAATAAACTTTTTGAAAGAAAAGAACAATATTTTGATATATTTTTTGTAAGAAATTAAGTCAATTTTAAGGAATTGGAAAATCATAATTAGGATTTCTTATACTTGATCAAATAAGATGACTTGTTTTATTTTCAGGGTTAGGAAGAAAATTGATGAAAGTAATTTAGTCTTGATCTTTACCTTAAAGAAATATGCACACTTTATACACTTACACACTTAGGGTTCAAAAACAACGATTCTTATGCCTTATAAAAAAAAGAAAGAGAATATATATGTATATCTATGAAAAATAACAAATCTAATTATTGATCAGCTAGGTGTTTTGGCCGAAGAAAGCCTTGGTATTTATGTAAAAGATAATTAGATAAGTTTGAAATATATATAAATCCTCTGACTAAGCTGGGTATTTGTGCCTCATGAAGCATAAGTATTCACGCGTAAAAGGGGTACATTCTATAAATAAAAACCCTTAGTTTCATGGCCTTGTCTGCTCGAGTGTTTAAGTCCTTAGGGGTATTTTCTCACCTGGTTCCCTAAGACTGACTGGTTTGGGTGTCACCGACTAAAGGCTCGTTACATGGGTAGATTAGAAAGCCTAACGGAATTGAGAAATAAATACCACCAAAAATAATGTAAATAAGGCATAGGAGTTAATGTTAAAGAACCTTTAGTCAAAACTTCAAGGTCACGAAAGTGCATATGAATTAGGGTAAAGTAATAGATTAGACGAGAAATACAATTTGACTCGTTACTTTGATTGATGACATGTTTTTGATTAGAGACTAAGTTTAGGGATGAAAAATTCGATATTCTTATAACTTATAGATTACTTGAACTCTTACAAATATACTTCAAATATTTTCTCTCTTTCCAAAATACTTTTTCGAAAATACTAACATTTTTTATCTTTCTTTATGGATTTTGTGGGTGCAATCCACTGAAAATTCTCACGAGACAAAACTCGTCCTCTAGGGATAACCTAGAGATTTAATGGCTTGTTGCACATGCTCAGTGCAATCGAGTGACTTGCAAAAGTTGTCTAATAATTGATTAGAATTAGTTTTGATGTTTTGCTCAAGGACGAACAAAAGATAAGTGTGGGGGTGTGATCGGTCACATATATTGCATATAAATTGTCACATTATCATGTTTATTATCTATAAATCCTATTAATAAGTCTTAGTTTTCGTTATAAAGTGCAGGCCCATTGCTAAAGGAAAGGGAAGGAAACGAGCCCAAAAGCCATCAAATTCTGATTTAATTCGGAATTAATTCGAAATCAGAAAATCAGGGCAGATTATGGCAAATCAGGGAGGTTGGAAACTGGTTAATTTGATTTTATCAGAATCTAAATTGGTTAGCTTGAGAATCACCGAGATTAGATCAGAATCAGAGACAAACAACAAATTCAGCCAGACAAAAGGGAGCCACATCCCACGCCAGCCAGATCTCCACCAGGATGTGGCCATTTGGCCACATCCTGGCCAGGAATCAGCGGCCAAAGCCGCGGATCCGCGGCCGTTTGGTGGAGATAAGGGGAGCGTTTGCTTCCCTTATCTCTTCACTCCTCTCCCCTCTGGGTTTTTGCCTATAAAAGGCAGGTTTTGCACTGAAAAATATAGCGAAGACTAGGATTAGAATTCTTGTTCATTTTTAGGGTTTTAGGAGTATTGTTAGATAGTTATGAGAAGTTGTATCTCATCTTTATTTTTTTTCGTTTAGACCAGCAAAGAGAGAAGAGTAGAATTAAGTGTGTAATTCATCTTTGAAGTGACAATCAAAGGAGATTCAACTTGCTTATTCAACTCAACTCAATTTGGTATGTCTATGTTTAATTTTCATTCTAGTATTTGTTTTCTTTTTATCATGAGTAACTAAACCATCTTCTGGGCTCACTAATCAATTTATTCTACCTCCTTTCTCTTGATTGAATTTTATGAAAGCAACTCTTTTGAATCAGTAAAATACCTGAGTTAAACTTTGTTCTTGAAATCACATGAGGATGTCTTTATTTTAAACTTAGATTTTCAAAACACAAATCTTTTTAAACTGTTTTTAGTCCATACTTGCTTCTTCGCGCTTGATGGTTTAACTCTCTCGTTTTAAATGTTGTGTTAAGAAAGACCTTAAGATTTAAACCAAAACATCTTATTTGTTTTACTTGAACATTAAAAGAAACTAAAGGTTTTTGCTTATGATAAAAGTGATCCACCAAAGTGTTCTTGAGATAAGTAAGTAGTTGAGTAGAAGGTTAGTGAGTCCGGATCCTTTTCATAACTTAAATCACAGCAAAATCATTCTCAAATCATTTTTTAAAAGATCATCTTTTTCGAAGCCTTTTCCAAGTTTTAAATTTTCTTTTAATCACTTCGCTTCTTTCCAATCTCTTTTCAACTAAAAAGAAAGAAAACAACACCATTCTTTACTTTCTAAATAAAAACACCGAAAAGTTTTCATCGCATTCCTCCTCATGGACACAACCCGTTATCTCAAAGCTAGACGGTAATTCTCATTTCTTTCACTTTTCAATAAATTTTTGGCGCCGTTGCCGGGGAGGGAATAGTGTAAATATTTTCTAACAAGTTTGGTATCTTTTTTCAGGGACGTCAAGATTCAGATTTAGCACTCAAGATTTGCAGGAGAAGACTTGCTATTCTATGCCCCTACTCTCGAAAGTAGGAAACAGAATTTCAAGAAATTGCAGCGCAAGTTTGAAAATTTGTGTACTACTAAATTTTTTTTTTTTGCAGGACATATCGATTTGCAAAAATACAGTTTTTGTGTATTATTTTTGCTATATCTGATATTCAAACTCCCTATTTTTAATCTAACAGTAATCTGAGTGATTGTTAATTGCTTAAAAAACATTTAGACTTGCATTCTAGGCATTAGTCTAATTACGTTTCTTTTATAATTACTGTTGAAGCTAGCTGGAGAGAAGGTACGTATGCATAGCATATAGTTTAGGAAACATTCTTGGGTTATATTTGCTTGTGGATGTTACTTTTCTATATCTTACACACTTTGTACAATCAATTTTAAGGGCAAAACAAAATTTAAGATAAGGTGGGAAAGTCATTACCCTTCCTTAGCCTACAAACCATCTGCAAACACTCACAACCTAAGTCTAATTTAAAATCTGATAGACGTTGGCCTTAGGGACATATCAAACTCATTAAGAAATTATCCTAAGGGGAAGGTGTTAGAATTTGACTCCTACCGAATCAGTGTCTAAGGAAAGGGATTGAGGGGCGAAACCCTGAAGGCTGGTGGTTTGGCTTAATTAACCCGTTACTTTTGCACGGATACCTCCCACCAATCATGCCCTTACCTAGCTGATTAGCTTGTGGTCAAAGTGTACATTATACCTCCTATGGATAATCAACCAGTTAGGAGTTGTCTAGGTCAAGGTTACCTTAGACTAGGCTTGGTTGTTTCCTCTTGTTTACTATTAGTGAACTTGTTTGTGATTGTGTTTGTGTATGCAAGTGTGGTCAAGAGACCCTAATTCGTCTAGGTTAACTAGAAACACATCACCACCCAAGTTCGAATCAGGACCAGATTCGGTTATGGCTCAACCGACATCTTTGCAGGATAGGTTCTATCCCATTAGAACCTCACTTCATCCTGCATCCAACTTTCATCAGTTGATGAACACAACTTTGAGCTTAAGCAACAGTTCATCAACACACTCCGTAAGTTCCATGGTTCAGAGTTCGAAGATACTTATTTCTTCATAAGAGAATTTGAGGAAGTATGCTTAATGATGAAAATCCCACACCTTGCAGATGATCTTATTAGGTTGATATTTGTACCTTTCGCTCTTAAGGACTTAGCCAAGAAATGGCTCTACAGCTTAGCGGCTTGCTCTGTCACATCCTGGGATGGTTTCATCAAAGGTCTTCTTGAAGAAATTCTATCCAACTCATAAGACCGCTCTCGTTAAAAAAAATATCATGCAGTTCAAGTAAGAATCTAGTGAACCATTTTGGAGGTACTTTGAACGCTTCAAAGACCTCCTTGTCCAATGTCCTCATCATTGAATAGAGAAATGGTGATTGTCAAATTCTTTATGATGGTTTAGACTACTCAACCAATGCCCTCTTAAAAAGCATGTGCCAAGGGGGATTCTTGCAGAAGGATGAAAATGAAGGATGGGATTTATATGAGAATCTAGCAGAAAAGACCATCCAATGGGAACCAACTAGTGAAAGCTCTAGGAATTCAAACCCCATCTCTTCAAAAGGAGGTCTCCATTCAATTGAATCATCCATAGCTAACGAGGCAAAGTTAGCTAACCTAGCGAGAAGACTGAAAGCTTTAGAAACTAAGGAATCAAGTCCAGTTAATCAAGTCAGCCCAAACTAAATTTCAACTCCTTGCTGTACTTATTGTCAAGCCATGAATCGTGTGTTTGAGGAGTGTCCTGTGTTTCAAGCTCAACAACACTTTTCAGAACCGATGAATGCGGCCTTTTCAAGGCCGAACAATGATCCTTACGCACTAGCGTACAATTCTGGCTGGAGAAATCACCCAAATTTCTCATGGAGCCAACACAGTAATGACCACCCACGGTCGAACCATGCAAGCCACTTCCATCATTCCAATAATTCTTCCAATCATCAACCCAACTTTCCAAATTATCCTCACAATTCCCCAATAATTTTTCAAATTATCAACAAAACTTTCCCAACCAAGCTCCACCATCTTCCTTCCAGAATCCTCAACTTTAAAGGAGAATGACTAATTTTGAGAGAAATATGAAAAGGTATATGAAGAACCAAGATTCCCTCATGCAAATAATACAGAGGCTAGAGGGTCAAATGAGCCAATTAGCCAATCCACAGAATGAGAGGTAAAAGGGTACCTTGCCTAGTCAACTATTTATGAATCCTAGGAATTCTCAACAAGCTCATTTGGCTGAGGATCAATCATTGAATCAATGTAATGCTGTTTATACATTGAGGTCGGGAAAGAAAGTTGATAATCAAGTGTCAACACCACCAAATCCTAGTCAGCACAATCACAGTCAAGCATCCAACTTATCTAGTCCCAATCCTTCCAAATCTGACGAATCTGAAACAGATAAGTCAACCAGTCAGGTGTACAAGCTTATAGTACCATTTCCTAATAGGCTAAAGAACAACAAGCAGAATCCGCACATGGATAAAATAATTGAGATCTTCAACCAAGTGAAGATAAATGTGCCGTTCCTTGATACCATCCAACAAGTCCCATCCCATGCAAAATTTCTTAAGGACATGTGCAATAAGAAGAGAAAGACTAATGTACCCAAGAAAGTCTTCTTAGCGACTAACATTAGTGACCTACTGTCGGGTCCAACCCCTGTCAAGTATAAGGATCCGGGTTATCCCTCCATTGCCGGCACTATTGGACAAGCCAAATTAGTCATGCACTTGTTGACTTGGAAGCAAGTATCAACCTGCTTCCATTCTCAGTTTATCAACAACTCTGGTTGGGCGATCTTAGTCCAACTCGAGTTACAATCCAACTGGCTGACTGTTCTATGAAAGTTTCAAAGGGAAAAATTAATGATGTCCTTATCCGGGTCGGGGAGTTTATCTACCCAGTTGATTTCATAGTTCTTGAGACAACATGTGTCCAATCCTAGGGATCAAACTCCTATTATCCTAGGGCGCTCATTCCTTACTACTGCCAATGTTATTATCAATTGTAGGAATAGGTCTATGAGATTAACCTTTGGGGACATGACTAGAGAAGTCAATATCTTCAACCAAGAAAAACAACCTCGTAAGATAAGAGACCAAATATTTGAGGTAAACTTTGATGAAAACAATTGTGATGAAGAAAGTGAAGGTATAGAGAATGAGTCTCTGTTTCTTGATGAATTATTTAAGAATGAATGTGATTATCTTAATGAGAAGACATATGTCAGAGATTCTAATTTAGAGTCCCCTTTAAAAAAAGAAAATTTTATTTGAATACCTTCACTTTCGATGAGCCAATCAATGATATATCGCATGAGAATATAATTCAAGAACCTCCAATTGACTTACTCTTTGAAAACCTTTTTGAAGAAGAACTCATATGTTTGGATGAACCGACTAGGGATATTTTGGTTAAATACACACCTCCAGGGGAAAGTGTTGACCTAAGTTTTGAGGAGATGTATGGAACTGAGTTAGAATTTCTAGGCATTTATAGTGAGGAAGTTCAAACTGAGAAGTGTTATGGTGATCAATTTTTAAATAATAGATGTAGAAATATGAGGAAGAAAAACTTAAAGAAGGTGAGACTGGGGAGGAAGAGAGCTAAAATGACAAAAAATTGGCCTCTCCGCAATGCCCTATAAATAGAACCCATTGGAATGATGGGAAGAGAGCTAGAGGGATGAGACCGAAAAAGATTTAGGTGTGGGAGAAACATGATGTTGTACATATTTTTGTAATATATATATATATATATATATATATATATATATATATATATATATATATATATTATGCACCTCTTTTATATTCCATTTCATGCATCTATACATTTCTTTCATACATTGGGGACAATACATGAGATAAGTGTGGGGAAGGGCTCTAACATGACTAATATAACTAAAATATATATAAATAAATAAATAAATAAATAAATTTTTGAAAGAAAAGAACAATATTTTGATATATTTTTTGTAAGAAATTAAGTCAATTTTAAGGAATAGGAAAATCATAATTAGAATTTCTTATACTTGGTCAAAATAAGATGACTTGCTTGATTTTCAGGGTTAGGAAGAAAATTGATGAAAGTAATTTAGTTTTGATCTTTACCTTAAAGAAATATGCACACTTTATACACGTACACACTTAGGTTCAAAAACAAAGATTCTGATGCCTTATAAAAAAAAAGCGAGAGTGAATATATATGTATATCTATGAAAAATAAACAATCTAATTATTGATTAGCTAGGTGCTTTGGCCTAAAAAAGCATTGGTATTTATGCAAAAGATAATTAGATAAGTTTGAATATATATATATATATAAATCCTCTGATTAAGCTGGGTATTTGTGCCTCATGAAGCATAAGTATTCACGCCTAAAAGGGGAATATTTAATAAATAAAAACTTTTGGTTTCGTGGCCTTGTCTGCTCGAGTGTTTAAGTTCTTAGGAGTGTTTTCTCATCTGATACCCTAAGACTATCCGATTTGGGTTTCACCGATAAAGGCTCGTTACATGGGTAGATTAGAAAGCCTAATGGAATTGAGGAATAAATACCCCCAAAAATAAATGAAATAAGGCATAGGAGTTAATGTTAAAGAACCCTTAGTCAAAACTTCACGGTCACGAAAGTGCATATGAATTAGGGTAAAGTAATAGATTAAATGAGAAATACAATTTGACTCCTTACTTTGACTGATGATATATTTTTGAATAGAGACTCAGTTTAGGAATGAAAAATTCGATATTCCTATAACTTATAGATTACTTAGACTCTTACAAATATACTTCAAATATTTTCTCTTTTCAAAATACTTTTTCGAAATATTAACATTTTTTCTCTTTCTTTATGGATTTTGTGGGTGCAATCCACTGAAAATCCTCACGAGACAAAACTTGTCCTCTAGGATAACCTAGAGGTTTAACGGCTTGTTGCACATGCTCAGTGCAATTGAATAACCTGCGAAAGTGGTCTAATAATTGATTAGAATTAGTTTTGATGTTTTGTTCAAGAACGAGCAAAAGATAAGTGTGGGGGGGTGATCGGTCACATATATTGCATATATATTGTCACATTATCATGTTTATTATCTATAAATCCTATTAGTAATTCTTATTTTTCGTTTATAAAGTGCAAGCCCATTGCTAAAGGAAAGGGAAGAGAAACAAGCCCAAAAGCCCATCAAATTCTGATTTAATTCAGAATTAATTCAAAATCTAAAAATCAGGGCAGATTATGGCAAATCGGGAATGTTGGACACCGGTTAATTTGCTTTTATCAGAATCTAAATCGGTTAGCTTGAGAATCACCGGAGATTAGATCAGAATCAGAGACAAACAACAAATTCAGCCGGACAAAAGGGAGCCAGATCCCAAGCTAGCCAGATCTCCACCAGGATGTGGCCATTTGGCCACATCCTGGCCACGAATCTAGGGCCAAAGCCGCAGATCCACGGCTGTTTGGTAGAGGTAAGGGGAGGTTTGCTCCCCTTATCTCTTCACTCCTCTCCCCTCTGGGTTTTTGCCTATAAAAGGCAGGTTTTGAACTGAAAAATGTAGCGAAGACTAAGATTAAAATTCTTGTTCATTTTTAGGGTTTTAAGAGTATTGTTAGATAGTTCTGAGAAGTTGTATCCTATCTTTATTTTTATTAGTTTAGACCGGCAAAGAGAGAAGAGCGGAATTGAGTGTGTAATTCATCTTTGAAGTGACAATCAAAGGAGATTCAACTTACTTATTCAACTCGACTCAATTTGGTATGTTTATGTTTAATTTTCATTCTAGTATTTATTTTCTTTTTATCATGAGTAACTAAATCATTTTCTGGGCTCACTAATCAATTTCTTCCACCTTCTTTCTCTTGATCGATTTTTATGAATGCAACCGTTTTGAATCAGAAAAATACCTGAGTTAAACTTTGTTCTTGAAATCACATAAGGATGTCTTTATTTTAAACTTGAATTTTCAAAGTACAAATCTTTTTAAACTATTTTTATTCCATACTTGCTTCTTCGCGCTTGATGGTTTAACATTCTCGTTTTAAATGTTATGTTAAGAAAGACCTTAAGATTTAAAGCAAAACATCTTATTTGTTTTACTTGAACATTAAAAAAAACTAAAGGTTTTTGCTTATGAAAAAAGTGATCCACCAAAGTGTTCTTGAGATAAGAAAGTAGTTGAGTAGAAGATTAGTGAGTCTGAATCCTTTTTATAACTTAAATCACATCCAAATCATTCTCAAATCATTTTTTAAAAGATCATTTTTTCCAAAGCCTTTTCCAAGTTTTAAAGTTTTCTTTTAATCACTTCCCTTCTCTCCATTCTCTTTTCAACTAAAAAGAAAACAACAACATCATTCTTTGCTTTCTAAACAAAAACACTTAAAAGCTTTTATCGCATTCCTCCTCGTGGACACGACCCGTTAGCCCAAAGCTAGACGGTAATTCTCATTTCTTTCACTTTTCAATCAGTTGTTTCTCTATTGATAGTTTTAATACTTTTCTCAGGTACTTCTCATGCTCTTCTTTTTTCTTCGAGTAATATAATATGTCATCAATAAACACTATCACAAACTGATCTAGATATGACTAAAATATTCTATTCATCAAATCCATAAATGTTGTTGGGGCATTGGTCAGTCCAAATGGCGTCACCAAAAATTCATAATGCCAATATCTTGTCCTAAAAGTCGTCTTAGATACATATTCTGTTTACTCTTTAACTGATGATATCTAGATCTTAAATCTATCTTAGAAAATACACTGGCACCTTGGAGTTGATCAAATAGATCCTCAATCCTTGAAGTGGATATTAATTTTTAATAGTGACCTTATTTAGTACTCGGTAATCTACACACAACCTCATGCTCCCATCCTTTTTCTTTACAAACAATACAGGGGCACCCAGGGCAATACACTCGACCAAATAAATCTCAGTTTTACAACTTTTGTAGTTGATCCTTCAATTCTTTCATCTCTGCTAGTGTCATTCTATAAGAGGCCTTAGACATAAGACTTGTCCCAGATAGTAGATCAATAGAAAATACTACCTCTCTATCTTGAAGTAAGCCTATAGATCTTCCAGGGACACATCATGATATTCTCTTATGACTGCTATATCTTCAATTTTTGCCTCATTATTTTCTTTATCTATTACGGTTGCCACAAATCCTGGACACCCATTCCTCAATAACTTAGTGTCCTTTAAAGCTGAAATTTCTAAAATGCTTATTTTATTCTTCATCCCTTCATTCACATATTCTGGGGCTCCTTCCAACTTAACGGTTATCATCTTCTGATGACAGTCTACGTGTTCACGATATGTTGAAAAGCAATCCATTCCTAGGATGAGGTCATATTTCATCTCTCCTAATTTTATCAGATCTGCTTACGTTTTCATTTTCACTATAATTATTTCACATCCTTAATAGTACATATCAGTGATCAATTTGGTGCCACCAAGGACTGACACCACTAGTTGGAAATTCATAGGTTCAGGTTCTTTTCTAAATTTTGTTGCAAATGACAAAGAAATAAAGGAATGTGTAGCATCAGAAAAATAATAGTCGAGCAATATTTCTAGCTAAACAAATAGTACCTTCAACTATTGCATTAGACACTCGAGCCTCCTGCTGGGTCAAGGCATTCATTTTTCCTTGTGTCCTGGGTTGTTGTATGAAACCTGAGTCATTACGAGTCGAGCTATGTTAGCAGATCGCTGAAGTGCTACTGACGACCTCCTGATAGGGCGATGCCTACCTGTTCCCCTACCGACACTTGGATATCCACACAAAATTAGACAGTCCTTTCTTAGATGGCCTAGTTTACCACTGGCGACGCACTGTTTACTAAGAACACAATTGCCAGTAAGATTTCGATTGCATCTTGGGCACCACATACCTCCCACAAAGTTGGAACGTGGAAAAGATGCAAGTGGCGGTCCTTGGGGAACCCCACACCTCTGGGCCACGAGCCTATCACAGTTCTTGGGATTGGTATAGCTGTGAATCGAGTACCTCCGTCGAATCTGAAGTTGGATGCTCCAAATCTTGGTATACTAGGGTATCGTGGATAATTAACGAAAGGTAACTCCTAGGCTTTTGTATCCTGGTTTTTTTTGCATATCTCTTTCAATCTCTAGCGCTTTCTCCATGGCCTAGCTATAAACTTGTAGTTGAAAAGGAACCAGTTTGCTACTGATTTTCGATTTCAAACCCTTACAAACCTCTTTGTCCTATCCTCCTCTTCAGATACCAACTTCCCAACATATCTCGATAACTTAGTGAACTTGACTTCATACTGACTTACTGTCATTTGCTCATGTTTCTGTTCTTGAAAATCCATTGCAAGTTTGTTCTTTGCTACCCCTGGTATCTACTTTTCATTGAACTTGTTGACAAGAAAATTCTATGAAATTCTTCCTAGCACCACTTTAGACCATCTCCCACCAATGTTCCACCTCCCCCTTGGAACAGAAAAGAGGTAAAAAATACCTTTTGATTCTCCGTATATTCCATAACATTTAGTATTTTCTTAGTCTGACAAAGCCATTCTTCTGCTTCTATCGGGTCAGCTTCTCCTTTAAATGCTGACAGGTTCAACTTCTAGATTTATTCTAGAGATCTACGTTGTTGCTTATCGTTGCTAACTGTACCAACCAATCTGGCATTCTACCAAAGATTCTCTGGTTTTCATCAGTTTATTCCACCATAACTTCATGGTTAGTTAGGGGATGGACACTCCCGATGTACCGTGCGGTGGAGAATTGCCTTCAAGATTTGTATCTGATGGGGAAGATACAGGTCCATCTATCCCTAAAAGAATAACCAGCTTTTGTTTTTAACAATATACATAATATAAGACAAGCTTTATATATAGAATATTGCTCCTATTTATAACTTCAAAAGTATTTTTGGAACATGACTTACATTTATATGTTTACATTCATACAAAACATACAAAAAAATATTCATCACAAGATGCACAGTTCACACCTATTCCTTTACAACATACAAAACCTTACTACCCCAAAAAGCTATAAAATATGTAAGCCATGACATCCTTTCCCAAAAGTAGTATTATACATCTCATTCTCCTTCAAGGAGTTACATTAGAATCAGTGATGTTTTCATCTTTATTGTCATCTTCAGAGTCCCCATCCTTTGGGTCCTCTCCTCAGGGTCTTCTTCCTCAGAGTCTTCACTTTCCATTATAATAGTATCTCCGTTTCTCTAGTAATCATGGTTATCATATAGATCCCAGTTTTGAGCCCAGCTTGAATTCCACCAAATACCTTCAAAGAACATCCCTCCTTGAGGTTCTACCTCATCATCAGGTGTACCTTCATGGGTCTCAGTCATTGACAGATTTTCTATGACACTCTCAGCATCACTTACCGAATCCACATCTTTATATCCCACCTGACCCATCATGTCATCACTATTTATAAGACAAGCAAAGATCATTTTTGGATCAGTCTCATCCGACTCAAAACCCTAATCCATTTTGTCTGCTTTTCAACTCGAATTCTCTGATCCTGAGCTATCAGATGACAATACTTGCATATCTGAATCCCCAATCTGCATGAATAAAAGAATCTTATCTGACCCATCTATAACCAAAACCTTGAAACAAAAGCTGATAAGAAGGTATTAAATCTAAAAATTCTTTCATTATACTCAATCCCGTTGGTTTTCATCTTTCGAGGTTTATTATTGGACTTGAATGTTCTTACGTTCTGAATTAACTCTAACTTGATGAATATTTCTGCTACTCTCTTATTCTAGTGTCCCATACCACTAATGATCTATACAAAAGGCCCGCACCTTAGCAGAATCCATCCAAATTATAATATATGGGTACCCAAATTCGAATGTAAGTGGATGGTTAAATATCCCGCATTTCAGGATTAATCATATGCGTAAAAATTCATTACCCCTCTATACTACCTGCATCAATTACACACATAGTTACATAATCAATCCTTAATTACTACACTTGTCTAGACTAACCATACCTAAACCTCGGCTCTGATACCAACTGTAAAATTCTCACTTTAATTACTTCTAATCTTCTCAATAATCTCCTCAGTTTCAAAGAAAATTTGACAGCTTCTCCTCTAAAATATGAGTTTGTCCAGATACAATCGATAATAGTTTCGGCCCACACGGCCTACTTATAAATCAAATAGACATTTCGACCTACACAGCCTACTTATACTTCAAGCAAATATGTATACAACATGAATTAACAATCATCGCATAATCCCTCATCATTAACTTCCACCCAAATATAATTCAGTATTTCATAACACCAACAAAATCAAGTTCCATTCCCATCATTACCAAGTGAAACCACAAGTCTTTGTCCCAAAATCTCAAATATACATAGTGTCCATGTTCATGAAAACATTTCCAAGTACAAATTGCATATAACAAGTCCCATACATATGAACATGATATGTAGATTCCCCGTAACGCACTGCTCCCATGGGTACGGAGATATTATTACGACATATATATGTAGGTCGAAAATACCCATACGTATATACGCTAAGTATTAGTACAGGCAAGAATTAGAGTACGAAAGTACGTGGTGCATTATAAATTCTAACATATGAGTGTAATTATAAAGTTATCACAGGATGTGACACAATATTACAAGAATATTACATCACTGATAGGCGCAAATGCTAGAATACAAAGAGATATACAAGTATGAACAGTACAAATGCGCTCACGAGTTACAAAAGAAAAACTCGAAAGCCTAACAAGGAGCTTAGAAGAAAAGGGCTCTAGACGGTCTGCCGATGATCAACGCTTCTGCTGCGCATCTCTGATCAGCAACGAGAGAATCCACAAGCTCTAAACTCCAAGATTAGGACATGTAGATCCAGGGGAGTTAGAACTTCCTAACGAGTGGTGAGGCAAGAGCCAAGTGGCATTCATAGTCAGTCACACGTGTATCGATAAGTTCAAGTCAAAAAGCATGTAGAGAAAATCATATCGTGAGCATAAGCACACAGCAGTAGGCAGAGAGACAGTAAGTGATGAGATATACAGTTGTGATATCAAGCAAGGAACATGCATGGTGTAATATGATAAGGGCAGGAGACCAGTGGGGTAGTACACAAGTGGTAAGCCAGGATGTATAGATATATAATATAATAATAATAATAATAATAAAACAAAAAATCTAAAATAAAATTAGATGAAAGCAAATATGACAAAACTAGCGGTACAACCCAGTTTACGATTTCATAAGATAAGTACGTCGAAGGAATAATCCAAAGAAGAAAACCCTCATCTATATACCATGTATCTCATGTTACCGTAATCTAAGTCCATATAACCCAAATTGCAAAAGACACAACGAATTATTAATTGACATCTTTTATTATTATTATTACCTGTCCTACTCAGATGTCTAGGAATGTGGACTAGCGTCTCAGCACACATACATCGACCTGAGTAAACTGAGGTTATTATTAGAAATCAACGGGGGTATCAATGAACAATGTTTATAGTGGGTCTCGTGCATGCCCGAGACCACAGTCTAGGGTGTTCCATCGCTGACGTACGAACCGGCTGTAAGGCTTATAGGAGGGTCTTATAGGATGCCCTTTCAGGAAAGTAACAGGAAGGAGGGCGCCAGCACATCCCTCGGAAAACCTGGAGGCCCTCAGGTAGATCTGAAAGTATTAGTTGCACAATATATCTAATATCACTGTAAACACGAACACATATTGATCTTCGTCAATTCCCCTGACCCGATGTAAGTTGTCTATTTTATAGTTTATTAGGTACTTATCAGATTACGGGAATGAGCAGGAAATGTTCAGGAATATTAGGAGTACATCAGTACTATCAGGAAATCATGTTCTACAGTCCCGTAATATGATAATCCTGAGTTTGGAGTTAAGCATGGCAAGTATCAGGTGTTAACACAAGGATGTCAGGTGATACATGCAGGTGTCAGGTAAAAGCACGATAAGTATAAACATATCAAGTAAGAGCATGTCAAGTATATAGCAAAGCAGATATTAACTATGGAATAACACGCTACGAGAAAACGTTATTGATATCAGGAATCGGTGTGAATACCGAAAAGCAATGCAGTTTTTGAGAAATAGTATAACAAAAGGTTTCAAACTCTTCACAACCATAATTATAATAATACTGGATTAAGCTATTGAACAGCTATGCGGAGCTGAGCAAGATAGAAGCGTATCAAGGCATTTAGCAATAATAATGATTAACAATAAAGCGAGCAATTAAGCAGAGCTAAGCGAAGCTAGAGCGAAGATAACATACATCACTAAATGTCATCACGTTCGGCGTGATTACCGCTCGCGGTATGGCTAACACACGTGTGTGGTGGCGGGCGAACCGCTCCGCATCACCCATGATGAAGCTATACTCACGGTGTAACTACGCTCGGATGGAGTTAGCAGGGAAGCGCTGAGCGCTAGGCTCGCCTACTAGGCGGAGCTGAAAGACCTGACGATCTAAGTGCACTCTTCTTTCGAGGAAGTGGGCGAGAGCCCGAAGGGCTAAAAGTAATCCCAGGGTCTAAGCGCACTCCCGTAGTTACTACAAAACCTATAAGGGTGCAAAGCCAATTCCTATTAGGTAGCCATCCCGGAAGTTGACAAAAACTCTGAGACTGTACAAGGGTACCTACACGATTAGTACCAGTCATATAATATCATCTACACTACTACAGGCAACAGTCCACACAATACAGTACACACTCGCACCGATACAATACACAACACTGGTTATATGTCCACAACACCAATACAAATACGCAGGGGGAAATACAAATATACAAATTTCACAAAAATATAATTCAACCATCGAAGCGGGGAAACACAGAACGAGGTGAGGAAACTCGCCTAAAGAATCTTCGAAAAAACACTGTAAATCCAGAATCCCAAGAACATAAGCATATGCCACTGATTAGTCTCTAAAATTGTATATTTCATACCACATCTTCACATCTATTTAATATTAAATCCTATTAATAACACCTGTCTTGTATGTTTCTAGGTCCATGGCATGAAATGAAGTAGAAGCCCAAAATCCCATTTAATTGGTGATTAAAAGCCTACAAAAATAACCATTGACCTTGCAGGGTGGTCGTCAAAACCGGGTGCCTAAATCTAGATTCTAGGAAGTATAGCCGACAGGGGGACAAGTGGGGAGAGCGCAGCAGGCGACGCCGCGCGCGCGGCCCAAGATGGTCGCGAAAACATGGCAAGCCGCGTTTCTGCAGCAAAGGCTTGGTGCCGCGTGTCATGATTTGACGCACGGCTCTGTACATGTACCCCAGTACCCCTTATCGCCTGTAAAAGCTCTGGGATTTTCAGAGCTGAAAGGGAATGAGTTTTGAGGAGTTTTGAAGATAGTTTTTTGAGTTTTCTTCTCCATGTTGTACTTTTTAGGGTAGTTTAGTTTAGGTTAGTTCTTCTTCTTCTTCTTCTTTTGTATTTTTTATTTCTTATAGATATTGTAATAGGGAAGAGAGTAGTACATGGGTGAAAAAGCAAGAGTGCTTGTTATGGAAGGTGACAATCTATGAATGGTTCTCTCTTTATCTCTCTTTGTTTTCTCCTCTCTAAAATTTTTTACATGCTTAGCTAATTTTCTCTCATGGTAACTAACTACTAACCACTAACTTGCTAATTTCTTACTTGATAATCCACATGAATCTAATAGCCTCTACTTGACCTTGCTCTTGCAAGAGCCATTGATGGATCATGATGATGGATTCTAACACTCTAACATCCTAACTCTCTAACAAGCTAACTTTACTTTATTCCATGCTTGCTCTTGTTTAGTTTTGATATTTTAAGTATAGCTTGCACATATTTTGTTGAGTTTAGATGTGAAAGTTATCTTATGGATCATGATTTGAAACGCTCTTGAGCTAAGGACTAGTGGTGGCCAAGGATACATGTGAGGCAACTATCACTAAGAGGTTAACATAGTTAGTGGAGTCATTAGTAGTTAGTAGCCATAGATTTTTTTCTCTTTTTACTTTGTTTTAGAAATATATCAAAAATCACAAAAATCATCTTTTCTATGTTTCCCACTTCTTCGTGTTTCACCGTACTCTTCTCTTTTCACTTTTTGTTTTGTTTTATTTTTGATTCTTTAAAACATTAAGGAAACTTTAACACACACGTGAACATACCAGTAAAGCTTTTATCACTTCCCGTCTCTGTGGATTCAACCCGTTTAGCCTCTATGTTATAACGGAAGTATCGAGGAAGCCAAAGCACACACTTTAAATATTGATTTCAAAACACACACTTTTTGTGCGCGGTTTTCCCCGATCAGCTACCAATATTTATTATAATATATATTATTATTTAGAGAGAGAATAAGAAAGAGGAGAGAGGGGAGAGAAATCAAGAGAGAGCTAGCAGGAGAGAGAAATAAGGGAGAACAAAAAAGAGGGGGTAGCAAAAAAGAGGAGGGGTGGGGGGCTACTGCCCCCTGCCACTCATGACCTGGTCTGGACCAGCGTCGCCAGCCGCCGTCGGCCACGGGTGGCCATCGACCACCCCAAGGAAGGGGAGAGAAGGAGGTTTTGGTTATGGTGGTGGGGGGTTTTGGAGTTGGAGAAGATGATGTTGGTGATGGAGATGGTGGTGGTGCTTGGAAGAGTGGATGAAGGTGGTGAGGGCGATGGATTGGTGGCGGTGATGAGTGGAGGTGGTAATTGAGGCGGTGGATTGGGTGGTGATTGGTGGTGGTGGAGTTAAAAATGAAGATGAAAATGATGATGGTGATGTTGGAGATGGTGGAGGAAGAAGTGGCGGAGATGAGAGGAGGTCGAGTGGCCGCTGATCTAGGTCGCCCATCGGAGGTGGGTCACACCAAAGGTGGAGGTGGTCAACCCCTTGAGGATGAGACAGAGAGGGGGGTGGGTGTGAGGAGAAATTGAGAAGTGAGAGAGAGAGAGAGGATGAAGGGGTGGTGAGGATTTAGGAAGAGAGATGGAGATTGTAAAAGATTAGAAAGGGGAAGGAGGAAAGATTTTTCAGATAGGAAGGGGCCTGCGTCGCTGGCCAAGAGAAGAGAAAGAAGAAGAAAAGAAAGAAGAAGAAATAAAATTAAAAGAAAGAAGGTGAAGGAGCATGGTGGAAGGTGTGGAAGTTAGTGGAAGGAAAAGAAGAAAAGAAAAAGAAAAGGAAAGAAAAAGAAAAAGGAAAAGGAAAGAGAAGGGAAAAGAAAATGGAAAAAAGTAGAGAGAAATACCAGGTCCGGGTTTTGGACACGGGAAAATACAAATATAATTTTATTCGGTCAAAATTTGACGGTTCTGAAAGGGTTCCTAATAATTTTCAAAAATAGAAAATATTATTTTAAAATACATAGTGAAATCAAATTGAAGAAATTCAATCCCCTTTTCAAATTAAAATTCTGAAATCAACCAGCAATACCGGTCGACACCAAATCCAGTCAAGTTTTGATAAATTCAGAAAATTTCTCAAAAATGCGTTAAGATAGAAAATGAGATTCTAAGAAATAATGTGAAATAGTTTTTAGATTCAACTCTATTTGTTAATTAAAAATCAAATAATCAGTCGGTAACACTAGTCGATATCGATTTTGAAGATCTATCAAAATAATTGAGAAAAATTATAAAAAATCATGTAAAATCTAAAATATTGGAAAATAATGTTTGAAACCAAAACCGATCAAATCTGGCAACCGAAAAGACCAAATCGAGCACTACATTCGGATTGAGTCCTCGGTTCAGACTAGGGCTTACTCTGAGTCCACGAATCCGGATCCAATACAAAGCAATCACATAAATAATCATAAAAAAACAAATACGAAAATCAAATTGAAAAATAAAGTCAAAAAATTAGAACACGTATATAAGTACGTATTCCGGGAACTGGGTGTTACATTCTACCCACCTTACAAAAATTTCGTCCTCAAAATTTCGATAAGGGGAAGATGAACATGAAAAAGATAGAGATGGGGATTATACTAATTAAGAGATAAATAACTAAAGATAATGCTCATAACTGACTAATCAATAACTTTGGGCCTAGACATCTTTTGCACTTCCTGCCATAAAATTCTTTTGACGGTACTATAATAATACTGACCGGATGTCTGCTGGTAAAAGAATAGTGCCAGAACATCAGTAAACTAACCATTCTAAATAACATGAAGTGAGCTGAATTTGTAAGATGATCAATAATATTCCTTCAGGACCTCAAGGTAAAGTTGATGAAACCCATGGAAATCCACAAAAATTCATAGAAATAATATAGAATCCCCACGAGGCATGAAGCTGTGCTTGACGAAGGACTTGCAATAAAACTCTCTGACGCACTGCATACTTACCATTCTCTGGGAGTAGATTTGAGCGTTAATAGAGAAATCGATAATTAAGAATTCTGAATATTCGACGTCAATCACTCTGGAAGACATAACCAAGAGTATAGAATAATTGTAAAGAGTCCTAAATGCTGACTTTTGGATAATAGTCCGACTGCAGTTTGATTCTGAGAAAACCCGAGCTTCATAGAGTTGGTCGAAGAGATCAATAGTAGCTTCGTCATTCCCAGTCTATCCATATCTTAAGTTAGTATAATAATGACAATAATTAGAATATTGAAAAATGAAAGGAATTCAGGAATCAAAGGAAGGACGATCAACACGAAATAGATAACTCTACACTTGTAGTTGGATTGCATAACTTGGACTCATACATTCCAGAAGCAAATTTTATTACCATTAATTTGCTAACTAGTTATACTGTGGATGTGAGATCCTAAGGTCCGATATCATCCTGTAACCCCCCGATCCCGTGGGTACAAAGATGTTACTGTGATGTATATACGCAGGTCAAAAATACCCACACGTATATACGCTAAGCATCAATACAGGCAAGAATCAGAGTACTAAAGTACGTGGTGCATTATACATTCCAACATATGAGTACAATTATAAAGTTATCACATAATGTGACAGAATATTACAAGTATATTACATTATCTATAGGCGCAAATGCGAGAATACAAAGAGATATACAAGTATGAACAATACAAAAGCGCTCACGTGTTACAAAAGGAAAACTCGAGAGCCTAACATGGGGCCCGGAAGGAAGGGCTCTAGACGGTCTGTCGATGATCAATGTTTTCGCTGCGCATCTCTGATTAGCAACTAGAAGAATCCACAAGCTCCAAATTTCAGGATCTGTACATGCAGATTCAGGAGAGCTAGAACTTCCCAATAACTAGTGAGGCGAGAGCCAAGTGGCGTGCATAGTCAGGCACACGTATATCGATAAATCAAAGTCAAAAAGCATATAGGAAAAATCGTGTCGTGAGCACAAACACACAGGAGTAGGCATAGAAACAGTAAGTGATGAGATATACAATTGTGATATTAAGCAAGGAATATGCATGGTATAATATAATAAGAGTAGGAGACCAAAGGGGTAGTACACAAGTGGTAAGCCAGGATGTATACGTATATAATATAACAATAATAATAAAATTAGAAATCTGAAATAAAACCCGATGAAAGCAAATATGGCAAAACCAGCGGCACAACCCAGTTTACGGCTTCATAAAATAAGTACGTCGAAGGAATAATCCAAATAAAGAAACCCTCATCTATATACCACGTATCTCACGTTACCGTAATCTAAGTCCATAAAACTTGAATTACAAACCTCACATTTTAATTTGCATCTTTTATTATTATTACTCGTCCTATTCAGATGTCTAGGTATGTGGACTAGCGTACCAACACATATGCATCCATATCTGAGTAAACTGAGGTTGTTATTGGAAACTAACAAGGTATCAACGAATATTGTTTATAGTGGATTCCGTGAATGCCCAGGACCACGGTCCAGGGTGTTCCGTCGTTGTTATACGAAACTGGCCGCAAGACCTACATGAGGGTCTATAGGATGCCCTTTCAGGAAAGTAATAGGAAGGAAGGCGCCAGCACAATCCTTGGAACACCTAGAGGCCCTCAGCTAGATCTAAAAGTTTTAGTTGTACAACATACCTAATACCACTGTAAATACGAACTCATGTTGATATCCGTCAGTTTTCCCCAACCCAATGTAAGTTGTTCTTTTTATCATTTATTAGGCAATTATCAGATTCCGAGAATGAGCAGGTATAGGTTCAGGAATATCAGGAGTACATCAATACTATCAGGAAATCAGGTGCTACATTTCCGTAATGTGATAATCCTAAGTTAGGAGTAAAGCTTGGCAAGTGTCAGGTGTTAACACATAAGATGTCAGGTCAACAGGCAGGTGTCAGGTGAAAGCACGATAAATGTTAACACATCAAGTAAGAGCATGTCAAGTATCTAGCAAAGCAGATATTAACTGTCGAATAACACGATATAGATCGATATCAGGAATCAGTGCGAATACCAGAAAGCAATGCAGTTTTTGAGAAATATATAAGAAAAAGTTTCAAACTCTTCACGATCATAATTATAATAATAATGGATTAAACTATTGAACAGCTATGCGGAGTTAAGTAAGACAAGAGCGTATCAAGGAATTCAGCAATAATAATAATTAATAATCAAGCGCGCAATCAAGCAGACTAAGCTAGGCTGGAGTGAAGCTAACATACAGCACTAAACGCCATCACGTTCGGCGTGATTACTGCTCGCGGTATGGCTAACACACGTGTTTGGTGGCAGGCGAAATGCTCCGCATCACCCGTGACAAAGTTATACTCACGACATTACTACGCTCGGATGGACTTAGCGGTAGAGCGTTGAGCACTAGGCTCACCTACCAGGCTGAGCTGAAAGACCTGACGGTCTGAGCTCACTCCTCTTTGGAGGAAGTGGGTGAGAGCTCGAAGGGCTAACAGTAAGATCGGGGTCAAAGTGCACTCCCGGTAGCTCCCATGAAACCCATAAGGATGCAAGACCAATTCCTACTGCGTAGCCATCCCAGAAGTAGGCAAAAAACATGAGACTGTACAAGGGTACCTGCACGGTTAGTACCAGTACATGCACAAATATAATATTGTCTACACTATTACAGGAAACAATTGATAGAATACAGTACACACTCATACCGATACAATGCACAACACCAGTAACATGTCCACAACACAGATATAGTGCGCCAATACATCAATACAAATACACACAGGGAAAAGATAAATATACAAATTTCCTAAAAATACAATTTAACCCGTGAAGCGGGGAAACACAGAATGAGGCAAGGACAGTCGCCTAAAGAATCTTTGAAAAATTGCCGTAAATCCAGAATCCCAAGAACACGAGCACGTGCCACTAATATTTATTAAAATATATATTAGAATAAGAGATAGGAGAGAGAGGGAGAGACATCAAGAGAGAGCGAGCAGGGAAGAGACATCAAGAGAGAGAAAACTGAAGGGGCTTGCTGTATGTTAGCCCCTTCTGCTCCGGATCCAATGCAAAACAATTGCATAAATAATTATAAAATAAAAACAAATACGGAAATCAAATCATAAAATATAATCAAAAAATTAAAATACGTATCTAAGTACGTATTCTGGGAATGGGGTGTTACAGTCCCCAGAAGAAAGCAAGACATGAATCAAGTAGATTAGTGCAAGCAATACACAAGATATCATTCACCTCCAACACTTGAGTTTTCAAGCCTCTAAGCCGGCTCCTTACCTTTGTTCAACCTGAAATGTATATGATTAAATGGAGTGAGCTCGACAGCTCAGTAAATAAACCACAAAGGAGTTGCTAAGTACAAGATTTCATCCAAATTTTATTTAGATATCTCAACTACCATGGAATACTTTTTTAGTTGACTCTTTATGATCCTTATATGCACACTTACAAATTTAAACTTATACGTTGATGTACTATATGTATATCCTTACACACACACACAGATATATACACACACACACACACACACACACACACACACGTGTGTGTGTGTGTATTCACCGTCATATTTGTAAGTCAGTAATTTCTTTGGTTTTGATATTAAGTGTACTTGTAACTTTCTTATTACATGTTCATTATATCAATCAACATATTAACACACTTATCTTCAATATATTCATACATAAATTTTAAAACAAGATTTAATTCTCCATCTTCCCCCTCCCACTGACTCTCGCCTGGCCCCTTCCTTTGTATTTAGTATGTATATATATATATATATATATATATATATATATATATATATATATATATATATATATATATATCTATGTATGTATGTATGTATGTATGTATAGGGAAAAGTGTTCCTAGCAGGTCTCCTTAGATTGTAATCTAAGGAGACGGTTTAAAACTCTAACATCTCAATTTTTTTCATAATCTAGCCACACATTATCATATTCATATTATAAGATGTATGCATATAAAAAATCACATGATTTGAAGTTTATTTGCTCTATTTTCTTTGGGTTCAAACATTTACGATTTTTAAATAGTAGAACAAAATGGAACGATTAGATCAATAAGTAAATGAAATTAAAATCACGTAATTTTTTATATGCGTACATCTTATAACATGAATATGATAATGTGCGGTCAAATCTTATAACATGCATATATATGTGTGTGTGTGTGTGTGTTGGAGTTTTAAGTTGTCTCCTTAGATTACAATCTAAGGAGACCTACTAGGAGCACTTAACCCACCAACACACACACACACACATATATATATATATATGCATGCATGTATGTATGTATATATGTATATGTATATGTATATCTATATCTAGACATATATATGTATATGTATATATGTGTGTGTGTGTGTGTGTGTGTGTGTGTGTAGACACACACATACACATATAGATGTATACATCTATACATATATACATATATATATATATATATATATATATATATATATATATATTATATATATATATATATATATATATATATATATATATAGACACACACACATCTATACGCACATATATATGTATATACATATGTATTTATATTTATGTGTATATATATATGTATGTATATGTATATGTATGTATGAATCTATATATGTGTGCGTGTGTGTGTGTGTGTATGGGTAAAGTGTTTCTAATAGGTCTCCTTAGATTACAATCTAAGGAGGCTTAAAATTCTACCATTCCGATTTTTTTTACAATCCGACCGCACATTGTCATCTTCATGTTCTAAGATTTAGACATATAAAAAAAATCAAATGATTTGTATTTTGTTTACTTATTGATCTAATCGTTTCATTTTGTTCTACTTTTTAAAATCCGTTAATATTTGAACCCAAAGAAATTAGAGTAAACGAACCCGAAATCACTTGATTTTTTATATGTGTACATCTTAAAACATGAAGTTGATAATGTGCAGTTGGATCGTGAAATTTTTTTTGGGATGTTTAAGTTTTGAGCCTCCTCCTTAAATTGTAATCTAAGCAGACCTACTAGGAACACTTTACCCTATATATATATATATATATATATATATATATATATATATATATATATATATATATATATATATATATATATATGGGGTTACTGTACCTCAGCCTGCAGGCTGAGATAGTTTCTCAGCCGACAGGACGTGGCTGAATATATGCCACACATCGGCCGCAGTGTGTTGGCGCCAAAAAAATCAAAAAAATCCCGCCTAAACAATCGTGAAACAAATTGACCAAAATACCCTTTTTTAATTCTAAACTGGAATAAAGTCATGAACAAACAAAATTTCAGTTGAATATATCTACAGTTATAAAATTCGTAATTTTAATACATCCAAAAATATAATTAAAAAAATTGGATCAATATAACAACTGCCATGGTCGCAGACTTAATACAATATAACAACTGCGACACAGTCGCAGTCACTAGTCGCACTCAAAGTATAACAAAACTTCTTTATATAACGTCTGCGACCCTAGTCGCATTCTATTGTACAACAATGCGACCTCCTTCAGTACTGCAACCAAAGTCGCAATCTTCTTTCCCATGCCTTATGTAAAAGATTTTTAATATGCGACTAGGGTGGATTAGGAATGCGACCCTGAGATCAATTCGCGTATATCAAATCTTATAAAAATTATTATATTAATTACACTGAATTAAATGAAGTAATTAATATTCCTTCTACCGTGATACAACAACAGTCTAGGAAAAAAGAGATGCACTAATGTTAATCTCGAGAAAGGAAAGATGTGCACCATACGTAATCTAAAGGTATAGGCAAACAATTCTATAAAAAGTTAATTTGTACTTCATGTATTAAACCTCTGGAGAAAAAAAGAACTCTTCAGATTCTCCCGCAATAAATCTTCAATTAAATATTTTTTTTTTACCACTTCTTACCATACTCTACCATCACCTGTAACAATTATTATTACTATTCATGTTCTTCCACAAATATTCACCTTTATATAATGCTTGTTACTAATATATTATCTTATACCTAAAACCTATATTTTTGCTCTTCCTTTTCAATTTCATTTCAAAAACTTCCAAAAAAAATTCATTCTTGAATCATGTCTTCCCCATCTTCTTCCTCTGAACACTTAGATTTCAACTTCATCGTTCCCCCACCGGTCTTTTGTCTTCAAGATATTCTAGTGAATCTGATACCAGTCTGGACTTCACTCCTTTTGACTATCTCACTACATCAAATAATGTATTAACTGATCCTCCTATTCATGATGATAATGAAGTTTTCATGTGGGTTAGTGAAGAAGACATTATTCCTCTGCCACTTGACGGAGACATGCTTGATGAAAGCATGTCCTCTGATGTTGTAGGCTCGCTTTCTATCAACGGGTCAGATGAAGAGCTTGATAGAGACGATCCATTCTGGGAGTTCATCGGTGAAACAAAAAAACTTCAAAAACAGCAAGATGATGAGGAAATAAGTGATGAAGAGGAAGAGCAAAAGAATGAAGACGATGAATCTGCTTATGATGGGGATAATGATGAGGATTAGGATTTCCTGATCTTCTGATATTCAATTATATTTTGTCTTCTTTTAAAAGCTTTTAATTCTATTTTTTTGTAAGGTCTCTTTCTCACTATATTAACTTATAAGCTCTTTTAATTACATATCCAAACTGCGACTGCTGCTCTTAAACACTGCGACCATAGTCGCAATCCTACTACTGATGCAATTTATGGTCGCAATTAATCATTTATCAGTTCCCAATGCGACTATGGCGCAATAATGTACTGTTTTGGAGTTTAAAGTAATTTAAACATATAGTGTATTAACTTTTAAACTATTTTAGATAACTGAACAGTCACCTAGGAAGTATACACAATTTTTAGAAAAAGGTAGAAAATAAGTTTGGGAGATATTCACGTGGTTTGAGAGCTTAAACCCTTTGGAATTCCGGGATTAAAATATATAAAGGGTCATCTGCAAAAGGATTACAAACATACTAAATTATTTTTGCTCAAACATGTTACTCTTACTGTTCGGTCAATAGACTCAAAAAAATGTCTTCTCCACCGTCTTCACCAGAAAGAAGCCAATCATCTAATGATGATTGGATGTATAGTTCTGAACCGATGCCTCGCTACGGGTCAGAATCTGAGCTTGATACAGACGACCCGTTCTGAGACTTCATTGGTGAACCAAAACACAAACATGAAGAGGAAGAAAGCGAAGATGAGACTGTCGCTGAAGAGGAGGAAGAGACGGAAAGCGATACAGAAGACGAAAGCATGACTCTTGACGACGAATTTGATTACGATGGGGATGACGAGGATTAGAAGTTTAAAAAATTGTATTTTGTTTTTTTAAATATATATAAATCAGTTTTCTAAGGTTAATTGTGTGAATTACATTTTTTACTACTATGTCTTGGTTGAAATGCTGTACAATTGTTACAAACCTTCATTTTAAATATTTTACGCTAAACGAATATACTGTGACCATAGACGCAGTTAATAATTATATTACTTCACCCGTATAAATTTTTAAAATGATAGGTTGCGACTTTGGTCGCAGTTGCAGGACGCAGATTTAATAAATAAACTGCGACCTTGGTCGCATTTGCTGGTCTTTAATCTTAATCAAACAACACTGCTACCTTGGTCGCAGTTGCTAACCGTAGTCTTAATAAAATACAAAGCGACCTTGGTCGCAGTTGCTGGTTTTTGGACTTAATAAAATACACTGTGACCTTGGTCGCAATCGCTAGTCTTTATTTTTAATCAACAACAACACTGCGACCTTGGTCGCAGTTGCTGGCCGCAGTCTTAAAAAAATAATCTGCGACCTTGGTCCCAGCTGCTGGTCTTTAGTCTTAATCAACAACAACACTGCGACGAGGTGACACGTCACCGCAGAAGTTGCTTAGTCGCAGTCTTTGGTCGAAGTGTCGACCCTGATCGCAGTTGTTTCTGTTTGCAATGTAGTCTTATGTGACCTTGGTCGCAGTGTCGTCTCTGGTCCAAGTTGTTTTGTTTGCAATGCATGACTGCGACCAATGTCGTAGTTTATTAAAAAACAAATATGATTTTTATTTATGTCCAGGCATTTATCTCCAGGCATGTGAAAATGATACAAAACGCTCTCTTATACAATAAGATTGAGTGTTACAATACAGCAATACAAAGAAGACTAAACATCAAAAGACGCTCTCTTATACAATAAGATTGAGTGTTACAATACAGCAGTACAAATAAGACTAAACATCAAAAGACGCTCTCTTATATAATAAGATTGAGTGTTACAATACAGCAGTACAAATAAGACTAAACATCAAAGACGCTCTCTTATACAATAAGATTGAGTGTTACAATACAGCAGTACAAAGAAGACTAAACATCAAAAAAGAGCCCTTGTTGACTAAGAGCAGTGGTGTTATTGAGGTCTGGTGGCAGCAGAATCTCCGATTCCACCTGACCCTCCAAAGTGGCGGGATACGATCCTTCATTTATGAACATCTCTTCCACCAGAAGGTTATCCAGTTAGCATGGAATTTCCTCGATGTCACTTCTGGGGTAAGAGAGGAGGTTTTTAGACCTCACAGGGTATGCTACCCACCGCTATATCCACCACATCCCCCGCCGCCATACCCACTCTGACCATCCCTTGCCAGCAAGCTTGACTGGTGCATCAAGTCCGAGGAGATCTTGGTGAGGGTTAAGTCCTCGCCAGGGATCATGACTTCTTCCCTTGTGAACGACGAGGACCATGACTTCTTCCCTTGTGGACGATGAGGTCTATGACTTCTTCCCTTATGGACGAACATCGATCAAGTTCGTCCATAGGGTCATCTTCATCCATGGAGGCAGGCCCCTGTTAGAGACTCTGAAGAAGGAGGAAATTCTCAGAGCAATTGCTCTCGAAAATAAAACAGTCTAATTATGGGCTGTTAAAGGTAGAGGGTGAGCCCTATTTATAGGCAGCCCATAATAACCATAATTAATGGTTCATTAATCAGAACCGTCGGCTTTAATGGTCTCCAACCGCCAGCACCGGTTTGACATTAAAAGACATTAACGCCTAAACCCAATGAAGAGCCGACGCGTAGACAACGTAGACTTGACG